>UELW01000159.1:0-21666 GCA_900490495.1 Danionella dracula
GACATCACTTGATACAGCTTAATACAAACACAGACACTTCAACTATTTAATTTTTTTGGTAGTAACAACAAAATAATGAAAGTTATGATCAACCTCGAAATTTAATAAACCTTTACCCGTAAGACCAAATAAGCTGGAATTGTAGGTGTGTTCAAGTAGTCGTGGCCGAGTGGTTAAGGCGATGGACTAGAAATCCATTGGGGTCTCCCCGCGTAGGTTCGAATCCTGCTGACTACGAGAAAGTTTTCTCAGTTAAATGTTGCGTCTAAAATCTATTTTTGACTTTTATAAATCACGCAGATCAAAATACGTACAATTTTATTGACATCTTTCCTGGCTTGCAAGATTTTATTTAAGGTTTTGCATCTAGTTAAAATATGAACGCGCAGACGTGAAACGTTTTGAAAGAACTTTTATAAATAGTTGTTAAACCGTCCGCGGCTGAAACGACTGAATCTGCTTTAAAAGATGATCGCTATCTCTCGATCAGAAGCTGTTTGAAGCTACTTCAGAGCTCATCACTATTTAAAAATGAACTTGTTTCTAAAAGAGTTAAGAAGCAAAGTTAAACATGTTGATTTATCAACAACTAAAGCGTAGTCGGCAGGATTCGAACCTGCGCGGGAAGATCCCAATGGATTTCTAGTCCATCGCCTTAACCACTCGGCCACGACTACGTGTTGTGACTTAAGCTCTCCTTTTTTTTCCCTTAAGCAAAAGTGATTGTTACATTAACAAAAGTAAGTTATGTTAGCATCTTGTGTCTCAGTAAACTTAAGATTTCTGTTTAGTGGCATGATTGTATACAAATAACCTGAGACGTGTTTCAAAGTACTTAACACAATTGACAAAAGTAAATAATGCTGTATTTTTGTTAAATCCGTTATTAAACTTGTTTTTATATAATTGATCTGTCTAGTATATATCTCGGTCTGGTGACACGATTTTATCTTGAGTTCAGTTTTCACAAGAATGTCTCTTACGTTTGTGTTTAACGCCTAAGAGATAACCGAGACAAAGTTCAATCAAACTTTAGCCGAAAGACCAAAATAGCTGTGATTGCAGTGTACATCGTGTAGTCGTGGCCGAGTGGTTAAGGCGATGGACTTGAAATCCATTGGGGCTTCCCTGCGCAGGTTCGAACCCTGCTGACTACGATTCTATATTGAAGTTTCGAATAAATTTAGCAGATCAATTACTTAAAATTGTAAGCGACTCGTGTAATTTACACCAGTTGGTCTCTCGCGAGTTCAATGCCAGTCTTAAAATAAAAAGCTCTTTAATTGTGTAAAAGGCGTAATTTGAATAGGAACGCTGATAAGTGTCAACATCCTGATAACAATCTTACTTTATTTGATTTGCTGAAGTCATAAACAGATGTTAAACACATTATTTAAGCAAAATTTATGGCTCATAGTCGGCAGGACTCAACCGTTCGTGTGGAGACCTCAATAAGTTTTGAGTCCACCGCCTTAACCTCTCGGCCACGACTACACAACAGTGAGGCCAGTACCAGCTTTTTCACTTTGGCAAGTAAAACCTTGTTTTGCAGATTCTAAGTTTTCTGTTTCTATTTAAATGACAAAGTGTGATTTAATAAACTGTGTTGAAGTTATCAGATTAACCAACAAAACCAGGAACGTATTATACTCTGGAAATGTCTGCAGGGGATCGTGATCAAATCTTTGGGTTGAGCGATTGCTTACTAGTCTGTTCTGAACTTTCCTGATATCACTTGATACAGCTTAATACAAACACAGACACTTCAACTATTTTATTTTTTTGGTAGTAACAACAAAATAATGAAAGTTATGATCAACCTCGAAATTTAATAAACTTTTACCCGTCAGACCAAATAAGCTGGAATTGTTGGTGCGTCAACGTACAAACACTTGATGTGAATGTTTTTCTTGGTAAACGGAATTTCCAAGCTGTGTCCTCAGGGCCGGTTAGCTCAGTTGGTTAGAGCGTGGTGCTAATAACGCCAAGGTCGCGGGTTCGATCCCCGTACTGGCCAACTTGTCACAAATGTTTACGTGAGACTAAACCCGAGGCTTTCTTCGGATGCTATTGTTTCTCTTCGTGCGGCAGCATTACCAGGAGCGACGTTTATAGCACTTTACACAAGAAGAGATTCACAGCAGAGTGAAACATCAGAACATCTGCTTATTTTTAACCCCTGGAGTTGCAGAAATATTGTCTCGCTGCAAAGCTTGAGTGCGGCGTCATCAAGGCCACTTTATAGCTGTGCGTCAAACCTACAATCAGCTCTTTATGGAGGCTCTGCGCGGGTGGGCCGGGATCACCAGAAGTTATGTCTCGGCCACGTTGAGCTGTAGGTGATGGTTTTTCATCCAAGCAGAGATGTCGCTCAGGCAGTCTGTTATGCGGGTAGTCACTGATTGATCATCATTGGGGGGAACGACAGATAGAGTTGGGTGTCATCAGCATAGAAGTGGGCAGGAGAATCCGTGTCTGAGGATGATGGGGCCCAGGGAGGTGGTGTAGATGGAGAAGACAAGGGGGCCAAGGACTGATCCCCGGGGAACCCCGTTGAGTAGTTTATGAGTGTTTGACACCTCTCCCCTCCACTGAAAGATCTACCAGTGAGATAAGACTCAAGCCAATCGAGTACGGTTCCGGTGATGCCCGTCGCAGAGAGCGGAGAGAAGGATCTGAAGGTTGACCGTGTCAAATGCTGCAGAGAGGTCTAGTAGGATGAGAGCAGATGATCCGTGGTTAGCCCTGGCCCCTCGCAGCGCTTCCGTTACAGACACCAAAGCCGTCTCAGTTGAGTGTCCGTTCTTCACACTGGGAAATACCCTGAGGATAGATCCTCTCGCACTCCTCGTTAGTATAGTGGTCAGTATCCCCGCCTGTCACGCGGGAGACCGGGGTTCAATTCCCCGACGGGGAGGGCTCTTTTTTTTGCTGTCATTTTTCGTCTGTGTTATGATCCTAGAATGTTGATGGCCGCTGGGGTGAGGCTGTAACGAATAGGTGGAAAAACTCAGATGATAACTGGAAGCAACGACCTCTAGTGTAGTGCATTCCTTAGAGTGCATTCAACAAGGCTTCAACCAAACTACTCAACATCTGACAACTTTGATTAAAGACACTGGCCATAACAGTTCATTTCTACAAAGTCTGCATAAATGCATCAAGAGTTGAATGTGGAGCTCCTGAAACCTTCAAAACCCACCTCAACCCCTACCGTTTCAATTCAAAGTGAATTCCATTCTGCTCCAGGGTTGGATACATCTGTCATGCCCTCCAAACTGCGATGTATTCTGCGATGTATTGTTCTACTCTACAACGAGATGTCGTGACCCAGGATGACACGTTGAGCTCTAGTCCTCAAAATGATTTCACAAAACATCAATCCTCATTTGGTCGGTCAGCTTCGTAGCGATGGCATAAATATCGTGGATGGACTGGTTCGACGTGGTCAACAGCTGGAGAAGGACCGGGTGAATCAACAGTTGTATGAGCAACGGACTCGTGTTTTTCAACCGTCTAAGAATGAAACTTCACATACCACCAGCAGCATTGTTGTAAGTTCAGGGCCTCAAAATTCCCTCTAAATACAGCGAACGACTTCTGCCGGCGTTGTAAAGGATAACATTCCCCCACGCAATGTCCTCAATAGGGGAGAAACCGATATGAGAAACACCCTCCAAGTTCCTCTTCTCAATCTACTCTTCATCACCGGACGGCGGCAAACTCTACTCCCAAAGGCCCTACAGGGAGTACTACAACCCGGTCTGAGCCTAGTTTATCTCATGGTCCAGTAATCACTCTTAATCACAATACCACTTACTTTGTAGACTGCGAGATACCAGTCTCATAGACTGCGAGACCACGCCGAAAAAGACACTATTCCAAAAAAGTAAGAAATGTCCAGTATGGAGAGAAAGATCGAGTGTGGCTAAAATCAAATCCACTTTCCAAGCCGGAAAATCCTTTGCTGCGAAACTTGCTCCAAAATGGCAAGGACCATATAGAGTAGTGCAACAGCTGGGGCCTCTTCATTTTCGAATTGTGATGGAGGAAACCGGAGAAGATTAGAGAGTAGCCATGTTACCCTTCCCCTCAGGCCCTGTTAGCTCTGTTGGTCTCACCCCGCTCTGAACCCTAAAAAAACCCTTCTTTCCTTTGCTCTGCCGCAGCGAGCATTGGTGGTTCAGTGGTAGAATTCTCGCCTGCCACGCGGGAGGCCCGGGTTCGATTCCCGGCCAATGCAAGAAACCTTTTTATCCAATCAAACATTAAAGTTAATGTTCTCTTCTCGCCGTTGTAACTTTAGTCGCTTCAGTAATTTATTTACAGCACACGTCAAAGTACAAACACTTGATGTGAATGTTTTTCTTGGTAAACGGAATTTCCAAGCTGTGTCCTCAGGGCCGGTTAGCTCAGTTGGTTAGAGCGTGGTGCTAATAACGCCAAGGTCGCGGGTTCGATCCCCGTACTGGCCAACTTGTCACAAATGTTTACGTGAGACTAAACCCGAGGCTTTCTTCGGATGCTATTGTTTCTCTTCGTGCGGCAGCATTACCAGGAGCGACGTTTATAGCACTTTACACAAGAAGAGATTCACAGCAGAGTGAAACATCAGAACATCTGCTTATTTTTAACCCCTGGAGTTGCAGAAATATTGTCTCGCTGCAAAGCTTGAGTGCGGCGTCATCAAGGCCAGTTTATAGCTGTGCGTCAAACCTACAATCAGCTCTTTATGGAGGCTCTGCGCGGGTGGGCCGGGATTGTAACAATATGTTGTTTAACATAAGTGTAACACGGACGTTTTGGAGTGTAACACTGCGTGTATTGTATTGTGAGTGTGTTCCGGTTGAGTTCAGTAAAAGCAGAGCACAGAAGCTGACTGGTGTCTGAGTTTATTTAATCACTCAGTGTAAAGAGAGTGAAACATGGTGGCAGCGGTGGTCTCTGCGTGAGTTGAAGAAGTTAATAACCGCGCAGGTCGCACGAGAAGATAACGAGCGAGATATACGCGGACTTTGCCGCATAGCACGAGCCTCAGTAGCTTATCCCGCGATGGATGCATTGAAACCCCCGCCGACATTGGGGCTGGATTCGAATAATTTGGCAAAGACATGGAAGTCGTGGAAGGAGGAGTTTCAGCTCTATCTGGATCTCACACAGGGAGAGACGTCGGAGGGATTGAAAGTTAAACTGTTCTACTATCTGGTAGGAGAAACAGGCAGAGAGATGTGTGAAGCTTTATTAGGCTCAGAAACAGCAGCGGATAGAACCGTAGAGCAGCTAATACAAGCTTTTGATCAACATTGCAATCCTAAACTGAATGAAACAGTTGAAAGATACCGTTTCTTTATGAGAAATCAAGGTCCAGACGAAGGATTTGACAAATATGTGACTGAACTGAAAATGCTTGCAAGTACGTGCAATTTTGGAGATATAAAAGATTCTCTGATACGTGACAGGATTGTTTGTGGCACAAATAACACAAGCTTGAGAGAGAGACTGCTAAGAGAGGAGACTTCGACACTGCAGAAATGTGTTCAGATTTGCAGAGCTGCTGAAATGTCACGGGAAAACAGCAAAACCATTGAAAGACGATCAGTGGAAGAAATAAATGCTGTTAAACAGACACAAGCATGCAGAACAATGAAGAAAGATTATAAAAAAGAGACTGTTCATTGCAAATTCTGTGGGAAAACCCATGAAAGAGATAAACAAAAATGCACAGCATTTGGAAAGACATGTAAAAAGTGTGGAAAAGCAAACCATTTCGCTGAGGTGTGCAAATTAAAGCAAGGATACATGAGAACAGTGCACAATGTTACAGAGTGTGAGAAGTATGAGGATCTCTGTAGCATCACAACAGAAGCAGTGAACAAAATAACAAAATGTGAGGATGGACAACAGAGTCAATTGTTTGCTGGTATGCTGTTGGATAACAAACTTGTAAAGTTTCAGCTAGATTGTGGAGCAACATGCAACATTATTCCCATGGATCTGGTGAATCCAGATGTACAAATAGAAAATACAGATCAGCTACTTGTGATGTATAACAAAAGCACATTGAAACCAATAGGAAAGTGCAGGATTAAATTGAGAAATCCATGCAACAAAAAGTTATACAGACTGGAGTTTATGGTGGTGGATGCATGCACAGCAGTACCGTTACTTGGCAGTAGAGCAGTTCAGGACATGAAACTTGTTTGTGTGCAGTCACAGAACATCCTGTTGGTGGACAATGTCATGACGAAGAATGAGGAAGACAAAGCTGATGGTCAATGGAATATACAACAAATAACAAGTGAGTTTAAAGATGTTTTCACAGGAGATGGTTGTTTGAAAGGACACTACAAAATAGAGATAGATGAGAAGGTGGAGCCAGTAAAACTGCCAAAATGGAGAGTACCAGTTGCAATGATGGCACCATTGAAAGAAGAGCTGAACAATCTTCAAGAACGAGGTATAATTGCAGCTGTAACACAGAGCACAGATTGGATAAGCAGCCTTGTCGTGGTGAAGAAAACCAATGGCAAATTAAGAATCTGCATAGATCCAAGACCTTTGAAAAAAGCCTTAAAGAGAAGCCATTTTCCTCTCCCAACAATCGAGGATATTTTACCAGAACTGTCAAAAGCAAGAGTATTCACAGTCTGTGATGTACAAAATGGATTCTGGCATGTGCAATTAGATGACCCATCAAGCAAACTCACAACATTTGCCACACCTTACGGTAGGTATAGGTGGCTGAGAATGCCTATGGGGATAAGCCCAGCACCTGAGGTGTTCCAGAGAATGCTGAATCAAGCATTAGAAGGATTGCAGGGCATACACATAATTGCAGATGATGTGTTAATAACAGGAGAAGGAGAAACAATGGAATTGGCAAATGAGGACCATGATCGAAAACTTAGACTGTTTTTAGAGAGATGCAGAAAGAGAAACATCAGATTAAATGCTGACAAACTCAGACTCAGACAAAGTGAAGTGGCGTACATAGGACATTTACTAACATCTGAAGGTGTGAAAGTGGATCCAGAGAAAGTGAGAGCCATAACAGAAATGCCAAGGCCCATAGATGTGAAGGGAGTGCAGAGACTCCTAGGCATGGTGAACTATTTATCAAAGTTTTGCAAACATCTGTCAGATTATTGTGAGCCTCTCAGACAGTTGACACATAAAGATAATTTATGGGACTGGTCCGAGGTGCAGGAAAAAGCTTTCCATGACATAAAAGACGCTATCTCAAAGGCACCTGTATTACGATACTACAGTCTTAAGGAACAGGTTGTCCTACAGTGTGATGCGTCTGAGAAGGGTTTGGGTGCAGCACTCTTGCAAGCGGGTGAACCTGTAGCTTTTGGTAGCCGTGCATTATCACTAACTGAACAGGGTTATGCACAAATCGAAAAAGAGTGCCTTGCTATTGTGTATGGCATGGAAAAGTTTCATCAATACACATAAGGCAGGAAAGTGCTTGTACATTCAGACCATAAGCCACTGGAGAGCATTGTCAGGAAACCATTACTGCATGCACCCAAGCGACTCCAAAGAATGCTAATGAGACTACAGAAATACGAGTTTGAGATCACCTATGTTCCAGGAAAGGAGTTGTTGGTAGCAGATACGCTAAGCCGGGCATACCTGGATGAAGAAGCGCTGGAAGGATCAGTAGAGAAGGAGATAGAGAGCGTGAACATGATTCAATATCTTCCAATAGCTGAGGAGAGACTAAAGGTAATCAGCAGTGAGACGGCAAAGGATGACACTTTACAGACACTGATAAAGACAATCAAGGAAGGATGGCCAGCAAAGAAAAGTAATGTGCCCAACGAAATAGTCCAATACTATTCATTTCAGGATGAACTATCCATGCAGGATGAAATTGTGTTCAAGGGTGAAAGAGTTGTGATACCAGATTCATTGAGAACCGAGATGATTCAACGAGTTCACTCTGCACACCTCGGCATTGAAGGATGTCTGAGGAGAGCCAGAGACTGTCTCTACTGGCCAGGTATGAATGGACAAATAAAGAGATACATTGAGAAGTGTGATCAGTGCAGATCTCTGGAGATTAAACAGCAGAAGGAATCCCTCTGTCCACATGAGATACCTGAGCGTCCATGGTCTAAGGTGGGTACAGACCTGTTTGTGTTCAACAATCGAGATTATTTGATAACAGTGGACTATTTTTCCAACTTTTGGGAGATTGATTATTTACCAGACACAAAGTCAGACACAGTGATTAAAAAGCTGAAAGCTCACTTTGCCAGACAAGGAATACCTGACATTTTGTTTTCGGACAATGGCCCACAGTATACGTCAGCAGAGTTTCAGCAGTTCAGCAAACGCTGGGAGTTCCAACATAAAACATCTTCACCAACTCATTCACAGAGTAATGGAAAGGCTGAGTCTGCTGTAAAGATGGCAAAACGACTAATGGGAAAAGCAAAAATGTCAGATCGAGACCCATATTTGGCAATCTTAGATTACAGAAACACACCATCACAGGGCCTCGATGCAAGCCCTGCTCAAAGACTGCAAAGACTTCTCCCATCTCACAAAAATCTGTTGAAGCCAAGAGTGGTGGTCACGAGGCAAGGATTAGAGTTCAATCAGAAAAGACAGGAAATGTACTACAACAGACATGCCAAAGACATGAAGACCTTAAAACCTGGTGATAGGGTGAGAATGCAGCCAGCACCATCACAGAAGATCTGGAGAGAAGCTACAGTTTTAGAACCTGTCAACACACGTTCATACAATGTTGAATTGGACAATGGTGTTGTTCTAAGAAGAAATAGAAAATACCTCAGACAAACTGAGCATCAGAGAGAAGGACCTGGAGAGAGACTGATTACTGATAACACCAGGGCAACCGTTCAAAACTCAGAACAACCAAGTGTTACAAAGCCAGGAATACTTACTCGATCAGGCCGTATTAGTGTGAGACCTCAATATTTGAAGGACTATGTACCATAAAGTATTACAGTGGGGTTTTTTTTCTGTGGGGAAAAAAAAAAAAAAAAAAAAAGGAAGGATGTAACAATATGTTGTTTAACATAAGTGTAACACGGACGTTTTGGAGTGTAACACTGCGTGTATTGTATTGTGAGTGTGTTCCGGTTGAGTTCAGTAAAAGCAGAGCACAGAAGCTGACTGGTGTCTGAGTTTATTTAATCACTCAGTGTAAAGAGAGTGAAACAGGGATGACCAGAAGTTATGTCTCGGCCACGTTGAGCTGTAGGTGATGGTTTTTCATCCAAGCAGAGATGTCGCTCAGGCAGTCTGTTATGCGGGTAGTCACTGATTGATCATCATTGGGGGGAACGACAGATAGAGTTGGGTGTCATCAGCATAGAAGAGGGCAGGAGAATCCGTGTCTGAGGATGATGGGGCCCAGGGAGGTGGTGTAGATGGAGAAGACAAGGGGGCCAAGGACTGATCCCCGGGGAACCCCGTTGAGTAGTTTATGAGTGTTTGACACCTCTCCCCTCCACTGAAAGATCTACCAGTGAGATAAGACTCAAGCCAATCGAGTACGGTTCCGGTGATGCCCGTCGCAGAGAGAGCGGAGAGAAGGATCTGAACTGAAGGTTGACCGTGTGAAATGCTGCAGAGAGGTCTAGTAGGATGAGAGCAGATGATCCGTGGTTAGCCCTGGCCCCTCGCAGCGCTTCCGTTACAGACACCAAAGCCGTCTCAGTTGAGTGTCTGTTCTTCACACTGGGAAATACCCTGAGGATAGATCCTCTCGCACTCCTCGTTAGTATAGTGGTCAGTATCCCCGCCTGTCACGCGGGAGACCGGGGTTCAATTCCCCGACGGGGAGGGCTCTTTTTTTTGCTGTCATTTTTCGTCTGTGTTATGATCCTAGAATGTTGATGGCCGCTGGGGTGAGGCTGTAACGAATAGGTGGAAAAACTCAGATGATAACTGGAAGCAACGACCTCTAGTGTAGTGCATTCCTTAGAGTGCATTCAACAAGGCTTCAACCAAACTACTCAACATCTGACAACTTTGATTAAAGACACTGGCCATAACAGTTCATTTCTACAAAGTCTGCATAAATGCATCAAGAGTTGAATGTGGAGCTCCTGAAACCTTCAAAACCCACCTCAACCCCTATCGTTTCAATTCAAAGTGAATTCCATTCTGCTCCAGGGTTGGATACATCTGTCATGCCCTCCAAACTGCGATGTATTCTGCGATGTATTGTTCTACTCTACAACAAGATGTTGTGACCCAGGATAACACGTTGAGCTCTAGTCCTCAAAATGATTTCACAAAACATCAATCCTCATTTGGTCGGTCAGCTTCGTAGCGATGGCATAAATATCGTGGATGGACTGGTTCGACGTGGTCAACAGCTGGAGAAGGACCGGGTGAATCAACAGTCGTATGAGCAACGGACTCATGTTTTTCAACCGTCTAAGAATGAAACTTCACATACCACCAGCAGCATTGTTGTAAGTTCAGGGCCTCAAAAGTCCCCCTAAATACAGCGAACGACTTCTGCCGGCGTTGTAAAGGATAACATTCCCCCACGCAATGTCCTCAATAGGGAAGAAACCGATATGAGAAACACCCTCCAAGTTCCTCTTCTCAATCTACTCTTCATCACCGGACGGCGGCAAACTCTACTCCCAAAGGCCCTACAGGGAGTACTACAACCCGGTCTGAGCCTAGTTTATCTCATGGTCCAGTAATCACTCTTAATCACAATACCACTTACTTTGTAGACTGCGAGATACCAGTCTCATAGACTGCGAGACTACGCCGAAAAAGACACTATTGCAAAAAAGTAAGAAATGTCCATTATGGAGAGAAAGATCGAGTGTGGCTAACATCAAATCCACTTTCCAAGCCGGAAAATCCTTTGCTGCGAAACTTGCTCCAAAATGGCAAGGACCATATAGAGTAGTGCAACAGCTGGGGCCTCTTCATTTTCGAATTGTGATGGAGGAAACCGGAGAAGATTAGAGAGTAGCCATGTTACCCTTCCCCTCAGGCCCTGTTAGCTCTGTTGGTCTCACCCCGCTCTGAACCCTAAAAAAACCCTTCTTTCCTTTGCTCTCCGCTGCGAGCATTGGTGGTTCAGTGGTAGAATTCTCGCCTGCCACGCGGGAGGCCCGGGTTCGATTCCCGGCCAATGCAAGAAACCTTTTTATCCAATCAAACATTAAAGTTAATGTTCTCTTCTCGCCGTTGTAACTTTAGTCGCTTCAGTAATTTATTTACAGCACACGTTAACGTACAAACACATGATGTGAATGTTTTTCTTGGTAAACGGAATTTCCAAGCTGTGTCCTCAGGGCCGGTTAGCTCAGTTGGTTAGAGCGTGGTGCTAATAACGCCAAGGTCGCGGGTTCGATCCCCGTACTGGCCAACTTGTCACAAATGTTTACGTGAGACTAAACCCGAGGTTTATTATTTCTGTTCGTGCGGCAGCATTACCAGCACCAGGAGCGACGTTTATAGCACTTTACACAAGAAGAGATTCACAGCAGAGTAGAACATCTGCTTATTTTTAACCCGTGGAGTTGCAGAAATATTGTCTCGCTGCAAAGCTTGAGTGCGGCGTCATCAAGGCCAGTTTATAGCTGTGCGTCAAACCTACAATCAGCTCTTTATGGAGGCTCTGCGCGGGTGGGCCGGGATCACCAGAAGTTATGTCTCGGCCACGTTGAGCTGTAGGTGATGGTTTTTCATCCAAGCAGAGATGTCGCTCAGGCAGTCTGTTATGCGGGTAGTCACTGATTGATCATCATTGGGGGGAACGACAGATAGAGTTGGGTGTCATCAGCATAGAAGTGGGCAGGAGAATCCGTGTCTGAGGATGATGGGGCCCAGGGAGGTGGTGTAGATGGAGAAGACAAGGGGGCCAAGGACTGATCCCTGGGGAACCCCGTTGAGAAGTTTATGAGTGTTTGACACCTCTCCCCTCCACTGAAAGATCTACCAGTGAGATAAGACTCAAGCCAATCGAGTACGGTTCCAGTGATGCCCGTCGCAGAGAGAGCGGAGAGAAGGATCTGAAGGTTGACCGTGTCAAATGCTGCAGAGAGGTCTAGTAGGATGAGAGCAGATGATCCGTGGTTAGCCCTGGCCCCTCGCAGCGCTTCCGTTACAGACAACAAAGCCGTCTCAGTTGAGTGTCCGTTCTTCACACTGGGAAATACCCTGAGGATAGATCCTCTCGCACTCCTCGTTAGTATAGTGGTCAGTATCCCCGCCTGTCACGCGGGAGACCGGGGTTCAATTCCCCGACGGGGAGGGCTCTTTTTTTTGCTGTCATTTTTCGTCTGTGTTATGATCCTAGAATGTTGATGGCCGCTGGGGTGAGGCTGTAACGAATAGGTGGAAAAACTCAGATGATAACTGGAAGCAACGACCTCTAGTGTAGTGCATTCCTTAGAGTGCATTCAACAAGGCTTCAACCAAACTACTCAACATCTGACAACTTTGATTAAAGACACTGGCCATAACAGTTCATTTCTACAAAGTCTGCATAAATGCATCAAGAGTTGAATGTGGAGCTCCTGAAACCTTCAAAACCCACCTCAACCCCTATCGTTTCAATTCAAAGTGAATTCCATTCTGCTCCAGGGTTGGATACATCTGTCATGCCCTCCAAACTGCGATGTATTCTGCGATGTATTGTTCTACTCTACAACAAGATGTTGTGACCCAGGATAACACGTTGAGCTCTAGTCCTCAAAATGATTTCACAAAACATCAATCCTCATTTGGTCGGTCAGCTTCGTAGCGATGGCATAAATATCGTGGATGGACTGGTTCGACGTGGTCAACAGCTGGAGAAGGACCGGGTGAATCAACAGTCGTATGAGCAACGGACTCATGTTTTTCAACCGTCTAAGAATGAAACTTCACATACCACCAGCAGCATTGTTGTAAGTTCAGGGCCTCAAAAGTCCCCCTAAATACAGCGAACGACTTCTGCCGGCGTTGTAAAGGATAACATTCCCCCACGCAATGTCCTCAATAGGGAAGAAACCGATATGAGAAACACCCTCCAAGTTCCTCTTCTCAATCTACTCTTCATCACCGGACGGCGGCAAACTCTACTCCCAAAGGCCCTACAGGGAGTACTACAACCCGGTCTGAGCCTAGTTTATCTCATGGTCCAGTAATCACTCTTAATCACAATACCACTTACTTTGTAGACTGCGAGATACCAGTCTCATAGACTGCGAGACTACGCCGAAAAAGACACTATTGCAAAAAAGTAAGAAATGTCCATTATGGAGAGAAAGATCGAGTGTGGCTAACATCAAATCCACTTTCCAAGCCGGAAAATCCTTTGCTGCGAAACTTGCTCCAAAATGGCAAGGACCATATAGAGTAGTGCAACAGCTGGGGCCTCTTCATTTTCGAATTGTGATGGAGGAAACCGGAGAAGATTAGAGAGTAGCCATGTTACCCTTCCCCTCAGGCCCTGTTAGCTCTGTTGGTCTCACCCCGCTCTGAACCCTAAAAAAACCCTTCTTTCCTTTGCTCTCCCGCTGCGAGCATTGGTGGTTCAGTGGTAGAATTCTCGCCTGCCACGCGGGAGGCCCGGGTTCGATTCCCGGCCAATGCAAGAAACCTTTTTATCCAATCAAACATTAAAGTTAATGTTCTCTTCTCGCCGTTGTAACTTTAGTCGCTTCAGTAATTTATTTACAGCACACGTTAACGTACAAACACATGATGTGAATGTTTTTCTTGGTAAACGGAATTTCCAAGCTGTGTCCTCAGGGCCGGTTAGCTCAGTTGGTTAGAGCGTGGTGCTAATAACGCCAAGGTCGCGGGTTCGATCCCCGTACTGGCCAACTTGTCACAAATGTTTACGTGAGACTAAACCCGAGGTTTATTATTTCTGTTCGTGCGGCAGCATTACCAGCACCAGGAGCGACGTTTATAGCACTTTACACAAGAAGAGATTCACAGCAGAGTAGAACATCTGCTTATTTTTAACCCGTGGAGTTGCAGAAATATTGTCTCGCTGCAAAGCTTGAGTGCGGCGTCATCAAGGCCAGTTTATAGCTGTGCGTCAAACCTACAATCAGCTCTTTATGGAGGCTCTGCGCGGGTGGGCCGGGATCACCAGAAGTTATGTCTCGGCCACGTTGAGCTGTAGGTGATGGTTTTTCATCCAAGCAGAGATGTCGCTCAGGCAGTCTGTTATGCGGGTAGTCACTGATTGATCATCATTGGGGGGAACGACAGATAGAGTTGGGTGTCATCAGCATAGAAGTGGGCAGGAGAATCCGTGTCTGAGGATGATGGGGCCCAGGGAGGTGGTGTAGATGGAGAAGACAAGGGGGCCAAGGACTGATCCCTGGGGAACCCCGTTGAGAAGTTTATGAGTGTTTGACACCTCTCCCCTCCACTGAAAGATCTACCAGTGAGATAAGACTCAAGCCAATCGAGTACGGTTCCAGTGATGCCCGTCGCAGAGAGAGCGGAGAGAAGGATCTGAAGGTTGACCGTGTCAAATGCTGCAGAGAGGTCTAGTAGGATGAGAGCAGATGATCCGTGGTTAGCCCTGGCCCCTCGCAGCGCTTCCGTTACAGACAACAAAGCCGTCTCAGTTGAGTGTCCGTTCTTCACACTGGGAAATACCCTGAGGATAGATCCTCTCGCACTCCTCGTTAGTATAGTGGTCAGTATCCCCGCCTGTCACGCGGGAGACCGGGGTTCAATTCCCCGACGGGGAGGGCTCTTTTTTTTGCTGTCATTTTTCGTCTGTGTTATGATCCTAGAATGTTGATGGCCGCTGGGGTGAGGCTGTAACGAATAGGTGGAAAAACTCAGATGATAACTGGAAGCAACGACCTCTAGTGTAGTGCATTCCTTAGAGTGCATTCAACAAGGCTTCAACCAAACTACTCAACATCTGACAACTTTGATTAAAGACACTGGCCATAACAGTTCATTTCTACAAAGTCTGCATAAATGCATCAAGAGTTGAATGTGGAGCTCCTGAAACCTTCAAAACCCACCTCAACCCCTATCGTTTCAATTCAAAGTGAATTCCATTCTGCTCCAGGGTTGGATACATCTGTCATGCCCTCCAAACTGCGATGTATTCTGCGATGTATTGTTCTACTCTACAACAAGATGTTGTGACCCAGGATAACACGTTGAGCTCTAGTCCTCAAAATGATTTCACAAAACATCAATCCTCATTTGGTCGGTCAGCTTCGTAGCGATGGCATAAATATCGTGGATGGACTGGTTCGACGTGGTCAACAGCTGGAGAAGGACCGGGTGAATCAACAGTCGTATGAGCAACGGACTCATGTTTTTCAACCGTCTAAGAATGAAACTTCACATACCACCAGCAGCATTGTTGTAAGTTCAGGGCCTCAAAAGTCCCCCTAAATACAGCGAACGACTTCTGCCGGCGTTGTAAAGGATAACATTCCCCCACGCAATGTCCTCAATAGGGAAGAAACCGATATGAGAAACACCCTCCAAGTTCCTCTTCTCAATCTACTCTTCATCACCGGACGGCGGCAAACTCTACTCCCAAAGGCCCTACAGGGAGTACTACAACCCGGTCTGAGCCTAGTTTATCTCATGGTCCAGTAATCACTCTTAATCACAATACCACTTACTTTGTAGACTGCGAGATACCAGTCTCATAGACTGCGAGACTACGCCGAAAAAGACACTATTGCAAAAAAGTAAGAAATGTCCATTATGGAGAGAAAGATCGAGTGTGGCTAACATCAAATCCACTTTCCAAGCCGGAAAATCCTTTGCTGCGAAACTTGCTCCAAAATGGCAAGGACCATATAGAGTAGTGCAACAGCTGGGGCCTCTTCATTTTCGAATTGTGATGGAGGAAACCGGAGAAGATTAGAGAGTAGCCATGTTACCCTTCCCCTCAGGCCCTGTTAGCTCTGTTGGTCTCACCCCGCTCTGAACCCTAAAAAAACCCTTCTTTCCTTTGCTCTCCCGCTGCGAGCATTGGTGGTTCAGTGGTAGAATTCTCGCCTGCCACGCGGGAGGCCCGGGTTCGATTCCCGGCCAATGCAAGAAACCTTTTTATCCAATCAAACATTAAAGTTAATGTTCTCTTCTCGCCGTTGTAACTTTAGTCGCTTCAGTAATTTATTTACAGCACACGTTAACGTACAAACACATGATGTGAATGTTTTTCTTGGTAAACGGAATTTCCAAGCTGTGTCCTCAGGGCCGGTTAGCTCAGTTGGTTAGAGCGTGGTGCTAATAACGCCAAGGTCGCGGGTTCGATCCCCGTACTGGCCAACTTGTCACAAATGTTTACGTGAGACTAAACCCGAGGTTTATTATTTCTGTTCGTGCGGCAGCATTACCAGCACCAGGAGCGACGTTTATAGCACTTTACACAAGAAGAGATTCACAGCAGAGTAGAACATCTGCTTATTTTTAACCCGTGGAGTTGCAGAAATATTGTCTCGCTGCAAAGCTTGAGTGCGGCGTCATCAAGGCCAGTTTATAGCTGTGCGTCAAACCTACAATCAGCTCTTTATGGAGGCTCTGCGCGGGTGGGCCGGGATCACCAGAAGTTATGTCTCGGCCACGTTGAGCTGTAGGTGATGGTTTTTCATCCAAGCAGAGATGTCGCTCAGGCAGTCTGTTATGCGGGTAGTCACTGATTGATCATCATTGGGGGGAACGACAGATAGAGTTGGGTGTCATCAGCATAGAAGTGGGCAGGAGAATCCGTGTCTGAGGATGATGGGGCCCAGGGAGGTGGTGTAGATGGAGAAGACAAGGGGGCCAAGGACTGATCCCTGGGGAACCCCGTTGAGAAGTTTATGAGTGTTTGACACCTCTCCCCTCCACTGAAAGATCTACCAGTGAGATAAGACTCAAGCCAATCGAGTACGGTTCCAGTGATGCCCGTCGCAGAGAGAGCGGAGAGAAGGATCTGAAGGTTGACCGTGTCAAATGCTGCAGAGAGGTCTAGTAGGATGAGAGCAGATGATCCGTGGTTAGCCCTGGCCCCTCGCAGCGCTTCCGTTACAGACAACAAAGCCGTCTCAGTTGAGTGTCCGTTCTTCACACTGGGAAATACCCTGAGGATAGATCCTCTCGCACTCCTCGTTAGTATAGTGGTCAGTATCCCCGCCTGTCACGCGGGAGACCGGGGTTCAATTCCCCGACGGGGAGGGCTCTTTTTTTTGCTGTCATTTTTCGTCTGTGTTATGATCCTAGAATGTTGATGGCCGCTGGGGTGAGGCTGTAACGAATAGGTGGAAAAACTCAGATGATAACTGGAAGCAACGACCTCTAGTGTAGTGCATTCCTTAGAGTGCATTCAACAAGGCTTCAACCAAACTACTCAACATCTGACAACTTTGATTAAAGACACTGGCCATAACAGTTCATTTCTACAAAGTCTGCATAAATGCATCAAGAGTTGAATGTGGAGCTCCTGAAACCTTCAAAACCCACCTCAACCCCTATCGTTTCAATTCAAAGTGAATTCCATTCTGCTCCAGGGTTGGATACATCTGTCATGCCCTCCAAACTGCGATGTATTCTGCGATGTATTGTTCTACTCTACAACAAGATGTTGTGACCCAGGATAACACGTTGAGCTCTAGTCCTCAAAATGATTTCACAAAACATCAATCCTCATTTGGTCGGTCAGCTTCGTAGCGATGGCATAAATATCGTGGATGGACTGGTTCGACGTGGTCAACAGCTGGAGAAGGACCGGGTGAATCAACAGTCGTATGAGCAACGGACTCATGTTTTTCAACCGTCTAAGAATGAAACTTCACATACCACCAGCAGCATTGTTGTAAGTTCAGGGCCTCAAAAGTCCCCCTAAATACAGCGAACGACTTCTGCCGGCGTTGTAAAGGATAACATTCCCCCACGCAATGTCCTCAATAGGGAAGAAACCGATATGAGAAACACCCTCCAAGTTCCTCTTCTCAATCTACTCTTCATCACCGGACGGCGGCAAACTCTACTCCCAAAGGCCCTACAGGGAGTACTACAACCCGGTCTGAGCCTAGTTTATCTCATGGTCCAGTAATCACTCTTAATCACAATACCACTTACTTTGTAGACTGCGAGATACCAGTCTCATAGACTGCGAGACTACGCCGAAAAAGACACTATTGCAAAAAAGTAAGAAATGTCCATTATGGAGAGAAAGATCGAGTGTGGCTAACATCAAATCCACTTTCCAAGCCGGAAAATCCTTTGCTGCGAAACTTGCTCCAAAATGGCAAGGACCATATAGAGTAGTGCAACAGCTGGGGCCTCTTCATTTTCGAATTGTGATGGAGGAAACCGGAGAAGATTAGAGAGTAGCCATGTTACCCTTCCCCTCAGGCCCTGTTAGCTCTGTTGGTCTCACCCCGCTCTGAACCCTAAAAAAACCCTTCTTTCCTTTGCTCTCCGCTGCGAGCATTGGTGGTTCAGTGGTAGAATTCTCGCCTGCCACGCGGGAGGCCCGGGTTCGATTCCCGGCCAATGCAAGAAACCTTTTTATCCAATCAAACATTAAAGTTAATGTTCTCTTCTCGCCGTTGTAACTTTAGTCGCTTCAGTAATTTATTTACAGCACACGTTAACGTACAAACACATGATGTGAATGTTTTTCTTGGTAAACGGAATTTCCAAGCTGTGTCCTCAGGGCCGGTTAGCTCAGTTGGTTAGAGCGTGGTGCTAATAACGCCAAGGTCGCGGGTTCGATCCCCGTACTGGCCAACTTGTCACAAATGTTTACGTGAGACTAAACCCGAGGTTTATTATTTCTGTTCGTGCGGCAGCATTACCAGCACCAGGAGCGACGTTTATAGCACTTTACACAAGAAGAGATTCACAGCAGAGTAGAACATCTGCTTATTTTTAACCCGTGGAGTTGCAGAAATATTGTCTCGCTGCAAAGCTTGAGTGCGGCGTCATCAAGGCCAGTTTATAGCTGTGCGTCAAACCTACAATCAGCTCTTTATGGAGGCTCTGCGCGGGTGGGCCGGGATCACCAGAAGTTATGTCTCGGCCACGTTGAGCTGTAGGTGATGGTTTTTCATCCAAGCAGAGATGTCGCTCAGGCAGTCTGTTATGCGGGTAGTCACTGATTGATCATCATTGGGGGGAACGACAGATAGAGTTGGGTGTCATCAGCATAGAAGTGGGCAGGAGAATCCGTGTCTGAGGATGATGGGGCCCAGGGAGGTGGTGTAGATGGAGAAGACAAGGGGGCCAAGGACTGATCCCTGGGGAACCCCGTTGAGAAGTTTATGAGTGTTTGACACCTCTCCCCTCCACTGAAAGATCTACCAGTGAGATAAGACTCAAGCCAATCGAGTACGGTTCCAGTGATGCCCGTCGCAGAGAGAGCGGAGAGAAGGATCTGAAGGTTGACCGTGTCAAATGCTGCAGAGAGGTCTAGTAGGATGAGAGCAGATGATCCGTGGTTAGCCCTGGCCCCTCGCAGCGCTTCCGTTACAGACAACAAAGCCGTCTCAGTTGAGTGTCCGTTCTTCACACTGGGAAATACCCTGAGGATAGATCCTCTCGCACTCCTCGTTAGTATAGTGGTCAGTATCCCCGCCTGTCACGCGGGAGACCGGGGTTCAATTCCCCGACGGGGAGGGCTCTTTTTTTTGCTGTCATTTTTCGTCTGTGTTATGATCCTAGAATGTTGATGGCCGCTGGGGTGAGGCTGTAACGAATAGGTGGAAAAACTCAGATGATAACTGGAAGCAACGACCTCTAGTGTAGTGCATTCCTTAGAGTGCATTCAACAAGGCTTCAACCAAACTACTCAACATCTGACAACTTTGATTAAAGACACTGGCCATAACAGTTCATTTCTACAAAGTCTGCATAAATGCATCAAGAGTTGAATGTGGAGCTCCTGAAACCTTCAAAACCCACCTCAACCCCTATCGTTTCAATTCAAAGTGAATTCCATTCTGCTCCAGGGTTGGATACATCTGTCATGCCCTCCAAACTGCGATGTATTCTGCGATGTATTGTTCTACTCTACAACAAGATGTTGTGACCCAGGATAACACGTTGAGCTCTAGTCCTCAAAATGATTTCACAAAACATCAATCCTCATTTGGTCGGTCAGCTTCGTAGCGATGGCATAAATATCGTGGATGGACTGGTTCGACGTGGTCAACAGCTGGAGAAGGACCGGGTGAATCAACAGTCGTATGAGCAACGGACTCATGTTTTTCAACCGTCTAAGAATGAAACTTCACATACCACCAGCAGCATTGTTGTAAGTTCAGGGCCTCAAAAGTCCCCCTAAATACAGCGAACGACTTCTGCCGGCGTTGTAAAGGATAACATTCCCCCACGCAATGTCCTCAATAGGGAAGAAACCGATATGAGAAACACCCTCCAAGTTCCTCTTCTCAATCTACTCTTCATCACCGGACGGCGGCAAACTCTACTCCCAAAGGCCCTACAGGGAGTACTACAACCCGGTCTGAGCCTAGTTTATCTCATGGTCCAGTAATCACTCTTAATCACAATACCACTTACTTTGTAGA
Organism: Danionella dracula; assembly: GCA_900490495.1. NCBI lineage: Eukaryota > Metazoa > Chordata > Actinopteri > Cypriniformes > Danionidae > Danionella > Danionella dracula. The sequence continues at coordinate 20,520 of UELW01000159.1, forward strand.
CTGCGAGATACCAGTCTCATAGACTGCGAGACTACGCCGAAAAAGACACTATTGCAAAAAAGTAAGAAATGTCCATTATGGAGAGAAAGATCGAGTGTGGCTAACATCAAATCCACTTTCCAAGCCGGAAAATCCTTTGCTGCGAAACTTGCTCCAAAATGGCAAGGACCATATAGAGTAGTGCAACAGCTGGGGCCTCTTCATTTTCGAATTGTGATGGAGGAAACCGGAGAAGATTAGAGAGTAGCCATGTTACCCTTCCCCTCAGGCCCTGTTAGCTCTGTTGGTCTCACCCCGCTCTGAACCCTAAAAAAACCCTTCTTTCCTTTGCTCTCCGCTGCGAGCATTGGTGGTTCAGTGGTAGAATTCTCGCCTGCCACGCGGGAGGCCCGGGTTCGATTCCCGGCCAATGCAAGAAACCTTTTTATCCAATCAAACATTAAAGTTAATGTTCTCTTCTCGCCGTTGTAACTTTAGTCGCTTCAGTAATTTATTTACAGCACACGTTAACGTACAAACACATGATGTGAATGTTTTTCTTGGTAAACGGAATTTCCAAGCTGTGTCCTCAGGGCCGGCTCAGTTGGTTAGAGCGTGGTGCTAATAACGCCAAGGTCGCGGGTTCGATCCCCGTACTGGCCAACTTGTCACAAATGTTTACGTGAGACTAAACCCGAGGTTTATTATTTCTGTTCGTGCGGCAGCATTACCAGCACCAGGAGCGATGTTTATAGCACTTTACACAAGAAGAGATTCACAGCAGAGTAGAACATCTGCTTATTTTTAACCCCTGGAGTTGCAGAAATATTGTCTCGCTGCAAAGCTTGAGTGCGGTGTCATCAAGGCCAGTTTATAGCTGTGCGTCAAACCTACAATCAGCTCTTTATGGAGGCTCTGTGCGGGTGGGCCGGGATCACCAGAAGTTATATCTCGGCCACGTTGAGCTGTAGGTGATGGTTTTTCATCCAAGTAGAGATGTCGCTCAGGCAGTTAGTCAGGGTTATGGGTAAAGGTTAGGTTTAGGGGTGAGGGTTTGGGGTGAAGGTTAGGTTTAGGGGAGAGGTTAGGGAAAGGTTAGGTTTAGGGGTGAAGGTTAGGTTTAGTGGTGAGGGTTAGGGGTCCAGGTCGGTTTATGGGTGCGGGTTTG
>UELW01000118.1:0-45398 GCA_900490495.1 Danionella dracula
GGTCTCGCCTGTCTCTGATCTCGGTCTCGTCTCAGTCTCACCTATCTCTGATCTCGGTCTCGCCTGTCTCTGATCTTGGTCTCAGTCTCACCTATCTCTGATCTCGGTCTCGCCTGTCTCTGATCTCAGTCTCACCTGCCTCTTATCTTGGTCTCACCTATCACTGATCTCGGTCTCGCCTGTCTCTGATCTCGGTCTCGCCTGTCTCTGATCTCGGTCTCGCCTGTCTCTGATCTCGGTCTCGGTCTCACCTGTCTCTGATCTCGGTCTCGCCTGTCTCTGATCTTCGTCTCGGTCTCACCTATCTCTGATCTCGGTCTCGCCTGTCTCTGATCTCGGTCTCATCTCGGTCTCACCTGCCTCTTATCTTGGTCTCACCTATCTCTGATCTCGGTCTCGCCTGTCTCTGATCTTGGTCTCGTCATCCTCTCAATGGATCAATGGTAGAGTTAACTCTATTAGTGGTGAATCCCTCACTAGCGATGAGATCATTAGACCTGGATCACCTGGTGGCATTGCTTGCCTGAGCATCTCCTGGGGTGGACGATGCTCTCCTGTAAAAAGCTTGTCTCAGGAATTCTCTCTATTCTAAAAAATGACAGCTAGAATCAAAACGATGAATGTGAAGTAGGAGGCAGCAGCGGTGTCTTCTGAGCCACTGTGCGGCTTTATTTTTATTAGGATATATTACATTACATTTACATTTATGCATTTAACAGATGCTTTTGGACAAAGAGACTTACAGTAGGGGATAATGCAATTTATTACATGGTTATATGATATTATTAGTTTTTTGTTTGATGTATTTTCCTCCATCAAACTTATTTTTATTTTCTTTTGTTCTATGTTTTCTTTATTTTAATGTATTTGTTATTTATTTTCAATTCAGCTTATAATAATTTTAGTTGCTGTAGATGGATGGATCCATCCAAAATCAATACAAAGTTTTTTTATAATAATGAAATTAAATGTTCAAATATATATATATATATATATATATATATATATATATATATATATATATATATATATATATATATATATATTTGTAATTAAATGGTGTTTTACTTATGTTTATATATAATAATCAATTTAAATAAATCAACAATATCTATACTTATTTATCTAAATTTTCTTTTGTTGTATGTTTTCTTTGCTTTAATGTAAAGTTACATACATTTTTTTTATTTTTGTTCTGAAAAGATCTTTGTTGTTGTATTTTCTTTCATTAATGCCTTTAAGTAATAAAAAAAACTATTATTTATTTCTTATTCTATCCATTCATCCATCCATATACATTTTTGTATTGGTGAATTTATTGTAAAAAAAAAAGATGTATATTTTATATGGTATGTTTGTGTTACTTTATAAATACTTATGTTTAAATGTATTTTTATCTATTTGATTTTAATTCTTTAAGGTATATATCTTTTTTAAATATATATAATCCAGCTGATTTAATGTTTTTGTTGTTTGTAGACTTTGAATCAGAATTTTACTTATTTCTTCGTGATGTCATCAGATTTGTGTTAACTTTGATGTCAGACATCGATCTGATGATCAATGATCGAGCGCTGTTCAAGCACTCTTTACGTAGAATAGCTCTGAAAATACCAATAATTCTTAGCCCTGAGAGTTCTAGTCCTTCGGACCAGCCCTGCCGTCGCTGTTTTCACCGGGATGACTCCTCATTAAAGCACTTTCCTCATAGAAGGAGAGAACTACCTCAGCTTGGAGACGTGACTCATCTTACAATGTAGACTATAAACCGTCTCCCAGAGAAAAGTGTGTGTGTATCTGAGAGCGGTTCACCGAAAGGTTGAAAGAGCTCCTCGCGTCATGGCTGTCCGTGCCCCCGGAGCACTTTCATCGTGATGCGTCAGTGATGCTGCGGTTGATGCGAACAGATCTGTCCTGGGGCAAACTCAATCTCAGCTCCTGCCGTGAAACCAATTGAGCTCATGTTCCCTCGAACGCTCCTCTGATGGGTGTTTAAAGCAGGTCAGCGCCACCCTGGAACAGGCGCTCGCAAGCAAACGATCTGATCCTCTGAGCGCGCTCATCACCGCAAACACTGCCATTATTTACCTTTGAATTGTGCTTAAATAAGGAAGTAAGTACGTACGTCTTATTTGTGTATAGGCACTGTTTGTGACAAATGAGTTGTACCAAAGTGCAATCAGTAAAAAGTACATAGTACAATAAAATAATTATTAAAAGGAAGACATCAAGGTAAAAATGACTCTAAAAGAACATAAGAAGGATAAAACAGCACAAATTCATTCATTCATCTTCATGTCGGTTTTCTTCCCTTTCGGGGTCTCCACAGCGGAATGAACCGCCAACTCTTCTGGAATATGTTTTATGCGGCGGATGCCCTTCCAGCAGCAACCCATCGCTGGGAAACATCCACACACACACATTCTCACTCAAACACTACGAACAATCGTTCTTACTCAATTCTCTTATTCCGCATGTCTTTGTTCTTGTGGAGGAAACCGGAGCACCCGGAGTAAACCCACGCGATCACGAGGAGAACATGAGAACTCCACACAGAGATACCAACTGACCCAGCCGAGGCTCGAACCAGCGACCTTCTTGCTGTGAGACGACCGTGCTACCCACTGCACCACCGTGACGCTCAAATTCATACACCAACTCTTAAAAGGCCTGCACATAAAAATATGTCTTTAATCTATTTTTGAAACTATCAACTGATGGGGGCGAGGCGGAGCAGCAACTGAGAGCGAGCCCTTCAGCTGAGCGCAGGGCCTGCTGTGTGTTTGAGGAATCAGGAGCTGACCACACTCCTAGACCATTTAATGCTTTAAAAACGAATAAAAGAATCTTAAACTGAATCCTGTAGCTGACAGGGCGTCGGTGCAGTTAGGACTGGGGTGATATGCTCCACCTCTTTGGTGCCAGTCAGGAATCTTGCTGCTGCATTCTGGATTTCTGCTGCATTTAATAGATATAAGATGCTAATAAAAAAGTTAATACTTTTTTGTTTTTTAGTTCTTGAACATAAATGTTCCGCAGACAGAAACCAGTGTAAACATGTAAAATCTCTACTTACTGAAATATATTTGTTTTATAGAAACTCTTACTACTCTCTTGATTTATCATTGTTGGTTTAAGAATGGATCTAACTCTTAAAATTATTATTGTCATCCTTTTTTTTAACAAAAATTTCAATGGGTGTAAAATCCCAGATTCTTCCAGTTACTGACTTTTTTCAAACTTTTAAAACTGGTCGGACTTGAGTTGCTATATCTCATCATACTGGTACGGCTGAAGGATTCTGGGAAAGCACTGGGAATGATGGGAAATTTTCTCATTGACTTTACATGGGGTCAAATTGTTTTTGAGCTGTAGCTATAACTGAGAATCTCATAAAAGCTTCCAACTTAAAACACTTTTTCTTTGTGCGCAAGGTGCAAAAGTATTTGACCCCTAGACTCTAGAGGGGGGTCACCTTTGACATTTCCATTGAAATTGAATGACAAATGGGTCCTAAAATGGATTGGGGTTGGATGATGTTGGTCATAGTGGGAAGGTAGAAATGTTAATTGTCACTAAACTGTCCATAGAAACCATACTGTTTACCCTAGCAACCATTTTGCATATCTATATCTTAGGAAAAGCGTTAAGCCATGGAGTTAGAACAAATGGAACATTACTTGATGTCACTTACAACCCCTCCCAATAGCAACCAGACTAGCAACCATTGCAAAGATCTATATCTCAGCTTAGGAAAAGAGCTAAGACATAGGAGCTGGTTTATATGACTCATACTGACAAGGGGAACTTTATAGGATGATACTAAACCAGATGGTTCACTCTAGCCACCATTTTTTAAAGCTCTGTATCTCTTGCTAATGGTTTGCGTCTTATTTAAGCATCAAACTGATATAAAATTTAAACAGCTTCAAGCTTTGAACTTTTCCCAACTGGCTAAAGCGTTATAAAACTTTTTCTTGCATCATGCAAATGTTTTTTTACAACGTAGGATGAAAGACTTTGATTGAAAAGAGAAAGAACACTCTAAAAACCACAGACTGTATTAAACATGGACGCAGTGTTTGTGACGTCACCCGTAGGTTTCTGATGAAAGTAAAAAAGACTCGCAGTGAAAAAGTGTTTCACTTCTCGATATTATAAAACGCATCCACAGAGGCATATGAATGTTTAAATCTTAATAAACCTAAAAGAAGCGAACTGAAAAATAATTCACCCCTCAGAATGTTTGGGAAGATAAAAACTAGCGCTCTAAAACAACAAAATGGAGGCACGGGTGGAGACATGTTTTTCAGCCCCGAAGTGTAGAGAACCTGCTCACTTCTGGAGTCAGCCTCAAGTGGCCACTCGTGGAACTGCAGCGCAGTCTCTTCTTACTAAGCATCAAGAGAGAAAGCAGGAGGAATAGGTGAAATCCATCACCAACCAACCAATCAGGATCAAGTTATCACAGAGAACAGAAAATGTATTTCTGTAGTGAAATGTATTCATTCATAAGCGCTGAAAAGGCAACAGATGAACGTCAGCGAGTTCACTTTGAGGGCTCTGTGCACGCGTCCTGAGTTCATGGGTTGAGGAAGTTGAGGAAAGAGGATAAACGAGTGCGTGTTCCCGCAGAGCGGAGGAAACGCTCCAGCGCTCGCACCACTTGAGCATTAAACAAATAATCGGAACCCCGCCGACTCAATCTGTGCTGACCCAAAAACTGATCCCAGAACAGCGCTCCCAGACATCCTTCGTTTCCCTCTCCTCATCTCCAACTCACTGTTTGTTTATTTCAACATTCATCAATCAGACCTACTGTTGTGGGTTTATCTTAGATTTAATAGTTTATCTTTTGTGTCATAAATGTTTTTTGTATTTGTCTTTATCTACATTTTATTAGATTTTTTATGCTATTTGTTGTGTGAAAATTTCAGTTTGAATTCGGGGTTTCTGCAGATATTTTTTTATTTGTATTAAATAATAGTCACATATTTATTTTGTCATGACAAAATATATGTTTCGTTTTTTAATGTTGTTAATGAGGTTAATCAATATTTGTTTTATTTTAAAAACTATATACGTATATTGTTATTTTTTTGTTTTGATTGGAATTGTTTTTTATTTTAATTAAAATATTTCGTTTGCGTTTAGACTTGTTATATTAATTGTTATTATGTTACGTGTCTTTGTTTTAATTAATAATTTTTTTAAATAATATTATTATCTATTTTGGTCCCTTTTATTAGTTTTATTTATTTCATTTGAATTCGTTTTGCTAGTTTTTATTATTTTAAGTGTACTTTAATTTCCTTTTTAATTTCTTTTTGCACTTTTTTATTTTTATTTAATAAATAATTTAGTTTTTCTTTTTCGTTAATCCTATGTATTTTATTTAAATGGATCTTGCTATTTTGTTATTGTAACTGTACATTAATTTCATTGTTTTTAATTTAATTACTTATTAATTAAATAGTATACTTATTTTATTTATATACAGTTTAAACAATGCTTGTACATTTTATCCTTTATTTATTTTATATTTATATTCACTTTTCATTAATTGAATTTATTTATTTCCATTTGCTTTATCAGTTTTTAGTATTTTAACTGTATATTAATTTGCTTTGTTTTTATAAATTTTTATGAGTTAAATAAGAATGTTATCCTTGTTTTTTCTTTGTATTATTCTTATTTATTTATTTATTTCATTTTTCATTATATGAGAGGAATATACCTAATTGGATTAATTTGTATTTATTGATCAATTTCTCAATATTATATTGATTCACTCTACAGACGTTTGTTAATCCACAAACCCTCTTCTGAGATCCCAAGCCCTCTAAAAGTATTGATTCCTGATAAATGCTTTCTTAATGAATAGGTTTCAGCCGTGTGCTCTGCTCTGGCAGCATGATGCTATATATTTGAGCCGTGTATGATTGTAAACGATGGTAAATGGCAGCTTTTATCTGCCGCCTACCAGATAGAATTACACCAAGCAGCTTTTGATGTGAATGGATGTGTTTCTCTCCGCAGCGTCTCGCGGCAGCACTGAGATCCTCTGTAATGGAGACAAATGGGACACATCTCTAACAGTGCACACAGTGACTCAGTGAAAAATGTAACGTAAACGAGCCCTAAAAAGTGCGTTTTAGTGTCTGCCGGAGCTTTCTTCATGCATGCTCTTCAGCGAGGGAGTAGAACTCATTCCAGACACTCAGCTTGGCTTTTAACGCAATCCCAGCATACTGGGTGATACGCAAAAAAAAAACTATTTTATCACAATCTCTGCTTGTGAGAGAGAGCCTCTGTGAAAGCGAATGAGATTGCACTCCATCGACTCCCCTAGCAAACAAATTGTTTATCTTAGCAACCATGTGTATCTAGGTTTCAGAAAGATGTAGAAACACAGAGGTTGTTTATGTCACACATCGCAAATGTAATGACATAAATTATCACTCCTCTAGCAACCATGTGCATCTAGGCCATAGAAAGTCTCCGAGGCGTTGAGGTTGCTTTGTATCAAACATGTCGACAAGCCAAACTTAATGACACTGTTGGTCCCTACCCTAGCAACCACATTGAGTACCCTAGCAACTGTACATTCCTAGACTACGAAAATACGGGTGTTTTTATCACACACACCAACATAGAAAACTTAATGACACAACTGATCCCTTCCATAGCAACCACTTTCAGTACCCTAGCAACTGTAGATATCTGGACTTCAGAAAGACATAAAACACACTGTGTTTACACATAGAAACATGACAAATTTTATGACTTAACCAATCCTGACAACTGACTGACCCCTTCCCTAGCAACTAAATTTAATACCCTAGCAACCATATATACCTAAGTTTCAGAAAGACGCAGAGACACGGAATTTGGGTAGTTAACACAAGTAGCAACATGACAAACTTAATGACACAACTGACCCCTTCCCTAGCAACTAAATTTAATACCCTAGCAACCATACATAGCTAAGTTTCGGAAAGACGCAGAGACATGGAATTTGGTTTGTCTCACAAATAGCAACATGACAAACTTAATGACATGACTGACCTCTTCCCTAGCAACAAAACTGAGTACCCTAGCAACCATACATACCTAAGGTTCAGAAGACGTAGAGACATGGGATTTGGTTTGTATCACAAATAGTTGACGTTCGTAAATTTTGAGTTAGATCTTATGTAGGCTATTCACTGTAAACCACCAGTTACCTCACTTGAATCCTTACGAACTGCGTTGAAAGCAGTAATCATCTCTTTTGTTTATGTCGTAAAAGGTGCTGAACTAAAAATTTCCTTTGATTTCCTCAGTAGCGCATCACCTGATCAGTATCTGTCTCATCTTCACAGATCTGACAGCGCCAGATCAGCCCACGCTGCAATAAAGCGGTGTTTACCTAGAGCGGTTACTATGGAAACCCTCAGGTAAATGCGAGCGGGAGCAGGTGATATTTAGAGCGGCTACCGAACTCATAAAAGCATGTAAATAACACAATCCTCACTGGCAAAGCTGAGTTAGTTTCACTTTTAGCAAATCTACACAACTCGATCGTCTTGGTTCACGAAGCACATTATCTAAAAAGCTCTATATGCCATCGAATGATCTTTAATTATAGAATCCTCTTTTAATTATTGCAGGATTCCAAATAGTGATTGCACTGTTTCTGCGTACTAAAAGTACACTATGTCTCTGAGATTTGAATGAACAAATCAAATAAATTACCATAGTTACACAATGTTTTTTAGGGTACTCAATGTGGTTGCTAGGGTAGGGATCAGTAAGGACATTAAATTTGCCATGTTGCTATGCGTGATACATAAAAAGATATGTTTCTAAGTGTTTCTGATGTCTTGGTATCTGCAGTTGCTAGGGTACTCAATGTGGTTGCTAGGGAAGGGATATGGATAGGAATATATGATAGGAATGTCATTATGTTTGTCATGTCATTATGTGCGTGCAAACCAACCCCCATATCGCTACATCTTTCTTAAGCCTAGCTATGTACTGTTGCTAGGGTACTTAATTTGGTTGGTATGGGAGGAGTCATTGGAGTCATTGAGTTGGCCATGTTGCTATTTGTGATGCAAATAAAATCCCATGTCTCTAAGTCTTTCTGAATCCTAGATACACATGGTTGCTAGAGAACAAAATTTGGTTGCTAGGGGATGCATCGGTGGTGTCATTAAATTTGCCATGTCACTATGTGTAATATAAACCAAACCCCATGTTTGCAGGACTTTCTGAAGCGTAGATATGTACGGTTGCTAGGGTACTCAATTTGGTTCTGAGGGAGAAATCAGGGGCATCATTAATTTTGCCTTGTCACTCTGTGGGATACAAACCCACCTTCATGTTTCTACATGTTTCTCAATCGGAGATAAATATGGTTGCTAGGGAACTCGATTTGGTTGCTAAGGCTTGAATCATTAGAATCATTAATTTTTGCCCTATTGCTATTTATGATTCAAACCAATTCCTGATGTCTCTGTCTTTCTGAAGCTTAGATATGTTCATCTGGGATTCAATGTGGTTGCTAGGGGAAGGATCAGTGATGTCACTGAATTTGCCATGTCACTATGTGTGATACAAACCAACCCTCATGTCTTTAGTTCTTTCTGAACCTTAGATATGTACTGTTGCTAGGGGAGGAATCATTGGCATTATTCAATTTGCCATGTCACTTTGTGTGATACCAATCAAACTCCATGTTTCTATGTCTTTCTGAATCCTAGATACATATGGTTGCTAGGGAACAGAATTTGGTTGCTAAGTTAACGACCATTAACTTCATCATGTTGCTATTTGTGATTCAAACCAAACCCCATGTCTCTACTTATTTTTGAAGCTTAACTATGTATGGTTGCTAGGTTACTTAAGTTGGTTGCTAGGGAAATAATCAGTGGTGTCATTGAATTGTCCATGTCACTATATGTGATACAAACCAAGCCCCATGTCTCCAGGTCTTTCTGAAGTCTATATACCTACAGTTGCTAGGGTACGCAATGCTGTTGCTACGCGAGAGATAAGAAATGCCAGTAAATTATGTGTGTGATGAAAACCAACCCACATATAATTGTGTCTTTCTGAAGCAAGAATAGTTCTGCTTGCTAGGCTACTTAATTTGGTTGCTAGGGGAGGAGTCATTGGCATTGTGTTACAAACCAAACCCCATGTCATCTTTCTGAAGCTTAGATATGTAAGGTTGCTAGATTTGGTTGCTGGGGAAGAGGTCATTTGGGTCATTAGGTTTGCCATGCAATTTTATTCCAGATGTGGATTATAAATTCAGATAAGAATAGAACAATTTGTACAAACTTGAAAACATTGCTAGTAACTTCCAGAGAATGCCAGCATTGTATTAAAATATGATGGGAGATGGTATCAAAAAGGAAATGTTAAGTCAAGGAAAAGGCTAGAAAGCACATTTACAGAGATCTTCCCAGCAGATATTGCATTTATTAAACTTCTACAGTTGTTTGAGATATAGTTTCCTTGATTCGCTCTCTCCTCGCGCTGCCGTGTCATTGAGAAAACATCAAATCTGTTCTCTACAGAGGGGCGCCTCGATACGCGCCGGGATGATAAAGGCTGGGCTGATATCGGAGCTGCTGAGATTAATGTCAGGTTTATTTGGTAGCTCGGAAGGATCTGATGAAACGACTCTCGCTGGAGCTCTCATGACGTCCCGCGCGGATGAAGTATTTCTGGATTTGGGTTACTCTGTCCCAAAGAGATTCATTTAAGCTGCTGGTCTGTTCACACGAGCACAATGTTTCATTTCGATTAGCTTCCTGTCAGGGATAAACTCAATTAAACGAGAGCGTTTTGTCACCGAGCAGATTTTCGCCCTTGAGGTGACTCCGGTTTATGAATTGTGTCTGCTAAAGCTCATTATGGGAGTGCAAAACAATCGCATGAACAGATAGTAGACAAACTAGAAAAGAAGAAAGGTGGAAAACATTGTCAATTAAGTGCATGCATTTTAAATTTAATTAGTAATGTTTTTTAACATATTACCTCTTGTGCTCCGGGACGGTTTTCTGCATGTGATTTACCTGCTTCACTTTCAAAGTTCGCCACATCCACATTATTAAGCTAGAAACAGAAAACTAGTTTCACTCCAAAGAAGGCACTTTGAGGTTTTTATGAAATACAGCTGAAAGCTAATAACACTTACCAGTACTGCGCAGTACAGTGTTTTTGAAGACTTTCTAGTTGAGTATTTATGTTTCGTTACACTTTTACTTTCACTTTTTGAAGAAAACATGCACTTTAAGTCTGCCTCATTTCGCTGTGCCTTTTGGCAGTTTTACAAAAAGGAAATAATGAAAAAGCTAGGATAAATTAAACATATAAGCTTGGACGAATTGGTGAGTTCCTTGTTTACTTCCTGTTTACTTGCGTCTCGTGTTAACGAATCAGTATGCTCGTTCTTCATTGTGATTCTTCGATCCTTAAAAGTACACATTACAAATCCAATAAAATAATAATAAAACAATAAAAACAGAATAAAAAAAGAGACTTAATTACCTTTACCTTTCGAGGGAGGCGATGTGGAGAAGTGTTGGAAGAGGTGAAGGTGAGGAGAACTGACCGAAGCGGAGGAGAGCCATGGCCAGAAAAATACGCTTTCCCAAAAAAAGCAACTCAAAAGGTTAATGATCTAACCAATAGGAGAGCAGAATGCTACGCACGAACACACAGCAATCAGGGCTGGAACTGACCAATAGGAGAGCAGAATGCTACGCACGAACACACAGCATCAGGGCTGGAACTGACCAATAGGAGAGCAGGATGCTACGCACGAACACACAGCATCAGGGCTGGAACTGACCAATAGGAGAGCAGGATGCTACGCACAAACACACAGCATCAGGGCTGGAACTGACCAATAGGAGAGCAGGATGCTACGCACGAACACACAGCATCATGGCTGGAACTGACCAATAGGAGAGCAGGATGCTACGCACAAACACACAGCATCAGGGACTGGAACTGACCAATAGGAGAGCAGGATGCTACGCACAAAACACAGCATCAGGGCTGGAACTGACCAATAGAGAGCAGGATGCTACGCACGAACACACAGCATCAGGGCTGGAACTGACCAATAGGAGAGCAGGATGCTACGCACGAACACACAGCATCAGGGCTGGAACTGACCAATAGGAGAGCAGGATGCTACGCACGAACACACAGCATCAGGGCTGGAACTGACCAATAGGAGAGCAGATCTCCTGATGGTTGGTTGAATGCTGTCACGTGATCTCAGTGTTGTAGGCATCTTGAATTTCATATGTTGAATATTTTACGCGTATGTATTTATTGGGTTGCGCATTTTTTTGTATCTTGGATTTTGTTGTTATCATGGAACAAAATGTTCTTCGAGTTTTGCGAAACGTGAAACATTCATATCTTGAGGCGTTGCTGAATTTTCAGAAAGCAGGCAGTTTTCATTTCCAACAACACCAAATATGGCTTCATAGATGTTTTAATAAAGTAGTTAAAACTCAGAACCTGAAGATTTGCAGAGCGCAAGGGGTTCAAGGTAACCAAGGCTGTGATTAGTGGTTGTTTTTTATTAACTGAGTATCTTTGCAAGCATAAAAGGCATACAAATTGGATCATAAATCTGCTTAATTAAACAGGTTTTATACCATTATTAATTTTTTTCCAAAATATTTGAACAGTCAGACCAGTTTCACCAGAGCAGTATGTCTTGAACTTCTTCTTTTTGATCATCATCAACCTTTTCTGCAATAACATCTACTAATTGACCGGAAAGTCGTAGCAATAAAGTCAATGAGTCGTTCTCAATAAAATATGACCATCCCCTCACATCTACGATCCCGCCGAGAGCTCCGTAAAGACCCCTGAGACCTGAGTCGACACACTTAACCCCGCTAAATTGGATTTTAAATGCAGATAATTGCGGCCGGACTGAGAGCGAAGCTATTTCTGAAGATGCTAACTCCACACAAACAGCCGACAGTGATTCATGAGAAGCTTTGAAATTAAACACAGTCGCTTCTGGAGGAGATGCGGGGCCGGTGTTTCTCTTTATCTGCTCTACCTTCAATATGAGCGTCGTTAGAGCCATTAGCAGTAAAACATAGAGGAGCGTCTTGGATTATTAATCCATCCATCATCTCCGTTTCCTGATTGTCTGAGCTTCTTCCAGCACTCTCCTGGTGAGGTGGAGGGCAGGAGCATCGCAACTCTGGAGATGTGAGGGATTCAACACCCACACTTTTGACTTTTTTTCAAGGCTACATGAGGACCAATGAGAGATCTCCTGATGCAAGTGTGCAGGAAGTGATGTCATCTAATGATTCAAACACAAACTACACAACACAGATAGAAAAAAATCACTATTTGATTACTAGGAGATCACTTAAAGCTAACATACAGCATAAACTAAAAGTTTTGATATACAGTGTCCCCATAAAACAGGCAGCAGATCACACAGCAGATTAGCATGAGCTGTACAGCACCAACGACAGCACGACAGGAAGTTAGCATACGCTGCTAGTGTAAACGTGTAACAGAGTTTTTGGGTGACGGCTGACGGGTTGATGAGGAGGCAGTGTAACATAACGACCAATGAGAGAGCGACTAATCTCACAACGCTTGGTTGCAGGAAACGATGTCACAGTAACAGGAAGTGATGTCATCTGATGATTCAATCACAAACTACAAAGCACAGACATACAATCACTATTTGATTACTAGGAGATTGTAACACAAGGGAAAATCTCATTTAAAGCTAACATACAGCATAAACTAAAGGTTTTGACCTACGTCTCGCCATAAAATAGGCAGCTACTGACACAGCAGATTAGCATGAGCTGTACAGCACAAACGATAGCACGACAGGAAGTTAGCATACGCTGCTAGTGTAAACGAGTAACACATTTTTTTTGGTGACAGCTGAGGCAGGGCAACATCGAGAGAGCGACTAATCTCACAATGCAAGGGTGCAAGAAGTGATGTCACAGTAGTAACAGGAAGTGATGTCATCTGAACATTCAAACACATGCTACACAACACAAAGACAGAATAATCATTATTCGACAGCTAGGAGGTTGTAACACTGGAGAATTTCTCCTTGGAAGCCAACATACCACATAAACTAAAAGATGTGACATACCATGTCCCTATAAAACGGGCAGCATGAGTTAGCATGAGTTTTCATGAGTTAGCATGAACTACCGGTGTAGCTGAGTAGCAGAGTTTTTTGGTTGACGGGAGGCAGGGCAACATAGGGACCAATGAGAGGCTGACAAATCTCAAAATGCAAGGCTGCCGGAAGTGATGTCACAGCAACAGGAAGTGATGTACAAACCTTTTAGTGTGACACACTAAAGCTTCACGTGATGGAAGTAGTTACGTACGACGTGTGCAAGAACTTAACTCTTTCCCATCCCTTCATTAAAAAAAATATTCTAATAATAATATAACACTTTCTATATTGCTAATTGTTTATTTCTGAGCTTCTTCTTTAAAAATGAGTCCTATTACAGAGAGAGTGGGCTTGTTTGGGTGCAAGAGAAAACTCCTTCTGCCCATGCGCAGGGGATTGTGGGTAATATCAGCCAGTTCAGAGCGTTCATCGATCTGCTCTTCAGAATCTGACAGGAAAAAGTGCTCATACGGGACCCGCTCGGATACTTTTTTATATATACTACGGTTTGAGACACACTAATTCTCATTTTGCACCCATAAAAGTGTGGATAGACGCAGGAAAAGACAAACACAAATCACTATTTTACTACGAGGAGAACATCTCATTGAAGCTAACCACAAAAACGCAAGGGTTCTGACGTTCCCCTTACGTTTGCTTTAGTGCGTCGTTGTTGTTGTCTTCTAAGTGGCTAATAACCGTGTGAGAGGTGCGTCTTTATAACCGCCTGAATCCAATCTAAGCGCGAGGAGTCAGCGACTGTGATGCACACTTCAAGAGCCATCGAATCTGCTGCTGTTGAACAGCGGAGTGTATTATATCAGATCCAGCCTCTTCATCTCTCGCCGTGATTAGATGCAATCCGGGCTTGATTTACGCGGCGTCTCCTCGAGCAGACGCCGAAGGTCCGCTGTAATGAGGTTATTATCATGTCGCGTGTGTTTCACGCCTGAAGTGTTGAAGCAGAAGAGCTTTTGGCAGCGTGATACATGGCTCAGAGCTCGTGAGCCAGCGTGGCGAGAGTTTATTATTATTATTATATTACCCTGAGCATTCACGGTTAATCGTTTGGCAGAAGTTTTCGTCAGGAATGAGTGACACAGGCCTCGAGGCCTCTAGCACTGCGTCGCTCTCCAATGATTTAATGATCTGGAGACGTTTATTCAGCTTATTTATTTTGTGAAAGTTATTGTTCAGATTATCACACGGTCCCTCGACAGAGACTGTAATCTCATACTTTTACATTAAAAACATGTAGTGCCTGAAAATTGTGATACATGACTTTTATCTTAAAATTCACAATCTCACAATTTGTAGTTTAAGTAGAATTCTAGCTTGTCTCTTTAAATATGACTGCATACAACATTTCTGTAGATGTTTCCGTCACTTTTTTATTCTAAATATAATGCAACAGCTTTGAAATTAAACATCAAATTTTACAGATCTGAAATTAGTGTTTTTTTTATTCTGGAGTCTACTGTTCACCAACAAAAGTCTTCGAAAAAAACATTTTTTTTGGTTCAAACAGTCTCAGAAACTTTTTTCAGAAAATGTTGATAGGTTTTCAGAATTATTGTCTTGAAGTATATTCCTAAAACGTTACAGTTTTTGTTTTAATGGCAGAACTTCAATGTTTTTGAAGATGTTACCAGACTTTTTTCATACTTGTCAGGATTGTAAATATAATGTGAGCAATTTAATTTAAAAAGACTGATCTAAAATTTTACTCTTTGTATCTGGAGTTTATCATTTAGCTGTCTCACATGCAAAGAAGGAGAAAAAGCTTTTATTTTTCAATAGTTTATTCTTGGAATTCAGAATTAAATGCAACATTTGAGAAACTGATCTAAAAATATTAAGTTTTTAAATCTAGCATGTATTATTCAGCAAAAACAAAACTTTTTCTCTTTTTTTCCTCAGAATTCAGTTTTTTAATAAATAATGATAAAGCAAAGAATAATAACAATACCGGCATTTTTTCACAAGTCCATTATAATTAGCCTAGTATTCTAAACGAATATAGTTAGCAGAGTAAGTGAGCTGCCTGCGGAAGGCATCTGGTCCGGGAGTGTGCCCCCGGTGGTTGAAATGTGGTGACGTGTCGGAGGATTGCTGTTCAGTTAGTGATGACTATGTGATGAGAGACTGGTTTATATACGATGCTGGAGATTAATTGTGGGTGTGTCATCCTAATTAAAAGGCCAATTGTTTGGTAACCTTACTTGTCGATAAGTTAGTCTAAAAACAAACGAGTATTCTTAAGAAATATAAACATTGAAATTAAAAGAAAGAAATAATAACAATAAATATTAAACTCCTATTTAGTTTATTTCTGCCTGAGTTTGTGGAGGAGAAAAATCTCGCTCTGGTTTGGTGGCTTCATCTCCTCCTGTTAGCAGAGCTAGCGTTAGCACCTGCGCTCTTAGCCTCTGATAGGTGGCGCTGTGTAACGATGTTCAGAGCTTCATTAAATTTGAGCTACTATTCGCCGATGGAAAAAGACTTTATTCCAGAGCTGCACATCACACAAACATTGTTTCCTTTCACCGGATCGAGGGAAAAGTAGTGCTTTTATTCCAGTTAGAGAAACTCTGAAACTATGGACGCGAATGACGTTCCTGCCGTGTGTTTGTGTGCAAAGACCCGCCCTACCCTGCCTCTGATTGGCAAGCGATTGATGGTTACTCGACGTCAGCCAATCATCACGTTTCTTCAGGTAGACCACGTTCACAGACCACCAATCATCATTATGTGTCCCGCCCTGAACGCGCACGCACGCACACCTCAGAGAGGCGCTCTGGTAAGCACTGTAGGGTTCTCAAACATCGACTGCTGTGGTGACAAGCGTTTCATGGACAGCAGCGTAACGGTGTGGTAACGGGGAAAACAGTAACTACGTGTTATTGAAAACAGTAGCGCCGTTGGTAACGCCGTTTATTTACACCGCCGTTATTCCCATCACTGCTCATTTTAGAATTTTAGTCTTGCATTTTATTCCCAAAGCTTATCTCAGAGTTTTTATTGTTTAAGATTAATTGCAATGACCAGACTGAAACCTTTTTAAATAATTAATGCAAACTGAAGACATGGAGACTATTTCAATTCTAAATATGATCGTTTATTGAATTTTTTGTTTAACTGGTAACACAGGTTTTGTCATGTAAACAACATGGCTGCAATAAATCATTTGGTGGCTGTTAGTTTGTGGTCTCTTTGGACTCTTGTCCTCCAGGACTCTCTGCCAATAACAGCATCATTCCTTTCGTCTTTTTGGGAAGACACTTTAGGTCGTTAAGCCTTGGAACAATTGCAGCAGCGATCTTCAGCCGTGTGAGATTAGTGCTGTCCTTCCTTTTCCCTAGTCTGAGATAAAATCATGTTTGAATTGAACTATAGGCTGATCGTCCTCGGTTCAATCCATCACTTCTAGCAACACCACTGAGCAGGAGAAAATGTATTTTACTTGCATTACATTATTCAACACCATAATTATTACTTCTTCAAAAGGAAACAAGAAATACTGAAACCACGTTAATTGATTCATTTTTTTACGTGTTATACATTTAAAATGTATCGCATGCGTTAAAGTGTTATATTTGACAACACTAATATATATAGATATATATATATAGCTGTGAGCTCAGATGTGAAATCTCTACATGTCTGAACATCCTCACCAGGCAGCGTTTTCACTGACCCGGAGTTTTTGTGCCAGTTTGTCCATGTAGAGGTATGGAAAAAGAAATTCACTCTGTCTGGGCATCATTTCGTGGACCAATCTGTACTCTTCATTCCGAGTTATTTTGTAATTTCGACCGAATTGGACATGAATTGTGAAGTAGCTCTCTGATGAATCTGAGCAGGAGGCTCCTGCGCCTCACTTCCTGTGAGTTCAGCTGAGAGGATTCTAGCTCAGAGGAGCTGCATTGCAGATTACTGACCTGGATATTACTGACTCTGTTCACCTCCATTAGCTTCCGCAGAAGATGCTTCACCCAGCGCTTTAGGAACGTGTGCTTGAGGAGGTGTTTCTAACAGAGAGTTTAAGCTTCAAGGGATTTGATGGAGGAAACTTTAAGGGATGTGATGGAGGAGACTTTAAGGGATGTGGTGTAGGAAACTTTAAGGGATTTGATGGAGGAAACTTTAAGGGATGTGATGGAGGAAACTTTAAGGGATGTGATGTAGGAAACTTTAAGGGATGTGATGTAGGAAACTTTAAGGGATGTGATGGAGGAGACTTTAAGGGATGTGATGTAGGAAACTTTAAAGGATGTGATGTAGGAAACTTTAAGGGATGTGATGTAGGAAACTTTAAGGGATGTGATGGAGGAAACTTTAAGGGATGTGATGGAGGAGACTTTAAGGGATGTGATGTAGGAAACTTTAAGGGATGTGATGGAGGAGACTTTAAGGGATGTGATGGAGGAAACTTTAAGGGATGTGATGTAGGAAACTTTAAGGGATGTGATGTAGGAAACTTTAAAGGATGTGATGGAGGAAACTTTAAGGGATGTGATGTAGGAAACTTTAAGGGATGTGATGGAGGAAACTTTAAGGGATGTGATGGAGGAAACTTTAAGGGATGTGATGGAGGAGACTTTAAGGGATGTGATGGAGGAGACTTTAAGGGATGTGATGTAGGAAACTTTAAGGGATGTGATGGAGGAAACTTTAAGGGATGTGATGTAGGAAACTTTAAGGTGTGATGGAGGAAACTTTAAGGGATGTGATGTAGGAAACTTTAAGGGATGTGATGTAGGAAACTTTAAGGGATGTGATGTAGGAAACTTTAAGGGATGTGATGGAGGAAACTTTAAGGGATGTGATGTAGGAAACTTTAAGGGATGTGATGGAGGAAACTTTAAGGGATGTGATGTAGGAAACTTTAAGGGATGTGATGGAGGAAATTTTAAGGGATGTGATGTAGGAAACTTTAAGGGATGTGATGTAGGAAACTTTAAGGGATGTGATGTAGGAAACTTTAAGGGATGTGATGGAGGAAACTTTAAGGGATGTGATGTAGGAAACTTTAAGGGATGTGATGTAGGAAACTTTAAGGGATGTGATGGAGGAGACTTTAAGGGATGTGATGTAGGAAACTTTAAAGGATGTGATGGAGGAGACTTTAAGAGATGTGATGGAGGAGACTTTAAGGGATGTGATGTAGGAAACTTTAAGGGATGTGATGTAGGAAACTTTAAAGGATGTGATGGAGGAAACTTTAAGGGATGTGATGTAGGAAACTTTAAGGGATGTGATGGAGGAGACTTTAAGGGATGTGATGGAGGAAACTTTAAGGGATGTGATGTAGGAAACTTTAAGGGATGTGATGGAGGAGACTTTAAGGGATGTGATGGAGGAAACTGAGAGTGAGGAAACTTTAAGGGATTGTGATGGAGGAGAGGATGGAAACTTTAAGGGATGTGATGGAGGAAAACTTTAAGGGATGTGATGGAGGAAACTTTAAGGGATGTGATGGAGGAAACTTTAAGGGATGTGATGGAGGAGACTTTAAGGGATGTGATGTAGGAAACTTTAAGGGATGTGATGGAGGAACTTTAAGGGATGTGATGGAGGAAACTTTAAGGGATGTGATGTAGGAAACTTTAAGGGATTGATGGAGGAACTTTAAGGGATGTGATGACTTTGATGTGATTGGGGATGGAAACTTTAAGGGATGTGATGTAGGAAACTTTAAAGGGATGTGATGGAGGAGACTTTAAGGATGTGATGAGAAACTTTAAGGGATGTGATGGAGGAGACTTTAAGAGATGTGATGTAGGAAACTTTAAAGGATGTGATGGAGGAAACTTTAAGGGATGTGATGGAGGAAACTTTAAGGGATGTGATGGAGGAAACTTTAAGGGATGTGATGTAGGAAACTTTAAGGGATGTGATGGAGGAGACTTTAAGGGATGTGATGTAGGAAACTTTAAAGGATGTGATGGAGGAAACTTTAAGGGATGTGATGTAGGAAACTTTAAGGGATGTGATGGAGGAAACTTTAAGGGATGTGATGTAGGAAACTTTAAGGGATGTGATGGAGGAAACTTTAAGGGATGTGATGTAGGAAACTTTAAAGGATGTGATGGAGGAAACTTTAAGGGATGTGATGTAGGAAACTTTAAGGGATGTGATGGAGGAGACTTTAAGGGATGTGATGTAGGAAACTTTAAGGGATGTGATGTAGGAAACTTTAAGGGATGTGATGGAGGAGACTTTAAGGGATGTGATGGAGGAAACTTTAAGGGATGTGATGTAGGAAACTTTAAGGGATGTGATGGAGGAGACTTTAAGAGATGTGATGGAGGAAACTTTAAGGGATGTAATGGAGGAAACTTTAAGGGATGTGATGGAGGAGACTTTAAGAGATGTGATGTAGGAAACTTTAAGGGATGTGATGTAGGAAACTTTAAGGGATGTGATGGAGGAGACTTTAAGGGATGTGATGTAGGAAACTTTAAGGGATGTGATGTAGGAAACTTTAAGGGATGTGATGGAGGAAACTTTAAGGGATGTGATGGAGGAAACTTTAAGGGATGTGATGTAGGAAACTTTAAGGGATGTGATGGAGGAAACTTTAAGGGATGTGATGTAGGAAACTTTAAGGGATGTGATGGAGGAGACTTTAAAGGATGTGATGCAGGAAACTTTAAGGGATGTGATGGAGGAGACTTTAAGGGATGTGATGTAGGAAACTTTAAGGGATGTGATGTAGGAAACTTTAAGGGATGTGATGTAGGAAACTTTAAGGGATGTGATGGAGGAAACTTTAAGGGATGTGATGTAGGAAACTTTAAGGGATGTGATGGAGGAGACTTTAAGGGATGTGATGGAGGAGACTTTAAGGGATGTGATGTAGGAAACTTTAAGGGATGTGATGGAGGAGACTTTAAGGGATGTGATGTAGGAAACTTTAAGGGATGTGATGTAGGAAACTTTAAGGGATGTGATGTAGGAGACTTTAAGGGATGTGATGGAGGAGACTTTAAGGGATTTGATGTAGGAAACTTTAAGGGATTTGATGTAGGAAACTTTAAGGGATGTAATGGAGGAGACTTTAAGGGATGTGATGGAGGAAACTTTAAGGGATGTGATGTAGGAAACTTTAAGGGATGTGATGTAGGAAACTTTAAGGGATGTGATGGAGGAAACTTTAAGGGATGTGATGTAGGAAACTTTAAGGGATGTGATGGAGGAAACTTTAAGGGATGTGATGGAGGAGACTTTAAGGGATGTGATGTAGGAAACTTTAAGGGATGTGATGGAGGAGACTTTAAGGGATGTGATGTAGGAAACTTTAAGGGATGTGATGTAGGAAACTTTAAGGGATTTGATGGAAGAAACTTTAAGGGATGTGATGGAGGAAACTTTAAGGGATGTGATGGAGGAAACTTTAAGGGATGTGATGTAGGAAACTTTAAGGGATGTGATGTAGGAAACTTTAAGGGATGTGATGTAGGAAACTTTAAGGGATGTGATGGAGGAGACTTTAAGGGATGTGATGTAGGAAACTTTAAGGGATGTGATGTAGGAAACTTTAAGTGATGTGATGGAGGACACTTAAAGGGATGTGATGGAGGAGACTTTAAGGGATGTGATGGAGGAAACTTTAAGGGATGTGATGGAGGAGACTTTAAGGGATGTGATGGAGGAGACTTTAAGGGATGTGATGGAGGAGACTTTAAGGGATGTGATGGAGGAGACTTTAAGGGATGTGATGTAGGAAACTTTAAGGGATGTGATGGAGGAGACTTTAAGGGATGTGATGGAGGAAACTTTAAGGGATGTGATGGAGGAGACTTTAAGGGATGTGATGGAGGAGACTTTAAGTGATGTGATGGGGGAGACTTCAAGGGATGTGATGCGGGAAACTTTAAGGGATGTGATGGAGGAAACTTTAAGGGATGTGATGGAGGAAACTTTAAGGGATGTGATGGGGGAGACTTCAAGGGATGTGATGGAGGAGACTTTAAGGGATGTGATGGAGGAGACTTTAAGGGATGTGATGGAGGAAACTTTAAGGGATGTGATGGAGGAAACTTTAAGGGATGTGATGGAGGAGACTTTAAGGGATGTGATGGAGGAAACTTTAAGGGATGTGATGGAGGAAACTTTAAGGGATGTGATGTAGGAAACTTTAAGGGATGTGATGGAGGAGACTTTAAGGGATGTGATGGAGGAGACTTTAAGGGATGTGATGGAGGAAACTTTAAGGGATGTGATGTAGGAAACTTTAAGGGATGTGATGGAGGAGACTTTAAGGGATGTGATGGAGGAGACTTTAAGGGATGTGATGGAGGAAACTTTAAGGGATGTGATGGAGGAAACTTTAAGGGATGTGATGGAGGAAACTTTAAGGGATGTGATGGAGGAAACTTTAAGGGATGTGATGGAGGAAACTTTAAGGGATGTGATGGAGGAAACTTTAAGGGATGTGATGGAGGAAACTTTAAGGGATGTGATGTAGGAAACTTTTTTCTCAAACTTTTCATAGTTAATCTACAGTTAAGTGCGGGTCAATATTATATAATATTTAGATAGTCCAGCCTATAATCCAGATTAAAAATCAACAGTGTCTTTTTTTATCTGTAACTGTAGACTGTTTGAGAGCCACTGATGTAGATGATATGCGTAACATAAAACATAAATGCAAGAATGCATTTTTTGTTAGATTTTTTTGACATCCACTCCCACAGTAATCACGTATCACGAAGAGCTTTACAAGTACCACCAATGGTGCGCGTACCACAGTTTGAGAACCTCTAATATCGATGATGCGCGTGGCTTTTTTAGAAACATAAATGCAAGAATGCATTAGGTTGTAGTTTGACTAACAGCAGAGGTTGCATGAAGCTCAGTTGTGCCTAGTTTCATTTGTTAGATTGCAGTTGTAGCTTTTATACGGTGCCTTTGAGACTTGATTGATGTTGAGAACAGGTCAACAGCCTCGCTGAGAGTCCGCATCTATGTTGTAAAAAGCGATGAAAGTAGCTTTCCTCATGTTTCCTCGTTCTTCTTGGAAAGGCAGAAGCGAGTGGGAAGATTGAAACGCTTTTCCTGAAAGTAGTTTGGCAAGCAGGAGCTTTTAACATAATTTACTAGGAGATCCATTAATGAAGCACGAGTGACGAGGACAGAGCTCGCTGATCATTAAACTCAGCCAAGGACACGCGTCTCATTTATTTCTACCTCGTTTTTGATTATGCAGGATTTCTTTCCTGTATAACTGTTCACCAGACTGATGCTGCAGTGCAAAGCTCAATAAAAAAATCACGGTTAAACTGTTTTAGTTGTTGTCATTTATAAACATTATGATAAGGACAAAACATAGATTTTTAAAAAGCAGATTTTGTTCTAAAGTTAAATGACTTGTTAAATTTAATAAGTCAACAAAGAAATGGATGATACATTTATAAAATGTTATTAGTGTAATAATAAATATCTACATTTTTACATTGATTTTAATTGTATTTGTTGAAAGAATTACTAGGCGTCATAAAAACACATGTATTGTTTTATCCTGAATTTTAGAATGTTATATATGTAAATTTGTATGTTTTTTGTTGTTTATTGTATTGTTAATTTGATTTTGTTCAGACATTTTAATGTATTAAAGTTTTTATTTATAATAAGAATAATATTTAGTTGTTTTGCAGAAGTAAAATTATTGATAGAGCACATTATCCATTTTATCCCATAGTTGTTTAAAAATTTTATGAACTTTTATTCAAATTAACTGATTGTGTCATTTTTAGAATATAAAAATAAATTGATCTTTTAATCAATGGTTTTTGAGATGTTACATTATATTTTAGGTTCTTTAATTTAGTTTTCACTATAGTATTAGATAAATTTAATTATTTAAATCTATTTATTGAAATAATAAGTAGATGTTAAAAACATATTTATTGTTTTATCGACTTTTTATCAGATTTTTAAAAAATGTTTACAATATTTTGTATTTTTAAATTAGCATAATAATACATTTTGATATATTTAATGTATTTTAATGTATTAATATTAATAAATGTGTAAATTCAGTATTATTCCCTCCTCCTTCTTCCCCTCCGTCTTCGTGTTCGTCGTCCTCGTCGTCCTCGCGTCCTCTCGTTTTCCTTCTACGTCGTCTTCCTACCTCTCTGCTTTCCTCCCCCATCTTCTACTTCCTCTTATTTTCTGTTGTGTCCTTGCTTCTTTCTCCTTTTTCCATGGTTTTTGTTTTCTTGTTAAAGTAGTTACCATAATGAGAAAACATTTATTTATTTAGCCGTATATATATATATATATATATCTCTATCTCTATCTCTCTCCTTAGCTGTATGTTTTTTCCTCTGTATCAAGTATTGCTGGTTTGAGTTCTTCGAGTTTTGCCTGCAAACACATCGAACACTTTCAGACGGAAGGTTCTCTCCGTTCCTCTCTGAACCTCTGAAGATCTTCTTCAGCTCTCAGCAGCTCTGGGACGAGCGCCGGAGGAATCATGCTCAGAGATAAGGACAGTTTTAAATGATGTTACTTTTTTCCAATCGAGAAAGACATCAATTAAATCTGTGCTTATCTCTGCCAGCAAGCCACCGACTCTCCGGACGCCGCATCGCAGGCTGAAGAGCAAGCTTCTCCGTCAGCTCTACAGTGTGACGCATGAAACCGTTTGGATTTAAGGATGAGAGTGTGTAGCATCATGCATTTGAATAAAGGGACTCTTTGACTGATGATTTGTTGTTCTTTAATCCTTGCGCACCAATCGTTGTAAGCATTCCGTGACAAATCACCATAAGAGCTTTGAAACCAACAAAAAAAAACGCTCCAAACAGGATGCGCAAAGTAAAAAAGGGGGTCGTTCTGGTCGTCCGGTATAGAAATCCTGTCTTTAACTGAATTAATGAATCACAGTCATGAAATCCAGGAGCATGAACCACTGGTGTTGGTTTTTGGCGATCTTCAGGTCTCCTCGCTCTCTTGGGGCGATTGCTCCGAGTGTTAGCAACCGTATGTTCATGAAGGGCTCCTCTGAAGAGGGTTTTTCCGAGCGCTGTCGGTCTGCTGGGATGCTGATGGTAGAGCTCTTGTGAGTCCGGGTGATGAGGCGTTTGATTCCCCTCAGAGTCTCGTGAAGGACATCAAGCACATTCAGAAAGCAGCCAGATGCAGAGTTTACTTTGCTATGCGACAGTGGTTCGTGAAAGGCTCCGTCAAGGGGGTGCGTTTTACCTCGGGGAACATGCTTTTTTATTTTATTTTATTTTTTTTACTGTTCTTGAATAAAGTGCAATAGCACTCCACTACATTAGGGGGCAGTGGCGCTCTCATTGGCAGAGTATGAAGTGTAGACAGGAACTGTAGAAGACAGGTGGAGAGAGAAGGAGATAAAGAAACAAACGGTTACGGGGGTTACGCGGGATGTTTTTTTCTTCCTAAGGGGGGGAAAATAATTGAGAAACACTGCTATAGGAGCTCTGACCAAACACGAGATAATTTCAGACACACTCTGTAAGGTTTGTAGAACCTCTTAATTTTCAAATTTAAAGTTATTTTTGTTTAACGCCTTACATTTGTCTAGAAAACAAACCTCCCAGAGAGCAAATACAGCTTGGCCTCAATCTAGCAAAGATCCTACTTTTGTTCCGGGCCAGTTCTACACAACAGATTCGGGACGGTGCGCTTTGGCACAACAGACTTATAAGGACAGGATCCGTGTTTTGAATTTGGACCAGAACTGGGCCAGATCAGAACCAGATATGTTCTAGTAGACACTTCTGAACCAGATCTGGGCAAGTTACCAGTTACCAATTACCAGTTCTGTGCCAGTCTCATGCCAGACCTGGGCAAGTTCTGGACCAGTTCCATGCCAGATTTGGTCCAGTTCCATACCATTTCTGGACCAGTTCTGTGCCAGATAGTGCCTGGTTCCATACTAGGTACCAGTTCTGTGCCAGTCTCATGCCAGACCTGGGCAAGTTCTGGACCAGTTCTGTGCCAGATCTGGGCCAGTTCCATACCATTTCTGGACCAGTTCTGTGCCAGATAGTGCCTGGTTCCATACTAGGTACCAGTTCTGTGCCAGATAGTGCCTGGTTCCATACCAGCTACCAGTTCTATATCTGGCCCGTACCAGTTCAGTCCTGGTTCCATACTAGGTACCAGTTCGGTGCCAGTCCTATACCACACCAGTTACCAGTCTTTGTCAGTTCCATACCAGTTACCAGTTTTGGGGCAGTCCTGTACCAGATCTGGGCCTGTTTTTTTACCAGTTACCAGTTCTGTGCAAGTTCCATGCCAGCTATCAGTTCTGTGTCAGGTCCGTTCCAGGTCTAGGCCAGTTCTGTACAGTATCTGGGCCGGTTCAATACCAGTTACCAGTTCTGAGCCAGTCCCATACCACATCAGGGCTGGTTCCATAGCAATTATCTGGTCTGGGCCAGATCTGGGCAAGTTCCATACCATTTGCAAGTTCTGGGCCAGGTCTGGTCCGGTTCGATAGCATTTACCAGTTCTTGACCAGTTCTGAAACACATCCTCACATAGACCTTTCACCTCGAGAGCTCTAAAAACACCACTGACCCTTTAACACCGGAGCTGTCGCCGGGACACAAAAGTCACTTCGAACTTCGAACTAGCGCAGCGCTGGTTATTATCCCACTATCAAAAAAATCTCAACAGATCCTGAAAGCTGAGAAATGGTTCTATCGACGGATTTTACGTTCATCACAGTACTGATAAGATCGATTGTGTTCCAGCGACGGGAAGTTTGTGGAGCGCAGGAGAGCGGAGACGGACGAGGCATTGATTTTGCTGTAGTTATAGGTTTATTATCATTAGAATGTACTGCTTTATTTACTGCGTTTGCGTCCGTGATTCTCTCGCGTTCTGTCGCGCGTCTTTTCTTCTTTTGTTCTTCGCATTCTTCCACCGTTTTTTTTTAAAACAAACTTGGTGTTAGATATCAGCGCCTAAACACTTGTAAATAGAGGAGAAAGATGTGAAGTTGCTTTGTTTGTGAGTTTTCGTGGTAAGATCGTGAGGAGGAGCTTCTGGGAGATTTGTGGAAGAGGACAGACAGCAGCAGCAGGGGGCGCTCTGTCTCCATCTCAACCTTAGTAAGTGATACAGTTTTTATTCTCAGGGTTTATTCACAGCTTTATGACAATAATGTTTTCCAATATATATATATATACTGTCATTTTACTAATTGACATTTTATAATATTGCTTTATTATTGCTCATGCTTCGTTCATTATTTTTATTTTATCTAATCATTATATACTTTCATTTTATCTTTTGCTATTTTTGCGTACAAACACAGATCTTATCTAATCTTCTGTAACGTCTTTATATTTCTAGAGACGGTTGTGATGAAGGGAATCCTTCTGAGGCAGAGGACGAGGCTTTAGAGGCACAGAAAAACTTTATTTTCTACGTCTGTAAATAAAACAGCTTGTGAAATGGACCCTGAAAGCTCTATCCAAACAAAACAGTTTGAGTCGATGTAAAACAGTTTGAGGTTCATTTCTGTAATCCCAAAAGTCTTGTTGGTCTACATTTATAGCTGTTTATGAAGAGAAACTTTTTTTTTACTTTTCATGTTATTACACAATGTTCTGAGCATTTAGAACATAATAATAACACATTTTTGCCAGATTTTGAAAGTTGTATTTCATCTGAAATGAAAACCGTGCAAAGAAAAAAATTTTTATGACAAAAACACTAAAAACAAGACAAGAATAGCAGGCGACCTGTTATAATAACCACATTCTAACAGATCTTCTATGAGAAGCCACTGCTGGGAGGCCAACAATCACCTCATAATCTTTAGAGCCGATCGGCACTCTGCGCAGGCGGCTGCGCTTGTGTTCGTGTGCCTCTGATGTTTATGGAGATAAGCTCTGCCTTCCCTAGAAACACCATCTATGAGTAAAAACACTCGTATGTTCAGGCATACACCGGATATTGATGTAGATTAACACCTGAACCTTAGAAGAACAGATAAAAGCAGAATTAATGAGAGCGTTCAGCCTGCGTATGGTGTGTATAACGCATGTTATATTTTCATTTTCGAGATGCTTTTGGTTACACAAGTCTCTCACAAGAAAGCTAAATCCTCAACAAATGGACAAACGTTACATTTTAGCTGAGCTTTTTGTTTAAATCGGAATGCTTTTTATTATTATTATTGACTTATGTTTTTGTTTTTCTTGGTTAAAAGCTAAACTCGTCCTTCTCAATCATGCTACCTTCACAAATATTGATTGAAAACCCAGTGCTATTGTTTTTTTATTCCCAGTGCTATTGTTTTTTATTTCCAGTGCTATTGTTTTTTATTCCCAGTGCTATTGTTTTTTATTCCCAGTGCTATTGTTTTTTATTTCCAGTGCTATTGTTTTTTATTCCCAGTGCTATTGTTTTTTATTCCCAGTGCTATTGTTTTTTATTCCCAGTGTTATTGTTTTCATTCCCAGTGCTATTGTTTTTTATTCCCAGTGCTATTGTTTTTTATTCCCAGTGCTATTGTTTTTATTCCCAGTGCTATTGTTTTTTATTTCCAGTGCTATTGTTTTTTTTATTCCCAGTGCTATTGTTTTTATTCCCAGTTCTATTGTTTTTATTCCCAGTGATATTGTTATTTTTATTCCCAGTGCTATTGTTTTTATTCCCAGTGCTATTGTTTTTTTTTATTCCCAGTGCTATTGTTTTTTTATTCCCAGTGCTATTGTTTTTTATTCCCAGTGCTATTGTTTTCATTCCCAGTGCTATTGTTTTTTATTCCCAGTGCTATTGTTTTTTATTCCCAGTGCTATTGTTTTTATTCCCAGTGCTATTGTTTTTTATATTTCTAGTGCTATTGTTTTTATTTCCGGTGCTATTGTTTTTTTTATTCCCAGTGCTATTGTTTTTTATTTCCAGTGCTATTGTTTTTTATTCCCAGTGCTATTGTTTTTTATTCCCAGTGCTATTGTTTTTTATTTCTAGTGCTATTGTTTTTTATTCCCAGTGTTATTGTTTTCATTCCCAGTGCTATTGTTTTTTATTTCCAGTGCTATTGTTTTTTATTCCCAGTGCTATTGTTTTTATTCCCAGTGCTATTGTTTTTTATTCCCAGTGCTATTGTTTTTTATTCCCAGTGTTATTGTTTTCATTCCCAGTGCTATTGTTTTTTATTTCCAGTGCTATTGTTTTTTATTCCCAGTGCTATTGTTTTTTATTCCCAGTGCTATTGTTTTTTATTTCCAGTGCTATTGTTTTTTATTCCCAGTGTTATTGTTTTCATTCCCAGTGCTATTGTTTTTTATTTCCAGTGCTATTGTTTTTTATTCCCAGTGCTATTGTTTTTTATTCCCAGTGCTATTGTTTTTTATTTCCAGTGCTATTATTGTTATTCCCAGTGCTATTGTTTTTATTCCCAGTGCTATTGTTTTTTATTCCCAGTGCTATTGTTTTTATTCCCAGTGCTATTGTTTTTTATTCCCAGTGCTATTGTTTTTTATTCCCAGTGCTATTGTTTTTATTCCCAGTGCTATTGTTTTTATTCCCAGTGCTTTTGTTTTTTTATTCCCAGTGCTATTGTTTTTTATTTCCAGTGCTATTGTTTTTATTCCCAGTGCTATTGTTTTTTTATTTGTAGTGCTATTGTTTTTATTCCCAGTGCTATTGTTTTTTTTATTTGTAGTGCTATTGTTTTTATTCCCAGTGCTATTGTTTTTATTCCCAGTGCTATTGTTTTTTATTTCCAGTGCTATTGTTTTTTATTTCCAGTGCTATTGTTTTTTATTCCCAGTGCTATTGTTTTTTATTTCCAGTGCTATTGTTTTTTATTTCCAGTGCTATTGTTTTCATTCCCAGTGCTATTGTTTTTTATTCCCAGTGCTATTGTTTTTTATTCCCAGTGCTATTGTTTTTTATTCCCAGTGCTATTGTTTTTATTCCCAGTGCTATTGTTTTTTATTCCCAGTGCTATTGTTTTTTATTCCCAGTGTTATTGTTTTCATTCCCAGTGCTATTGTTTTTTATTTCCAGTGCTATTGTTTTTTATTCCCAGTGCTATTGTTTTTTATTCCCTGTGTTATTGTTTTTTATTCCCTGTGTTATTGTTTTCATTCCCAGTGCTATTGTTTTTTATTTCCAGTGCTATTGTTTTTTATTCCCAGTGCTATTGTTTTTTATTCCCAGTGCTATTGTTTTTTATTTCCAGTGCTATTGTTTTTTATTCCCAGTGTTATTGTTTTCATTCCCAGTGCTATTGTTTTTTATTTCCAGTGCTATTGTTTTTTATTCCCAGTGCTATTGTTTTTTATTCCCAGTGCTATTGTTTTTTATTCCCAGTGCTATTGTTTTCATTCCCAGTGCTATTGTTTTTTATTTCCAGTGTTATTGTTTTCATTTCCAGTGCTATTGTTTTTTATTCCCAGTGCTATTGTTTTTTATTCCCAGTGCTATTGTTTTTTATTTCCAGTGCTATTATTGTTATTCCCAGTGCTATTGTTTTTATTCCCAGTGCTATTGTTTTTTATTTCCAGTGCTATTATTGTTATTCCAGTGCTATTGTTTTTTTTATTTGTAGTGCTATTGTTTTTTTTTTTATCCCCAGTGCTATTGTTTTGATTTTGCTCTTTTATGGGCGTGAACGCTGTGATTTTAACCATCTCCAGAATAAGACGGTGTAATTAATGGGAGTGTCTCCCAGAAGAGACCTCGAGGGCGAAGGTCGTGATCTCTGTCAGAAACGACTCTTTTTGAGGACAAACGAGGCGCCGGAGTTCACTTTCTGCTCTGGAGGTGCCGTGTGACATTTTCTGTGACTCTGTGACTGAGAAACTTGATCAGAAAGATGTAAATGAAGGCAGATTAAGAGCAGGGAGCAGGTCTGAGAGCAAAGGCGTGAATAGGAGTTTAATGAGGGGAAGTTTTGCTCTTTAAGAAGAGTTCTGAAACGATTCAAGGCTGAGAGTTTGAGGATGAAGTTCTAATTTCGTTTTTGTGCATTGGAGGAAGCCGTGCCAATGCCTCTGATACAGTTAAAGGTGTTATTTATGCAGTTTTAAATGACTGATAATACATTTTTGACCTCTCTAGACTATCACTGCACCCTTAATAACCTTCAGAAGGCACTTTTTCTTCTAAACAATGTCTTTGAATCATCTCAAATGGTTGTGGTCTACAAAACAAATGGTTGTGGTTGTGTGCCTCGTGTTCCTCCCACTGTCGTGCTTCCACCACCCCCCTGCTTAAAACCGAGAATTCTCTCAGTTCTCCCGATTGGCCACTCCGGGTCTGGTTTTACCATCGAGGCAGAATATAACCAGGAGGCAGCCTCCTACTTTCACTCACTCTTGATTTGTAACAGGAAGTGACTGAACTGCAGTTCCCCGAGCGGCCTCTTGAGGCTGACTCCAGAAGGGAGCAAGATTCTCATTCACTCCAATGTTAAAACTGACCAACTTTGGGCTGAAAAAAAAACATGTCTCCACCCCTGGCTCCATTAGGTTTGTTGATTCGGATCACTAGTTCTGATTTTTATGAACACTCAGGGGATAATTAAAATTATTTTTAAAAAAAATTAAGTTTTTTATGTGTTTGTTTAAGGTATATTACATTTAAACTTTCAGCCAATCAGACGCCTTTACTATGGCCATGTCCCACCTCTGGTTTTGATTACTGGCTCCGCCCACTCTGAGCCTCTTTCATCGTTGGCAGAAAGTGACATCACGGACGCTACTTCTATGTTTTATACACTCACTGAATGTAACTGATGTTTTTCTTGTTCCTGAACATAAAGCCTGTCATGCCGCGGCTCTCTTAATAGTCAAATAAATAATGCTGCTTCTGTTAAATTTAAGATTGAATAAAACTCTGAATGAAGAAAAAAAAGTGTCTGTGATTTGAACTTCTCTATACGCTTGTACGCCATCTAGTGTGGAGGAGAGAAGCTAGTCTCTCTCAACTTTCACCTAAAAACACAAGGCAAGTTTATTTGTAGAGCACATTTCGTACACAGGCTAATTCAAAGTGCTTTACATTTAAAACTAAGAATAAAAAGAAAGTAGATTTAATAAAATCAAGCATAAAAAGTCATATAAAATCAAATTGATTAAAAACTGAAAATAAAAAAAGGAAATGCGTAGGTGTGTGGAGGGTAAATATCATAGACTGTTTATAACGTGGACCGAGTGTTCGTGACGTCACCCATAGGTTTTTGGAAAAGTCAAATGAAGCTCAAAGTGGGTGGAGCCAGTGCTCCTAAACACGTCCTCAGAGGCGGGACATGGGCGTAGTGAAGGTGTCTGATTGGCTGATAGTAAAATTTTTGTATATGTTAAACAAACACATTTCAAAATAATTCACCCTCTCAGAGTGTTCGTGAAGATCAAAACTAGCGATCTGAATTAACAAACCTAACAGAGCCAGAGGTGGAGACATGTTTTTTCCATAGTTTTAACATTGGAGTGAATGAGAACCTGCTCTCTTCTGGAGTCTGCCTCAAGAGGCCGCTCGGGGAACTGCAGTTCAGTCACTTACTGTCACACATCGAGAGGGAAAGCAGGAACGTAAATATTTACGA
This sequence comes from Danionella dracula, assembly GCA_900490495.1. Taxonomy (NCBI): domain Eukaryota; kingdom Metazoa; phylum Chordata; class Actinopteri; order Cypriniformes; family Danionidae; genus Danionella; species Danionella dracula. Next base: position 31,758 of record UELW01000118.1, read on the forward strand.
GGTTTACTCCCCAGGAAGCTGGAAGAAAAATTAAAACTCATAAAAAGTATGATTAATATGAGACTCAGCAGTGTATTATTCGACAAACTTCTGTATTAAACACCTTCACTTCCTCAGACGCCTGTCAGAAGTTGTTTCTGTGAGGAGCTGAAGAGCTGTTTGTGAATGTTTTACCTTGTAGACAGACTGCAAGGCAACAAGACAGCTGCCAGAGGCTTCAGACATCGCCTGAGAAGATCCGAGGCACTGTTCATGCTGAAGGGAACTCTGGGTAATTGGTGTGTGATCAAAGCTGCGCTGGACTGGGACAGCAGCGGTTTACAGTAGCAAACACGGTTAGCGTAGCGTAGCGTGCTGTGGAGATGCAGCTAATCATCGGTGTCTGCTTTCACCATCTCATCCACACTCGAGCGGAGACCCGACTGCTGTTTATCAAACACAGCCTGCTGCTTGTCCTCCACCCTCGTTTGATGGAAGGAGGAGCTCTTGAGCCTCGTTTTTAATTTCACGCATCTGAAGGTTTCTAAAGGGAAGAATCACTCTGGGACTATGCAAACCATATTTTGAATGAACCTTCTGAAGGCTGCGTGTTTTTGTCTTCTTTGGTCCTGATGTGAGAGAATGTTCTGGATGAGAGGTGTGCAGACTCTTCCCTCTGTACTTTTTTTTTTGTTTTGTTTGTCTATTCCAGTTTTCCAGGCTATTGATTGTTACTTCCAGTCAACTAGATGGTGTTCTGTAAAGTGGAGTTTGTGAGGGACCTTGGAAAAAATCATGTTTCATGTTTAGGACATTGCCTGGTATTTTCAGAGACGATTATATTATATGTTGCCGTATTTTAACTTTTTACATTTATTGTACTATTTGACTGTCATTCATTGCATCATTGACTAAATGACTTTACAGTGCGATCCAGAGGCTGCATCTCAAAATAAAAGAAGTGCTAACATGACTCTGCAGCCCTCTCATTTCTGAACTCCAGTGCACTGCGTGAAATCACTGATTGCTTCCTTTGATAATGTGTTTGAAGCTACTTGAGCCTAACATGCTCACTTAAGCTGAAAGCAGAGCAAACAACCAACGAAAGAGTGTGTGTGCCTCTGTGAGTAAATGATTGATCCTCTCACAGACAGAATAATCTGTCCCACACAACAGCACACTTTTGTTAATTTAATAACAAAGCCCCATCTTTAAACTGAGAAGATGTTCTTCACAAGGTGGAACAGCTTGACGTAGAATTGTTTAACTACTGGCCTTGTAAGGGCATTTTTGTACAACAATCTCTTTTCTTTGTTTTGTTTTTTCAGGTGAACTGTTCGTCGATGGATCTTGAGTTTGTATGTTGTTTATGCTGGGGAGGTGATTAGCACCTGCCTCAGTCAGCGAGGCTCCCAGGGGCCTCACGGAGGGAACTCCTATCTACTCTACCTGATCCTCACGAGGACTCCTAAAGAAGCGCTATATAAAAACTTGATTGATTGAATGATTGATTGATTGATTGATATTCCTGAACATAGAGTTGACAGGTCCTTTGCTACAGATGGGACTGTCACTCAAAATACTTTTAGCAGCAAAGAGTTGAGTTTTAACCCATATTAAAGGAGCTAGACAGGGTTTACATACGTGTCTTTACCCTCTCTGGTGGTCAGCAAACAATGATTGTATCCAGCATGATAACCAAATTGATTTAAAATGTCATTTATGGTTAGATTTTTGTCAAAAAAACTATTTATTAAGCTTGTCTGTATTACCACTCAAGCCTTGGTGCGTTCCAGCCTGCATCCCAAGCAGTGTTGCCAAATAAGAGACAATGTTTTCCTGTCTTTTTGTTGACTTTTAGCGATTTTTAGTCACGGCTCTTTACAGTGGACTGGCAAATGAGCAGCAGATAAGGGGCATCACAAATTTTGATTACATTTTGTTTTGGCGTGTTGTTGAATATATTATTACAGTATGATTATTTCAGTTAAGCAAAAAGCTCTCATCAAATGTGTTTTAGTCCTGCGTTTCGTTGAGTTTGGGGGACGATTAAGGAATGTGTCTTTTTTACGACTGTCCACCCCCGAAGGAATGTGAAGAGAAGCCAAACTCGGTTTCATCTGGAGGGAAGGATTCAAACTGAAAGAGATTAGCATGAAATGAGTTTGATTGGAACATTTTCCTGATGTATTTGAATATCAGTGTCTTTGTTAAAAGTGATCAAAGTGGAGACTCTGAGAGAGACTGACCGGCTCACAGAGACAGAGGTGCTTCTGGAAGGGGCTAATTCTGGCTTTTAAGAAAACCGGATTTGATTTGAGGCGTCACGGTGGCGCAGTGGGTAGCACGGTCGTCTCACAGCAAGAAGGTTGCTGGTTCGAGCCTCGGCTGGGTCAGTTGGTATCTCTGTGTGGAGTTCTCATGTTCTCCTCGTGATCGCGTGGGTTTACTCCGGGTGCTCCGGTTTCCTCCACAAGAACAAAGACATGTGGAATAAGAGAATTGAGTAAGAACGATTGTTCGTAGTGTTTGAGTGAGAATGAGTGTGTGGATGTTTCCCAGCGATGGGTTGCTGCTGGAAGGGCATCCACCACGTAAAACATATTCCAGAAGAGTAGGAGGTTCATTCTGCTGCGGAGACCGCGAAAGGGAAGAAAGCCGACATGAAGATGAATGAATGGATTTGATTTGACCTGAAAAACTGATTTTTACTAGCCTAATTAATAATTAATTTCCACAACAGGCTATTTTCAACAAATATATATATCTTATGGAACTTATATTGTCTAATGAAGTCTTTTTCAATTATTTTAGAAAAGCCACAGCCCTATTTTCACACATAAGAGGGAATGTTCTTGTACGTCCATTTAGAGAAACTGTAGTGTTCAAATCCAAAGAGTTGATATGAAAATAGCTTCTGGAAGCTCTCCCTCGTCCAGCAGCGAGTCTCAGAGGTTATGGTGTGAGCATCACGATCATGATCAGGTTTTGAGAAAAGTGGCTGTGTTCTGTCTAGAAATTCAAATGAAATGAATTCAATGTTTTCCCAGCGATGGGTTGCGGCAGGGAAGGGCATCCGCTGCGTAAAACATATGCCAGTGAGTTGGCGGTTCATTCCGCTGTGGCGACCCCGAAAGGGAATAAAGCCGACATGATGAATGAATGAATGAATGAATTCAATGTTTTTTCTCATTTTATACCCTCAATCTGTGTTCAAACCAAAAATGCATGCTTAAATGAACGCTAGAAAGCCTCCTCACTCGTTTTTACCAAAGACAAACTCCTCCTACCATTGCTGGTTTCCTATTTTTCCTCACTTGACTACTCTAGGAAGCTCCTGATTGGTTGCTTCGTGAATGGGTGAAAAAAGTTACCTTGCTTAAATAATATGAATATGTCCACACGCTTCGTCCCACGTTCACACTCCAATACTCGTTCTACTCGCTCCGCCTTCTCCACACGGATTCCGTATCGCACCTAGCCACTGAATTAACCTGTGAATCGCTCACTCCACACAATCTCCAGGCTCGATCCGAAAACCCTGTCACGAATCCATGGCTTTCAAAGACGTCACCTTTTTATCACCTTTTGTGAACGACATGTCGGCAGACACAGCGCATTGAATGATGACAAAAATCGGTGATCCATAGAAAAAACATCTACCATGGGTTGTGATCCATATTTGGTTCCTTCGTCTGCCAGGTCCAATGGGATGTAAAACATGTGTGTCGGGGTTTCTCAGACGACTGTTGTCACAGCCAACAGCACAGCAAACTCCTGGTATATCCTTTTTGTCTGGTGACTGTTGTGAACTTGACTTGTTTTATCTTCTTAAATGAGCAGAGAATTCATAGTTCTTCCGTTAAAACTACTATTTTCAGCTGTTACACGTGCCTAAAAAAGATTTCAAAGATTGTTTGTGAACAGGTAATCAAACATGGATCAGAAATGATTCGTTCCCTTTTTCAGAAATGAATCATATCCTGTTTTTGGTGACCGTTGTGTGTGTGACCAGTGTGTGAACTGCGTGGGGGGCACTGGACGCTCGTCGTCGGTCACAAAAATGTCGGAGATAAATCACAGTGATGAATATGAGCCCTCATTGTTATTTTACGTGGATTGAAGAAACTGTACAATATTTAACCACAGCAGACAACTCTGGCTTTTCTTTTGACAGATAACCATCCCCATGACTACACCAGCCATCTGGACCTCACCGGCTCTCACACGCCCAAAATAGGTGAGTTTTTCTTCCCATTTAACCTTCTGTGTCCTGGGAGAGATGGTGAAATGATATGGGAGTCAAAAAAGGCTGATTTGACCATTGAGTTCCGTTTCCTAAAGCATGTTTTAAAAGTTCTCAACAAGAGCCAACACTCTCATGTTCTTAATAAGCTGTCACGTTGCTTTCTCCCCCTATAAAACATATAGAAGTTTATTTGATGGAACAATGTTAGGCGCTATTATTGTTTTTTTCTCCTCTTGTGTTTTCCAAGTTTTGTTACTTGACACTAACATCAAAATATATAAAATAGTTACCCTGGAGCTTTAAAAGAAATGGGTTAGGGTTAGGGTTTTTTTTTTTAATTAAATTAATTTCAGGAGGAGTCCTGCGTATAAATGGCCGTTCGGTTCCAGCTGTTTACAGTATATTTGCAAACTCTCGATGATATAATTAACCAAAGCACATTTGGTGATTGAACGTAAAAAAACCTCCTCCACTCCCTTCCCCAATTTTTCATGGGGGTCAGGGCCCCCTTCCTGGACTCAGGGGCCCCACTGTGGTCAGTTCACCAAGTACGCTTGTTTATGATCGTCAGTTACGCTTGTGACACTGGGCTAATTCTATATAAGCTTGTGACATCTCAAAGACATGGCTTGTTCGTTTCCTCAAGACGATTGATTTGCAGCAAAGAAAAAACATCCTCTTGAATTATTAGAAAAGTACTTGTTTTGTCTTCTTAAATGAGCAGAGAATTCATAGTTCTGCCATTAAAAGTACTATTTTCAGATTTTAATCGTGCCTAAAATTGTTTGTGAACTGATAATCAAACATGGATCAGAAATGATTCCTTTGGGATACTTTCACACTATGATAAGCTTTCATCTGCCCAGACGCGTAAAGAATGTGATGGTTATGATCAGATTAGGGAAATTAACAGAGCTACGTTTCATCTCCAGGAAAGATTAGCTCAATTAGTCTAATCGTGTTAGCGTCCGTCGCTAAACGTGTTGAACTTCCTCAAAGTAGAAGAGGCAGCTAAAGCTTGATTTGGAAGCATATAAAACAGGCTCTTGATGGGAAATTAAAAGCTTAGCCTGTAAACGGCCCCTCTTGTCTTTTAATCAGATCTGCAATTTGCTCAAGCTTTTGAAAAGCACCACTGAAATCAGCCGACCTCATAGCGGAATATTCTATTAGTTATTCATTCCGTCAAATCAAAGATCTTGAACATAAACCGGCTTGCAAGAACGTCTCTATCTCTGAATTAGGTTCACTCTACTACGACTGAACACACACCTGTCATTTACATTTCATATGAGATGTAAACACATAAAAAAGACAAATGACTTTTAAAGCACTGTGAATAATTGCATGTGTTTTTTTATTTAGAAAAGAGTTCCATGTGGTAAACGCAGCTTGCAAAAAACTGTTAATATAGATAGATGTACAACCTAGAGCCAATGTTGCCAGATTGGGCAGTGCTACTTTTGATTATGTCAGGCTGAGAAATTAGCTTTGAGTGGTCTGTAAATCTTTGCCTGATTTTTAAAATATTTAGCAGATTTTACTGTAATTTTTATTGTAATTTATTATATATATATTTTTTATATATTTATATATATTATATATTTTTATATTTATTATATATTGTAAATAAACTAGGAATATATATATATATCTATACTCTCTATATATCTCTATCTATATATATATCATATCTATAATATATATATATCGTCTATCTCTATATCTTATATCAAACATGGTGAATACATGGAGAAGCTTAAAAAAGTGTGTGTCACAGAGAATCTGTCAAATGTGATGTCATCAATGAGCGGCAGCCATTGGTTAAACAAACATCACAGTTATAATCTATTGGTCATTTGTTTTGAGCACCAAAACAACATGAAAAAGTTTTAACCAAATCAAAGAGAGGTGACTGTGCTTTCTCTCTTAAACTCGTATTTAACTAGAGATAGCACAATGCCGAAGTGGGGAAAATACACTTTACAGTAAAACTGTAAAACCCCTTTACAGAAAGGAGCGAGAGAGTAATCGGGAATTAAAATTCTGAATTACTCTTGTGTCAGAGAATGACTCCAAAGCTGGTTGCAAGCGTTGTACCTCGAAAGTTTGAGCGAAATGTGATTAAATATTTTCCCACATATCACAAAAATGCATTTTGACAATGTATCATAAAAATAAATGTAACTATATTATTATATATAACAACGATTCACATAAATGTGAGATTTCAGGAGGGCAGTTTTGGGCTGGAAACTGTTGCTTAGATCTGGCAACCCTACATAGAATGTTCTACTGAAAAACCAGATGTGCTCCCTAGAGGTGTGAAGTGTGGAATGACTAGAATGTGACGGAGAAGATTTACTGATTGTGTTTTTCTCACTTGGGTTTGTTAGGACACAGATTAGAGTACTACGGTAAGTAGTACACATGGTTCTCATGTGTATAATTTCTCTTCTCTGTGTTGTTTGTGGTGGTTATAAATGTGTGTACGTGTGAGTCGTGCCGATCGCAAATATTGGCTTTGTAAAGTACTGTCACAAGCAACCCCAATTCTGGAATGTTTTCTTATGAAGGTGCACGAATTGAAACCAAGGGCGAGGGTGAGGGGGTTGTTTGGAAATTTTTGAAGAAATTTAGAAGAAACAAATTTAGAAGAAATACCTGTAAAACGCTGCTGCAGTTGATCGAAAAGTCTAAAACTAATTGGAAAGAAGAGACAATGAAACAGAATAGTAAACTTGCTGAAATTTGTCCCTGAGTCGATATCCCGGACGAGCCCCCATCTTCGTTTTAGAGAATCAAGTTTTTATATAGCGCTTCTTTAGCAGTTGCTTTCAAAGCAGCTTCACAAAGTCCTCGTGAGGATCAGGTAGAGTAGATAGGCGTTTCTCCGTGAGGCCCCTGGGAGCCTCGCTGACTGAGGCAGGTGCTAATCACCTCACCAGCATAAAGAACATACAAACTCAAGATCCATCAACAAACAGTTCGCCGGAGAGAACCTGAAAAAAAGAAAGCAAACAAAGACAAAACAGATACTAAGAAACAAAAAACAACGGCTAGAAAACTGTAACACAGACAACAAACAGGTGATCAGCATCAGCTGCAGGATGAGAGATCAATGATGAGTTTTTCAACAGTTTGTATATGGGTATGTTTACAGCGCTCTTATATGTTTATTGCATTTTTCTGTAATGTACTAAAAAAGTGTAATGTCTTCAAGCTTATTCTGAAAAAAAAATAATAAATCCAAATAGTTCTAATCAATCTGAAAAAAGTCCATCGTGTTCACAACGCAGTGGAATGTATTTCTGTGATGTTGATGTTCTTTTGGGAATGAAAATGTACCTTATGCAACTTGACAGTTCTTGAAAAAAATCACAACTTTCCAGTCTTGGGGTTGCACATGCAGAACACCTGCCACTGGATACACACACAGGTCCCAGAGCTGGCGGTCCAAAGTCTCACGGCCAAATCCGTGAAGGCATCTTCTTAACTAGTGGAGCAGCTGTCTGGACCGATATTCACCCTCATTAAACAACCATAACACGTGCATCCACACACCCAGATCCACTTCCTCTGAACTTGGAAGCTTCATCTCTCTTCCTGCGTGTTCGTGTGTCCTCTCTATCTACAGAGAAGCCGAGGATGAACAACATCCTGACGTCTCAGACAGAGCCCTTCGATCTCTCCTTCTCTCGCTCCTTCCAGAACCTCACACACCTCCCTCCGTCCTACGAGATGGCCATGAAAGCTGATCTAGGTACCCGCTTCTCTCATCATCATCATGCGGTTAAAGAGAGTGAAGGTTCGTCTGAAACTTGTGTTTAACACATAAAAAAATCCTAGTTTAAGAAGATCGTCTACTTTTAAGAGCACTAGAGACTAGATACAAGTTAAATATTCTAGTTTCAGAGCAGTTTCAGAGCTTGGAAAGACTTTTTTGTCTATTTTTAAGATCCAACAGTGTTTTTTTTTATCAGCTAGCCATTTTGCTAGCTTTAAGAATTCTTACCAAGTCAGATTGCTCGCCCCGTTGGCAGATTCTTTTGTTTGATATAGGAAGAGTTTATCTATATTTGAGTTTTTTTTTTACTTGTTTCAAAAGTGCATTTTCATCAGTATTTAATATTGATTTCTTAAAATAAGATATCGTTAACATTCTTGAAAATAAGAATATGTTGAGTCAAAATGTTTTGTTTTATGATTCTTGTTTTAAGATCAGTGGCAAAATCAGCAACTTGTTTCACATAGTTTCTTAATTCAAGATAATAAACGACCGGAAAAAGCACTTTTGACAATGTAAAATATCAAAGTGATATTTTCTCAAACAAAGCTAAAATAATCTATACCCGAAAAGTATAAACTAAAAAATTATTCCTAAAATAAGAAAACAAGATTTTCTAATCTAATTTTAAGCTTTTTCAGCTTTGCTTAGATTCATTTTTTTTTTTTTTGCAGAGCACTGCTTAGTTAATTTGAGCAAATTTCCTGTTCCTTGTTTTACTGTGTGGTCCCAGTTTTTGGTTCGCCCTGTTTCCTGTTTGTTTTCGAATCCCTTTTCGTTGTAGTATTTGCTAGCATATCCCTAGGCCAAAAATAAAAATTAATTAGAAATATATTTCACACATGTAACTCTCTTCATCCATCTTCTTGTACATTTTTCTTTTATTTTTATCGACAACCCATCGCTGGGAAACATCCACACACACTCATTCTCTCTCAAACACTACGAACAATCGTTCTTACTCAATTCTCTTATTCCGCATGTCTTTGTTCTTGTGGAGGAAACCGGAGCACCCGGAGTAAACCCACGCGATCACGAGGAGAACATGAGAACTCCACACAGAGATACCAACTGACCCAGCCGAGGCTCGAACCAGCGACCTTCTTGCTCTGGACTCGTGGAGGAAACCGGAGCACCCGGAGTAAACCCACGCGATCACGAGGAGAACATGAGAACTCCACACAGAGATACCAACTGATCCAGCCGAGGCTCGAACCAGCAACCTTCTTGCTGTGAGACAACCGTGCTACCCACTGCGCCACCATGACGCCCTATTCTCTTCATAAGAGAGCTAAAACTAATCTGATATGACAGACATTTTTTATTTTATTTGGACAGTAAAGCTCGTGAAATCAGTTGGAGGATTTAAGAATCAATGCATAATTAAACAAAATAAGTAACACATTTTCAGGTGATGTAATTGGTGGGATACCATGCGTGCTATTACAGCATCTGAGTGCGCCTCCTTTATGATCTACTGTAACACCGACAGCATTAACTAATAGTCACGGATTGATTCAAAGCCCTTCTAGATGCCACCGGCGAGATGTGATCTGAGCTGTGTGATGCTCACGATCAGCATCAGCATCCGCTCTGGCTTTAATGGACGTAAAGGATCCAGACTCATGATAATAGATGTGAAAAGGTCAAGCAAGCGTGCCGGAGGGCCTCCATCTGCTCATCACGCGCTCGCAGATGAGGAACGCCATCGAGTGTCATTCCACAAACACGCTTCGGGCGCGGAATATATTATGTGCCGGACATTATAAACTCTTACACGCGAAGCTCTCCATTGGCCTTTCCTGAGAGGGTTGCCTGAGGCGCAATTATTCATCATTATCTTTCTGTTTACTTTAGAATAAAGAAGGCATTTTATAACAGTTAAATCCACCCTGTCAAATCCTTCGAGGACTCATTAGACCGAGTGCACCATAAAATCCATCCAATCTCACTGACTCCTGGAGCATCAAAAACAAACAGCGTCACTCCGTGCTCATTCTAACACGATATTTGTGTTTCTTCTCTCATCTCATCTTCTCTCTCTCTCTCTCTCTCTCTCTCTCTTTCTTCTCCCTATCACTTTCTATCTTCTCTCTCCTCTCCCTATCGCTCTCCTCTCTCCCTCCCCTTTCTCTTTGTGTCTCCCCTCAATCTCTCTCTCCCTCTCTCTCTTACTTCCCCTCTCTCCTCCTTCACTCACTGTCTTTTCTTCTCACTATCACTTTCTATCTTCTCTCACTCCTCCTCTCTCTCTCCCTCACTCTCTCTCACTCTATCTTTCCCACACTCTCTCTCTCTCTCCCTCTCTCATTTTCTCTTTCCCTCTTACCTACCCTCTCTCCCTCAATCTCTTTCCCTTTCTTCTCACTCTCTTTCCTTTCACTCTATCTCCTCTCTCTCCCTCTCTCTTTCCTCTCCTCTCTCACTCTCTCTCCCCTCTTACCTCTTCTCTCTCACTCTTTATCTCCCCTCTCTTTCTCTCCCTCTTATCTCCCCTCTCTCCCTCTCTCTCACTCTTTATCTCCCCTCTCTTTCTCTCCCTCTTATCTCCCCTCTCTCCCTCTCTCTCACTCTTTATCTCCTCTCTCTCTACCTCAATCTCTTTCGTCTCTTTCTCTCCCTCTTATCTCCCCTCTCTCCCTCTCTTTCTCTCCCTCTTATCTCCCCTCTCTCCCTCTCTCTCTCTCCTCTCTCTCTCTCCCTCTTATCTCCCCTCTCTCCTCTCTCTCTCTCTCTCTCTCTCCCTCCCTCTTATCTCCCCTCCTCTCTCTCCCTCTCTCTCTCTCTCCCCCTCTCTCTCTCTCTCTCTCTCTCTCTGCTCATCTCTCCTCTCTCTTCACTCTCTCTTCTCCTCTACCTCTTCTCTCTCTCCGTCTCTCCTCCCTCTCCTCCCCTCCTCCTCCTCCTCTCTAACTTTCTCCCTCCTCGTCTTCTCTCCCTCTCTTTCTCTCCCCTGTCTCTCCCTCTCTCTCTTCGCCTCTCTTTCTCTCCCTCTTCTCTCCCTCTCCCCTCTCTCTCTTTCTCTCATACTCATCAGACGGACACTCCTTACTCTTACTATCCTCCCCCACCATCCGTAAGCACCACCTCGACCCAAACCCTCGCAGCTCCAACCTGCAAACCCACATGATCAAGCTGAGTGTGGAACCCCCAGCTCCTCGTCAGAAGCCCAAACGCGTCCAGCGCGCCATGTCCCAGGATCACGTTCTTTCTCCCGGGCGCTCCAAACCATCCCTGTCCTCCTACAGCGGCGGTCTATCCCCGTACCACAGCCGAATCTTATCCGAGGAGCAGCTGCTGTCCGCCGACCGACTGCACTCCCAGGATCCGCTGCTCTCTCCGGATAAGATGCACTCGCTGAGACGCTCCAACTTCCGGGAGAAGGCCATGTCGCGGGCGCTCTCGCAGATGGACATGTTCATCCCCACCACGCCGGTCATGGATCGACACTACAAGATGATGAAGATGCACTCGCACCCCACCAGCGCCATCATGAGTAATAACGAATCCTACAACACTCTGACTGTTAACAGCGCGCAAGCGGGCAATAAGCGCCATGCCTTCGCCAACCGCCGCATGCACACGGTGGACCACCTGCAGTACATTCCGGGACACCAACACCACCAGTACAGAACCGCTAGCAAGACTGAGGTCACGGTCTGAGAGATAGAGAAGAGAGGATGCTTGAATGAACGTGTGCAAAAGAAGGTTTTTCAACAAGTAATCACGTGAATGAATAAAACCTTTTGTTTGTTTTACACTTGTGTTACATACCTGGAACAAACGCTGCTTTTCCACCGAGATTTAGTCTCGACTCGCTACGGTTTTCTTTTGTTTCCACCGACTTTAGAATCAGTTCTGAGTGGGCTTGTTTTTGGCGCATCACTCCACTAAGTCGATTTAGTTCCACTTGTGACATCTTAGTGAATGCGACATCGATTTATGGAGATTGTGGAAGGAGTAGTGAACCGAAATTTGCTTTAAAAGACTGATGATTGCAGCAGTTCTCCAGTAAGCTACATTTCTTTCTGGCCAGTCAGTGTGCTCAGCGATTGGTCAAGTGACAAAAAAGGTACAGTGACAAAAAAAACAAGAAAAAAGGTAGATTTAAAAGTGGCAATAGAGAGAGATGGTGAGGGGACATTTGCAAAAAAATCAAACAAGGCAAAAATAAATTTTTTTGTGGCTTTAAGAAGCTAGAAATAATGTGAAAAACCCTTGTTGTTTCAAGAAAGTTTCTGTAAAATTAAAATCCTTAAAAGAGCATTATGTAATTTTGTGGCCAAAAGTGGCACTGCAACCCAAAAAAAGTGTGACTAGGTTTTAGAACCAAATCCAAATGGTTTAGAAAAAAGTATGAGTCCAGGTACAGAACGTGGTGGACACGCTCCTAAAAGCATGCCGAGTCGAGCCAAACTGTTCGATATAAAAGTAGCAATAGGGAGACTTCTTTTTGGCCAGTCAGCGAGCTCAGTGATTGACCAATCAGAGAGAAGCATCACTTTAGCTTGCTTTAAGAACCTTTCCAAACGGTTACGGAAAAAGTATAAGTTCCGATTCAGAATGCTGTGGAAGAGCCCTCAAACACGCTGAGGCGAGCTGAACTGTACCAAAACATCTCGACCCAAAAGTGGCGATAGAGGGACTTCTTTTTGACCAATCAGTGAGCTCAGTGATTGACCAATCAGATTTTAGTTCTATTTCAGAACCTTTCCAAACGGTTCTGTAAAAAAATATGGGTACTAGTACAGAATACAATGACCGAGCCCCCAAAAGCATGTTGAGTCGAGTCGTACTGTTATAAAACAGCTCCATGGAAAAGTGGCAATAGAGAGAAGGTGAAGCAAACGAAGCAAAAAAGTACTTTTTCTGTGGCTTTACGAAGCTAGAACTGGTGTGAGAAACAGGTGTTGGTTGACGGTGCACTATGTAAGTTTGTGGCTATAAGGTTTTTTTTGCAAAGCTCCTCTCATCAGCTCCAAAGAGAGACTTGGGGATCTTCATATGGAATCTTGCAGAACTACGACGTTCTTATGTTTGAAATGTGTTTCATTAGCGGTATTTTTTTCAGTCATGTGTCAAAACTTTCTGAAAGTTTAGCAAATGCTCTCACTGCTTTCTGATTAGTCTTACACCAATCGTCTGATCGCGTCTCTTTGTTATTCCGATACGAACAGAAAATATACTTTGGTTTCACCAAGAAGGAATCTCTTTCATTTGACAGAAGTCTTCTCGCATGAGGACGAGCCTCTGGCTGAAGAGCTGCTTGTGAATCAGCAGGAAATGTTTGCGCAATTCTATAACGTCGGGTTTGTTTGGCTTTCAGGATGCTCCGGAATCCTTGCGATCTTACCCAAATCAAACTCGTTTCTTTTTTGTTGAATTTCTCAAATGTTTTACACATTTTTATGTAAAAAACATATTTTAGCATCAGGAGTCAAAGGCAACTGAGCATTTACAGTATTTTGCAAATCAATTGCAAATATTTGACGCACGCAGCGGTGCTTGTAGGTGCTGTCACTAACAATTCTTCACAGCGTCTCTGTTTCTACTTGGACGAAGAGCTTCAAAGCACAATAAAGCAGCGTTTCCTTCGGTTCTCCGTCTCGTTCTCCGTCTCCGTCGG
>UELW01000118.1:45423-75007 GCA_900490495.1 Danionella dracula
TCAGAAGCTACTACATGCCCCCCAGAAGCTCTCCTACATGTCCTCCAGCAGCTCCTACACTCCTACATGTCCTCCAGAAGCTCCTACACTTCCACAAGTCCTCCAGAAGCCTGCACTCAGAGAAGGAACAGCTTGTGGTTCCGTCCCACAAAGGCAGAAGATCTCTCAGCTGAAGCTTCTCTCTCACTGTCCCTGGCTGCTGGAACAAACTCCTGGTCCAGTCAGGAGAGCAGCAACACTAAAAGCTTTCACAAATCAACTGAAAACTCTTCTCTTCCATGAACACAAAATCTTTTCTTTTTTCCTTTCTGTTTTAAAAATTGTGAGCAACTTGAGTTAATAAGTTGCTACATCCATAAATCCAATCTGTGAATCTGTGTTCAGGTGTTGGACAGTAAAACTGAAACACTGACCGAGGAAACTTTGAAGCTGCAGACTTCACTTCATGCAGTTTTTTTCCTTAAAATTTCCTCAAAACTTGAACGGAGAGAAGGAGAGAAGAAAAGAGAGGAGGGGTGGGTGGAGGCAAGAGAGGGGGCAAGAGAGAGAAACGAGAGAGGAGGGAGAAAGAGGAGATTAGAGGACAGGGGCAGAAGAAAGGAGAGAGAGAAGAGAGGGTAAAAAGAGATAGAGGGGATGTAGAAAGAGGAGAGAGAGAGAGAGAGGGGAGGGAGATAAAAGAGAGAGAGTGGAGAAAAGGAGAACGGGAGGGAGAAGAGATAGGGGAGGAGGGAGAAAGAGGAGAGAGAGAAGAGATGGGGAGGGAGTGAAAAAAGACAGAGCGTGAAGAAAAGGAAAGAGAAGGATGGAGAGAGAGAAAAAATATATAGAGAGAGGGGGAAAGGGGAAGAGAGAGAAAGAGAAGGGGAGGGAGAAAGAGGAGAGAGAGAGAGAAGGGAGGACAAGAAGAGAGAGAGAGAGAGAGAGAGAGAGAGAGAGAGAGAGAGAGAAAGCATGTCAGTGGAGAAGGGGGGACTCCACTTAGTGTCCATCTAAAGCACTTTAGCTCAATCACTCTCACTCTCTCTCTCTCTCTCTCTCTCTCTCTCTCTCTCTCTCTCTCTCTCTCTCTCACTCACTCACACTGATCTCACTCTGATCATCTCGGAGCTGAGCAGATGACGGATCTGAAACCTTCAACACGTTTTCAAGAGGACTCTCCAGATCTCGCTCTCTCGCTCCCCCGTCTCTCAGGTGACTGCTCATCACATGCTCCTCAGCGCTCGAGAAGAGCGAGAAGAACGTTAGATCAGCCTGTGTTCATGCACCACCTCTCAGCAGGGTGTGGTTCGGGGCAACCATCTCAACAGTATAACAACGGCTCGTCTTGCACGGTTCAGCTTTAACCTTCACAAAGCCTGAGGCTCAAGCGCGTGCTGCTGGTTTGAACCTGTTGGTGTCTCCTGAAACAGGGTTAAAAACCAGCAGCGCTCCAGGAGAGTCCCCCCCGGAGCAGCATGAGCGTTGTTTGAAGGTACAGTCTGTGTTTTATGGTCCTCTAAAATTCAGCTTCTATGTGATCACTCTCTTTCACTGCAAACCATTGGCCCAGGTCTGGCGCTCCTCAGGCACTGGCTTGCGTTATTTGGCCAAACGTGGGCCGTGTCTTGCAGAGGGGGAAACAGTTTTTTAAGCAGCACAGAAAACATGGTTGAGATATGGAATGTAACAATAATTTGGCTAAGATTTGGCCCAGTTGTGGCCCGTGTGTAGCTCTTGTCTGGAATCTAGACTCATGCATCAAGCAAAACTAGTCAGAAGCGAGCAGCTTCTCATTGAAGCTCTCAACTTCAGAGCTGAAAAAACATGTTTACACACCTGGTGCTATAAGGTTTTTTTATTGAAAATTATTATTACATGTGTTTGTTTAGGATATCCATCCATCTTCATGTCGGCTTTATTCCCTTTCGGGGTCGCCACAGCGGAATGAACCGCCAACTCTCTGGCATATGTTTTACGCAGCGGATGCCCTTCCCTGCCGCAACCCATCGCTGGGAAACATTCACACACACATTCACACTTTAACACTATGGGCAATCGTTCTTATTCAATTCTCTTATTCCGCATGTCTTTGGACTTTTGGGGAAACCGGAGCACCCGGAGTAAACCCACGCGATCACGAGGAGAACATGAGAACTCCACACAGAGATACCAACTGACCCAGCCGAGGCTCGAACCAGTGACCTTCTTG
The DNA here is from genome assembly GCA_900490495.1 of Danionella dracula. Classification (NCBI taxonomy): domain Eukaryota; kingdom Metazoa; phylum Chordata; class Actinopteri; order Cypriniformes; family Danionidae; genus Danionella; species Danionella dracula. The sequence goes on from UELW01000118.1 coordinate 47,615, forward strand.
CTGTGAGACGACCGTGCTACCCACTGCGCCACCGTGACGCCTGTTTAGGATATAACAAATGTAAACATGCCGCCAATCAGACATCTGTGCTACGCCTATGTCCCGCCTCTCAGGACCCATATTTGGTTACCGGAAAGTGACGCCCATTTGTAGCTTATTTCACTGATCACACTCAACCACACGCATGCTACGTCCATGTTATATACAGTCTATGATCCAGGATCAGTGATCCGTAGCATTTACATTTCTGTTTTCTTTATCTTCAGAAATGCAACGTTGGCTTTGTATGGACACTTCCGCACCACTTGATCAATGAAATAGCTTGTAAATTGAAAAGTTACTTGATTTAAGAAGCAGTGACGCTACCACGGCGCTACTGTGAGATGTAGTTAAACTAGTGACGTCACTATCTGCAGCGCTGCTACTGCCCAACACTGAGCAGAGGACAGAGAGTGCTACGCATCAACATCTCCAAGCTAGAGTCACTGCAAACGCGTGACTGCTGCAGCACCGGTTCTAAGCTAATCAGTACTGATGCGAAGTTTCGTTCCTTTTGGTGACTCGGTTCGTTTGACTCTCTTCACTCAACAGAACGACTCTTTGAACGATTCGTTCTTTTCATTCATCCGTAAATAATTATTTCCTCAATTCCCGAACAAGATTACTTGCAAATAGTTATGAAAAAAGACTTAAAAACTGAGCGAATTAAAATAATAAGTGAAATAAACCAGTTTACCTGTGTCTTTTTATTATGAAGAGCCACCAAAAAAACCTCTTCTGATACTTCCAAAACATCGATTTTAGGTTGTTTGTTTCAGTAAAATCCATAATGAGCCCACCATGTGCAGTGAAAAATGAGCTTTAGTGTTAAATTCGACAAAACACGTGAAACGTCTTCACAGCAACGTGTGAAATATAACTGCTCTTCGCTGTATCCGGCTCTGGGTTCATTGGGAACGATAAGAACGAGTCGAAGAGCGACTCAAACGAACTGCTCTTCTCTGTATCCGGCTCTGGGTTCATTGAGAACGATAAGAACGAGTCGAAGAGCGACTCAAACGAACTGCTCTTCGCTGTATCCGGCTCTGGGTTCATTGGGAACGATAAGAACGAGTCGAAGAGCGACTCAGACAAACTGCTCTTCTCTGTATCCGGCTCTGGGTTCATTGGGAACGATAAGAACGAGTCGAAGAGCGACTCAGACAAACTGCTCTTCTCTGTATCTGGCTCTGGGTTCATTGAGAATGATAAGAACGAGTCGAAGAGCGACTCAAACGAACTGCTCTTCTCTGTATCCGGCTCTGGGTTCATTGAGAACGAAAAGAACGAGTCGAAGAGCGACTCAAACGAACTGCTCTTCTCTGTATCCGGCTCTGGGTTCATTGAGAACGATAAGAACGAGTCGAAGAGCGACTCAGACGAACTGCTCTTCTCTGTATCCGAATCTGGGTTCATTGAGAACGATAAGAACGAGTTGAAGAGCGGCTCAAACGAACTGCTCTTCTCTGTATCCGGCTCTGGGTTCATTGAGAACGATAAGAACGAGTCGAAGAGCGACTCAGACGAACTGCTCTTCTCTGTATCCGAATCTGGGTTCATTGAGAACGATAAGAACGAGTCGAAGAGCGACTCAAACGAACTGCTCTTCTCTGTATCCGGCTCTGGGTTCATTGAGAACGATAAGAACGAGTTGAAGAGCGATTATAATGAACAGCTCTTTTCTGTATCCGGCTCTGGGTTCATTGAGAACGATAAGAACGAGTCGAACGAACTGCTCTTCTCTGTATCCGGCTCTGGGTTCATTGAGAACGATAAGAACGAGTCGAAGAGCGACTCAAACGAACTGCTCTTCTCTGTATCCGGCTCTGGGTTCATTGAGAACGATAAGAACGAGTCGAAGAGCGACTCAAACGAACTGCTCTTCTCTGTATCCGGCTCTGGGTTCATTGAGAACGATAAGAACGAGTCGAAGAGCGACTCAGACGAACTGCTCTTCTCTGTATCCGAATCTGGGTTCATTGAGAACGATAAGAACGAGTGGAAGAGCGACTCAAACGAACTGCTCTTCTCTGTATCCGGCTCTGGGTTCATTGAGAACGATAAGAACGAGTGGAAGAGCAACTCAAACGAACAGCTCTTCTCTGTCTCCGGCTCTGGGTTCATTGAGAACGATAAGAACGAGTTGAAGAGCGACTCAAACGAACTGCTCTTTTCTGTATCCGGCTCTGGGTTCATTGAGAACAATAAGAATGAGTTGAAGAGCGACTCAAACGAACTGCTCTTCTCTGTATCCGGCTCTGGGTTCATTGAGAACAATAAGAATGAGTTGAAGAGCGACTCAAACGAACTGCTCTTCTCTGTATCCGGCTCTGGGTTCATTGAGAACAATAAGAATGAGTTGAAGAGCGACTCAAACGAACTGCTCTTCTCTGTATCCGGCTCTGGGTTCATTGAGAACGATAAGAACGAGTCGAAGAGCGACTCAAACGAACTGCTCTTTTCTGTATCCGGCTCTGGGTTCATTGAGAACAATAAGAATGAGTTGAAGAGCGACTCAAACGAACTGCTCTTCTCTGTATCCGGCTCTGGGTTCATTGAGAACGATAAGAACGAGTCGAAGAGCGGCTCAAACGAACTGCTCTTCTCTGTATCCGGCTCTGGGTTCATTGAGAACGATAAGAACGAGTTGAAGAGCGATTATAATGAACAGCTCTTTTCTGTATCCGGCTCTGGGCTCATTGAGAACAATAAGAATGAGTTGAAGAGCGACTCAAACGAACTGCTCTTCTCTGTATCCGGCTCTGGGTTCATTGAGAACGATAAGAACGAGTCGAAGAGCGACTCAAACGAACTGCTCTTTTCTGTATCCGGCTCTGGGTTCATTGAGAACAATAAGAATGAGTTGAAGAGCGACTCAAACGAACTGCTTTTTTCTGTATCCGGCTCTGGGTTCATTGAGAACAATAAGAATGAGTTGAAGAGCGACTCAAAAGAACTGCTCTTCTCTGTATCCGGCTCTGGGTTCATTGAGAACGATAAGAACGAGTCGAAGAGCGACTCAAACTAACTGCTCTTCTCTGTATCCGGCTCTGGGTTCATTGAGAACGATAAGAACGAGTCGAAGAGCGACTCAGACGAACTGCTCTTCTCTGTATCCGGCTCTGGGTTCATTGAGAACGATAAGAACGAGTTGAAGAGCGATTATAATGAACAGCTCTTTTCTGTATCCGGCTCTGGGCTCATTGAGAACGATAAGAACGATAAGAACGAGTCGAAGAGCGACTCAGACGAACTGCTCTTCTCTGTATCCGGCTCTGGGTTCATTGAGAACAATAAGAATGAGTTGAAGAGCGACTCAAACGAACTGCTCTTTTCTGTATCCGGCTCTGGGTTCATTGAGAACAATAAGAATGAGTTGAAGAGCGACTCAAAAGAACTGCTCTTCTCTGTATCCGGCTCTGGGTTCATTGAGAACGATAAGAACGAGTCGAAGAGCGACTCAAACTAACTGCTCTTCTCTGTATCCGGCTCTGGGTTCATTGAGAACGATAAGAACGAGTCGAAGAGCGACTCAGACGAACTGCTCTTCTCTGTATCCGGCTCTGGGTTCATTGAGAACGATAAGAACGAGTTGAAGAGCGATTATAATGAACAGCTCTTTTCTGTATCCGGCTCTGGGCTCATTGAGAACGATAAGAACGATAAGAACGAGTCGAAGAGCGACTCAAACGAACTGCTCTTCTCTGTATCCGGCTCTGGGTTCATTGAGAACGATAAGAACGAGTTGAAGAGCGATTATAATGAACAGCTCTTTTCTGTATCCGGCTCTGGGCTCATTGAGAACGATAAGAACGAGTCGAAGAGTGACTCAAACGAACTGCTCTTCTCTGTATTCGGCTCTGGGTTCATTGAGAACGATAAGAACGAGTCGAAGAGCGACTCAAACGAACTGCTCTTTTCTGTATCTGGCTCTGGGTTCATTGAGAATGATAAGAACGAGTTGAAGAGCAACTCAAACGAACTGCTCTTCTCTGTATCCGGCTCTGGGTTCATTGAGAACGATAAGAACGAGTCGAAGAGTGACTCAAACGAACTGCTCTTCTCTGTATCCGGCTCTGGGTTCATTGAGAATGATAAGAACGAGTCGAAGAGTGACTCAAACGAACTGCTCTTCTCTGTATCCGGCTCTGGGTTCATTGAGAACGATAAGAACGAGTCGAAGAGCGACTCAGACGAACTGCTCTTCTCTGTATCCGAATCTGGGTTCATTGAGAACGATAAGAACGAGTGGAAGAGCGACTCAAACGAACTGCTCTTCTCTGTATCCGAATCTGGGTTCATTGAGAACGATAAGAACGAGTTGAAGAGCGATTATAATGAACAGCTCTTTTCTGTATCCGGCTCTGGGTTCATTGAGAAGCAATCGTGGGATGAAACTAGATGGAGAGAACGAATCGTTCACCTGGAAGAGTAGTTCCTCACGACTCACTGTAAAGATTCGTTCTATTTGAACGAATTGTTCATGAATGACAGCCATTGGTCAGCCATTGGGGGCCCTTTCTGATCACGGGCCCCAAGCATTTGCTTGCTTTGCATGTCAACAAGTAGCCTGGTTAAAAGCAGCCGCTCCCATTACATTATGTTCGTAAAGAGGGTCTGGAATCGTTTAGCTGCATTCCCTTTGCTCAGTTTGGGACCATCTGTACAAACTGAAATGTGGGAGGGGCTGATTTTAACCAGGACAGCTGACGAGGACATCTACCTCTCCTATCTCCGCTTACAATCTCAGGAAATATTTGATCATGTTTGTGAGATTTTCAAGCAGAATAAATGGACACTGCTCTGTTTTCACACAGATTCAGGTTCCCCAGCACCACCAGCAGCGTGAGCCATCATGCCCTCCACCCCGAACTCCCCTCCCCTCCCCCTTCGGGACCCCTCACTCTCCTGCTCGCGGGAGCACCTCACCCCGCGCTCGGAGAACACCATCTTCAGCCTGTCCCACCATGAGGGCCCCTGGCGTCCCGCGCCTCCCCCGGGCAGCTGCGAGTTCTACTGGCGGCCGGTGCTCCTCATGAGTTTGGGAGGCAGCGTGCTGCTCTGCGGCCTGGTTCTGAGCGGACTCTACTTCGCCGGTGTGTCCACCACGGCCACCAACATCCTGGCCCCGGCGCTGCTGTCTGCGGGGCTGATGGTGCTGGTGATCGGGGGCGTTCTGATGCCCATCATGAGGGAGACGAGGCACCACAGTGCCACCAGGCACCTCTGCAGCTTCTACAGCCCTCAGCTCAACCTCTGAGAGGAGATCAACAACAAACCCTTCCTTCCAGAACCCTCTGGTTCTTCCCTTCTTGGCCTGAGATGAGCAGCCGTCGAGTGAGGTGGTGCCTGACGCGTTCCAGAAGTCACTTTCGACTCTCCATCTGGACCTTCGTGGGGTTGGTGTCCAGCTTCTCAACTTTCCTAAACCCTCGCTCCTCATCTGATCAGTGGAGAGCAGTCTTTTAAAGCTCTTTTTCAAAGCACGAATCTGTCTCTTTCTCTGAAGATGTTGTAAATGCACTCTATTTCATGGAACATAACCAGATTAATCCTGACCCCAGCAAACAAGAGATTGCTCCTCGTTTTCTGTCTTGCATGTGGACTGAAGGAGTCCTTTGAGCGTTCATGAGGTGAGAAGCACGTCACAGGAACCTCTTTTGGAATTCACTCATGTATCTAGCTTGCTTACACTAAAAACCGTGGCTTCAGCGGCGCATCTGAGGTGGACTCCTGCTTGTCTCCGTGCAGCGAGCGCTGAGGAGCGCACATGATTCTTTGTGGTGATGATTTTATGGCTCTTTAGTGACTCCTACAGGACATGAAGAGAAGTGGTTTTCCCCATCATTTGTGATTAAAAATGCTTGATAAAACTGTACATACATGTTGTTTTTTTCGTTTATGAAGATAGTGTATCTATCATGAGCAGTTTGAGGCTATTGTTAGAGATGCTTTAGCTGAGCACCATAAAACTCCGCCCCTGCTATTTATCTTTAGAACAAACCCATATTATTATAGTTTACTATCTACTGAAAACAGCAATATTTTATGATTAAAATATGACTTATGCAATGGATTGTACCATTAACAGGAGTTTTTTTTAACAGTAGCTTCATGAAATGGCTACAGCTCAGCGTCCTTAAATGAGGAGAAAAAGAAATTAGAAATTAGAAAAATGTAAAGGACAGCGCTCTTAAAAATGAAAAGGGAGGAAAATGTTTTAAAATAAAATGAAAAAAATAAGAGTAAAGGGAGAAAAGAAAAGACAAAAAGAAGATATGAAATAGAAAAAAGTATAAAGAAAGAGGAAAGGCTAAAAAAAGCGAGAAAAAAAGAAAAGAAAAAAGAAAGCCGGAAAAACGAAGAGCGAAAAAAGAAAAATAAGAGATACAAAGAACAGAGAAAAAGATAAAGAGCTCAATAAAGAGAAATAAAAAATAAGAGAACCTTTTTCAGATAAAAGCTATTTTCATCTGGAGATCACAAAAACTGACCCTCAAATGTTTGATAAAGATAAAAGACAAAAAAACTAGTTTTTCAAAGGGAAAAAAATTAAAAGGAGAAGAAATAGGAACAAAAATAAAGTAGCGAAAGAGAAGAAATATGGGGGAAAAAAACAAGAGAAGTTTCTGAATCAAAGTGACGTCACCAGGGCGTTTCCCTTGAGGCTGAGGGCGCGTCCTCCGCGCATGCGCCAGGTGCGGCGCCTCTCTCACCTGAGCCGCGCTCCATCAGTCCTTCTCCAGCGCTCGGAGGAAGAGGAGGAAGAGGAGGAGGAGGGTGAAGATGAAGGATCTGCGCTGCGTCGGCGGCTGCCTCTCGCTCTTCGTGCTCGCGCTCGTCTTCGATGTCGCGGGCGTCATCCTGCTGTTCGTCGGGATCTTCGGCGACGCGCGGCGCAGCGGCGCGTTCTACGGGGACTTCCTGATCCACAGCGGCGCGCTGCTGCTGTTCGCCAGCCTCGCCTGGTGGATCATGTGGTACGTGGGGAACCTCCGCGTCAGCGAGGAGCGTCCGGAGCGCGCCGCGAGCGTGCGGCGGGGCGTCAAAGCGCTCGCGAGGAAGCTCACCGAGCGGCTCAGCAAGAGCGCCGCACAGCGGAAGGACGGCGCGGGCGCAGGCGCAGGTGAGGGGACGGGTGTGGGCAGGTGTGCCTCCCGCGCTTTCACGTTACACGAAGCTGTTCGAGTCTTTGCTGCTGATTTAGCGAGATCCTAAACATAAAGATGAGATTTTATTTTGCACAAGGCTTAGATTTTAATTTAAAAAAAAACTAAAAAAAATCAACCCTTTAAATGAACGAAACAATTCAAGCAGGCGAAGTCACACAATAAAAGCAGCTCTACGATGTTAAAAAAAAATGCTGTTTATTACTCAAGACTCTCTTTCTGGAACTAACCCTTTATTTATTTTAGAATAATTGTACAATCACTTATTATAAAACAGCACAACCGATTAAAATCTGATATCGTTAAACTATAGTGGGGGGAAAAAATGGAGAAAATGTCAAAAAAGAGAATTAGAAACAATAAAAAGAGGAAAATGAAGAGGAAAAAGTGTAAAGAGTAGAGAAACAGAGAACATTTTTAAAAAGGAGAAAGTTTAAAAAATGGAAGAGGAAAAGAGAAAACAAAAAAGATAGAAACTAAAAACAGAAAGAGGAAAAAAGAAGAGATAGTCCTTTATTTATTTTATAAAATTTTTAAAATAGCTTTTATTATAAAATAGTGAAATCCATTAGGTTTTTTAATTAACCAGAGTAATGTTATTTACAGCAGGTCATTTATATCTGTTTAATCGCTCCCAAAGAATTCCAAGTAAAGAAAAAAGTACAAAAAAGGGAAGAGAAATATAAAGAGGGAAAATGAGAAAAAGAAAAGACAAATATAAAATGAGGAAAAAAATCGTTGAAATATAAGCATAAAATCAACCAAAAATCAAATATTTTTTTTTATATATGATGTACAAACTTTTTATTAAGTTTTTTATACTTGCGCCTTTGTGTTTTTATACAGCTTGGAATACATAATTTAATTATGTAAAAACGCTTGCATGAATTTAAAAAGCTTGCGCATCCTACTACTCAATCGTACAGTTTGAACAAACATCTCACAAGAATTTGCTTCGTATCAAAGTTCACTTTCTCAGTCAGTGATCCAAGGACTGGTTTAAAAGTCTATTACTTGTTTTGTTTTTTGTTTTTCAATTAATCAGATTAATAGATTTAGTTTTTTTCTTTTTACAGCAAGGTTTCGGTCAAATTAGTTTAATCGCTCCAAAAAAAAACACAGAATTTCAAGTCTGCTCTCTTCACTTTAAGTAAAGCTGTTACAGAGATGGGTTTGTGCTAAAACCATGCGTTTATTCCACAAGAAGCCACGAGAAAAAGAGAAGAGAGAAAATAAAAAGAAAAAAGAGTGAAAAGGAGAGAAAAAGTGAAAGAGAAGAAAGAGAAACAATACAGAAAAACTATAAAATAAATAAATAGAACAATAAGAAAGAGGAAAATGGAGAAAGAAAAAGAAAAAAGGAAAGAAAAAATAAAAGGACAATTGTAAAAAGAGAAGAGAGAAAAAGAAGGGGCAGAAAACAGAAAAGAAAAATCAGAGGAAAAAAGTAAAAAAAGAGGAAAGGAAAAAAGGAAATACAAATACAAAAAAATGTAAAACAAAAAGAGGCAAAAAGAAGAGGGAGTTTTTTTTGTTTAGTTTTTAAGCTATTTTAATCTGTAGATAACTAAAACTATTCCTCACCAACAAATGTCTGTGTTTGCTCAGGCGCAGGTCAGAGTGCATGAAAAGAAAGACACAAAAAAGATAAAAGACAAAAAAATTTGATAGAGATGGTTTTGTGCCAGTCATTAAGTGTCACGAATCTTCCTTATTTAGCTTGATTCTTGTTTTAGCACACATCATTCTTTAAGGAATAAAAAGTGTTAAGGGTTACGTGCTCTAAAAACACAAATAAAAGGGTCTCAGGAGAAAGCGGTCAGTCCTCATCTGTTAATAATGCTCTGACTGAGAAGGGAGGCGGGCTCAGGGGCGTGTCTATGACATCACTACAGGGAAGATGGCCACCGTGTTCAAGAGTGACCGTGTGAAAGTGTGAGCGATCGATTTAGTGATCTCTGTTTCTTCTCCCTCAGGGGAAAAAACTGCGAGCAAATCGTCCACCGTTCGAAACGTCACCTTTGGAAAATCCACGTACTTCCCAGGATTCAAAGACTCAGATTCGGATTCGCTCAAACCTGCCGAACCAGCCGAAGAGAAGAGCGATGACCACTTCCTGTGCTACGAGAATCAGGCGTACAGAGACGAAGAGGCCGGCCTGCCGAGCGGCCGCCAGCCAGCGGCGCCGGAGGAGGACGCTCCGGAACACGGAGAGAGGACCAGCGCGGACGCACAGCTCACGTGTTACCAGAACGAGGGCTACGAGGACGCGGACGGGAAGATGGCGTCGGGAGAAGAGGCTGAGGAGGAGAAGGCTGGCGACCAATCACAGGGCCTCGACACGCTGCTGTGAAACCAGGTGAGTCCTGTTTAACACGAATCCCGATTCAGACTTTAAGCAGACATGTAGAGCTGCTCGATTACGTTTGTGTGTGCGTGGACAACGATAGAAACCGCTTCACTGCGCGGGTTTGTTTTATAGAGAGAGCGCTAGCCGGGCCGGACGATATAATCCGTGTATCGTTCGTTCAATCGATTTTTAATTTAAGAACGATACCAAAAAAGGACAAACTAATTCTTTCTTTTTTTTTTTTTTTTTTTTACAAAAAAGAAAACCTTTTTTATGAGTTATTATGAGTTTGTGGCACTTTTTTTTTATTATAGTTTTTTATTTATTTAGTTTTTGGGAATGCTCGGAGCTTCAACATCTTCATTACAAGGAATGAATTCACCAAGAAATCGTTTTGTAGGAAAACCAGGAAGAAAACGGAGAAGGATGTCTCTGGATTAGTCGTAGATAGAGCGTTTTAGAGCAAAGCTTTTGTTAGTTTTATACAGTAGTGCGCGGCACACCGATCGATTTTGAAGCTTCAGAGCAATCCCACTAGAGGAGGGCCACATCGTATCGTCCACGATAACACCGAAACAAATATTAATCGTGGTTAAAAATGTTGATGTAATGACGTCATGCATTTTGCGTACGTCACGCAGCTCGCGCACGCGCCGCCAAAACTCAGAGTACACTAAAGAAGAGCGCTGGAGAGCTTGCAGGCTTTAAGAAGTTCAGAGGAAGCGTTAAATCCCAAACAAGAATCGACTTCAGCGGTGCGGAAGTGTTTTGAGTACAGCAGAGCACTCGCGGAGAATAATACAAACTCAATGAAAAGAAAGAAGTGTGCGCGACTCCAGATAGCGAGAGAACGTTATTAAACCGGTTCCACTGAACGAGAGAATCGAACCCTCGCGCTTCGGGATCTTCACGCTGCCACCGGAGAGTTTATTGTTACACATGTTAGTATATTTAGTATGTTAGTATATTTATAATTCACTAAATCTAGGACGGAGTTAAAGCATCAACAATGTTTGCATGCGCTATGACGCTAAAGGCGGATTTATAGTTCTGCGTCAGCGAATCGAATTGCCCGCTTCGCAAGCTCCGCACACCCATTGGCCAACAGCATTTATAGTTGTGCGCTCAGTCTGCGCTGTCTATGCCAACTGCTAGCAAAGGCTTGAGCATTCTGGGTACTGTAGTACTTATAATGCAACATTATCAGAGAACAAGCTGGTAAACATAAAGAAAAACACGAATAAAACCATCAAATATAGAACACTCAATATCACAATAGCAATATTGTTAGTTATTTTCACTAAAGCCCAATCACACAGACAGAAAAATATATGATTTCTTTTGGAAGATAATGTTTTGATATTTAACTGAATATTAGAGTGAAACTTTTTTATTTTTATTCTGTTCTATATTATAAGGTGCAGTGTGTATGTGTTTTATGCAAATTAAGTAATTACAAATATTGTGTAGGGTTGTATTTTCTTGAAATTGATCAAATATTTGTAATGAACATTTTGCCTTCCAAAATAGCGTCTCATATCGTTATCGCCATAATTCCCAAAAATATCGTGATTTCTATATCGCTTAGCCCTAAACCCCACACCGGGCCCCACAGTGACATCTAGGGGTCATTTGATTGTTTTATCAAATGGCATTTGAAAGATTCATTACACTAATGTATTATATTATTGATGTAATTGTTCCAGATAAATTACGTAACTTTAAAAAAAAAACATAACTTTATTTAGTGAAAAGCTCTGAAGCGCCTCGTCAGGTGTCGATGTGTTTCGTTTCATCAGTCGATAAATCAGTGACGGGTCAAAGTATTGAAATATATTTTATTCTCTGAATATAAAAACCTAAGTCTCAAAATAACTCTCGGGGAAGAGAAACCCCCGCGGTGATGATGCTCGGCGAAACCGCTTCTACCACGAGCGAGCGAGCGAGGAAAAGAGAATCTGAGTTTCTCACTCTGCGCTCGTCTCTTTTTCTTTAAAGAATGTTCTGCTGTTAAAGTAGACATGAATATGTACGCAAATAGAAAACACAACAACAACAACCAAACAACAGCCACCTAACCAGCTACAACAGTTTAATCACTTCAGATTTCAGCCGTTCCTTTGCAGAAATGTCACCAATGCAGTCCTCGAGCTGCTGCTTTAAAGCTTCCTCCGCTTTTGCGCAAATGTTTGATTAAAAGTGACGTGCTTCCTCTGTTACGCTGAGAAACATCTGCAGCACGTCCTGTCGTCTGGGATGCAGCCACACTTTTGACCGGTTTAGGCATTTCGTTGAACGCAAGTTGCTCTTTTTTTTTAACCGGTCCTGTCCTCCTTCAAAGCTTGAGAAGGAGGAGCTTCGTATGAGTCGGTCAGTTTCGCTCTTTCCAGAGAAATGAAGATATGATACGGTGAGTATTCCTCTGGATAGAAGCTATTCATTTATTTTATTGGTTATTTATTTATTTCACAGTCATCATTAAATGAATCAATCATACAAACATACATCAGGACAGGACGGTGTTAATAGAAAAGGGGAAAGAGGAGAGAAGTAATTGAGGGAGAAAGAGTTAGGATTGAGTTGAAGAAAAAAAAATGCGAGTTGTTTAATTTATCAAGCTGAGTTGAGGCGCAGTTACTCGCGTTCTGTTTCGGCTGGTCCAAACCGGTTCTAAAGGTTCTGGCACCAGGTTTTGGTACCCAACACTAATCCTCAGCTGAGTATTCGTTCATTAATTCTGTTGTTATTATTACCAACCGATTTCAATTTTGTCATGTGTTAACGTTAAATGTTTCTGATGTTTTTCACTGTAAATAAAAAAAGCGTTGCACTCGCACTAAAAGAGCGTTGAGGCAGCATTGTGTTTTCTTTATTTTCCAGCTCCTGACAGAAACGACGTCCAGGAACTCGAACCTTCAACCTCTAACCAAAGCGCTTGCCTCGATCTCTACGTTCTATCTGCTTTAGGTGCACACATTTCATTTCAGGAGCTCATCGATGGAATAATGGCGTGATGGCTGTTTCTGGACGTAAACATGTGCGATGTCATTAGTTCAGTGTAATGTTGACTTTTGTGTTGGTTTTTATTGTTGAAAATGTGAATTTTGCATGTAAAGAGTTAGTTATTTGAAACAAAGAAGCTGAAGTTGTGATAAGCTGAATTGTGAAAAGGTTTGTGCATATGTTTGTGCTCGTGAGAAACGTTCAGGAAACTGTGTGCGTAAGGAACACACCTCGCTACAATGACGTATTTGTGAACTTCTGGGAGCGCCAAAGTTTTTCGTTATGTTTATTGTTGCACAATAAAAGGATCACACTTTATTAAAACCTGACATCAAACTCTCCCAATCAACCGAGAATATATGAATCAGCATTCAGCGTATATCACCTAAGAGCTTCAAAAGAGGATTATTTTACACAAAAAACAGCTTAAATCACATGAATGCAGCATGCTAGTAGCTTTAGCATAAGTCTATGGCGTTTTACATTTAAACCGTTAGCTTCTCTGTGTTTTAATGTTTTGTTAGCATGCAAGAAAGCTTTTTGTTTTCATGCAGGCGTTGGGGAATTTGGACGGAGACGCTTCGGGGGGATTTCAGTGTGGTTAAAATCAGAATTAACAAAGCGGTTTGATCCAAAAGCGTGTTTTAGCACGGTGAATAAAAACAATTCCAACTCAAACTCTAAGGCTGTAAAAGAGGGTTAGTTCACCAAAAACACGTTTATTCACATGTTTGCAATTTGCTAATATTTTTAGCATAAGTCTATGGTGTTTTTCATTCAAATTGTTAGCTTCTCGGCTAGCGGGCCGCTGTTTTTTTGTTTTCTACAAGAAATCCTCAATATATGATCAAAAATACTCTCGTCACTGAAGCAAAAAGCCTTTAGATTTATTTTCATAGTCGAGCGCAGTAGAGTTAGATGAAAACAACGTCAAAGGAGCGTTTTCACACCTGACTTTGAAAGACTGAAGAGAATGTGTGTACTTCATCTTGATTTTATTAGATATGTGTAAAAATATGCACAATTTGGTCAAAACTAAAACTATTTTTTCTGAATAGAAAAATAAAATACTGGGGCAGAGCGTTATTTCCGGAGAACTCCTGGTTCTCTCGATGGACCGGTTAACTCGATTAAAAATCCTTGCTATGAAAAACAAACGTGATTTTACGCATCGTTTCTGCTTCTGTGTCTCTTAACACAGCTAAAACATTTTAATCAACCTGAAGTGATCCTCGGTTCTGACGCTTGCTTTGTGAGGAGTCTGCCGATTGTAGAATCTCCAAATGTTTAAAAAGGCTGCTCAAAATAATACTTTTTTTATTGAGGACCCTGCGTGTACATTTTCGGATCATTTCGGTGTGATTAAATCAAAATTAAGAAGGCAATTTAATCAAAAAGCATGGGTTTTACACACAAAATGATCATCACTCAAACCACATCTTTAAATAAACCTTTTAAAAGCAGAGAACTGTTTAAAGCGTCTCTGAAACGAACCGCTTTAAAGAACGGTCGTTTGGGGTGTTCTAGCTCAACTCCAGAGCTCTCAGTGGAGGTTCTCTAGACGCTAAAGGAACGTTTCAGCCGCTCGCGTTGTTGTTTCTCTCAGCGGAGTGTGAAGCGATTCTCAGGTCCAGCCCTTGTTTTGCACATTGTTTGTTAAGAATCCATTTCCCTTTCAAAGCGCTCATGCAAACAACTCCAGGAGTCCAAGACGAGCCACCAAACCGGTCCGGCTGCACACAGAAACCCGATCGTTTCACGTCTGCAGGGTGGGGAAGCTCTGTTTCTCACCCCGCATGCTCAGCGCGTTGGGCTCTTATCACTAACTGTGTGCCATTTCTCAAAAGGTTTCAAACCCTTTGTTGATGTTTATAACTGATTTTGCACAGATGTATGTTGGTTTGGAGTTTATTTCATGTTGTTTGTTGGTTATAATGAAGAAAAATACTTAATTTTAACAAGATGGCTTCGATAAAAAATAAATATGGAGATGCATAAATATATTTTTTCTTATTAGACAAATAAGTAAAATGTTTATATATATATATATGACAAAAAAGAAAAGAAATAAACATGTATTTAATTTTACACTTGTTTTAATTATTCGCCGCTTCATTTGTATGCATTCCGTGTACAAAAAACAAAAAAGTCTAATTTAAAAAAATGTCATATATTTAAGCATCCTTTTATTTATTCAAGCTCATGATCATGCATTTCTCTAAACATCTTTAATTTGTTGTTTGATTTATTTATTTATACCGAAGTCAGTTTCCGTCAGTGAAGTTGAAGCATTTCATTAATGAAGAGTTTTCAGACGTTTGGCGTGACGTTTAAATCAGGGTTTAGGAAATGTAAACATTTTATCAAACAGATTCTGAATGTAAAAGAGTTTACAGTGTGAGATCATCTTTATAAACTGTTTTGTTGGTCAGCAATGTTGAATTAAACCTTTCGAGCTTCTCTTCTGCCTCTCTTTGATTGGTGGCTGATGTCTTCTGCACAGAAGCGTTCCCTGCGAGCAGTCGTCCCGGGCTCGACGCAGCCGGGAGCGCTCATCTGGTGTCGGCCATGAACTCTTCAGGGCAAAACTGGGAAGCTGGAACACAGGCTTTTTATTTTCTGCTTGAATAATAATGATAAAAACAGCATCGAGTAAAATTAAATATATAAAAGCAAAAATAAACCAATTGTTTTCTTCAATGATAGATGATTAAAGAAGGATATGCCTAATAAACAATTGCAGCAATAAATTCTGGTTACATTTTGACTAAAAGAGAAACATTTACCTGTAGTTTATTTAAAATGTTTGGCTGTTTTATTCATGTGTGGAGTTTAGTGTGTAGACATGCAAATAAAAACGGGGAAAATGATGAATCTCTGGTGAAAACTGAATTATGTGTCAATTTGCCTATTTTTATTATTTAAGCATTGTTTTTTAATTTAAAAAATCAGCATTTTATTTAAATTTATGTATATATATTTAATGATGTCTTGCGTGTGGAGTGAAGTTAATGCGTTTCGCTGACGAAGACTTTTCAGTTGTTAAACCGTGTTTAGGACGTCTCAGCAAACAGATTCTGAAGGTAAAAGCTGGAATATTGTAGTTTACAGTGTGATTTAATTTGTATAACCTGTTTTAGATTACTTTCTTATTGCTCAATTTTTATTAAATCATGTTTCAATCCTAAATTTATTTCTGATGCCTAAATAACACAAACTTCCGCTGCGAGCAGGTGTTTAGGGCTCGTAGCTCGATGGAGCCCCCTGGTGGCCAGAACCGTTCATTAGGGACAATGAGGATTTATTTCTTAGACACTTTCAAGTCAAAACTGTAATTTGATCACAATTTTCATGTAATAGAGTTGGTTTGTTGAAAGATTTTTAGTTGTTTTGAAGATCATATAAACTAAAGGTTGAGCACCATCCGGGTTTCCGCTGGGTCTTAAAAAGTCTTAAATTCACTCTTTTAGCTCTTAAATACATTTCCCAGCTCTTGTTTCGCTGATGTTCATGAAAAGCTCATCTAATGTTTTTTTGTTGCTGCCAGACATTGAGAAAATGCTGCTAAAATTCTCAAAAACATAACATTAACTCTTGGTTAAGGTTGCCAGAGTTTGAGAAAACTTTCGGGAATCCTCAGAAATGTAAAAGTGATGTTTAGTGGTGACGAAGTTAAAGAAAAGCCTCATAT
Organism: Danionella dracula; assembly: GCA_900490495.1. Taxonomy (NCBI): domain Eukaryota; kingdom Metazoa; phylum Chordata; class Actinopteri; order Cypriniformes; family Danionidae; genus Danionella; species Danionella dracula. The sequence continues at coordinate 63,867 of UELW01000118.1, forward strand.
GCACTCAGAATCATAAAAGATATTGTTTGGGTTGCCAGAGTTTGAGAAAACTCGTGAATGCTCAAAATCTTAAAAAGTGAAGGTTAAGGTTTCCAGATATTGGCATAAGTTTTTGTAAAAAAAAAAATGATGGTTAGAGTTTCAAACTATGTATTTGAAGCATCCTTTTTAATATACAAAAAAAGTTTAGTTTGTGTTTTTGATGTTCTGATATAGGTCTTAAACGGTTTTAAATCTGAAGAAACCCGCAGAAAGCCTGTCCATTCACCCCATATAACACATATACCCCATATAACACATATACCCCATATAACACATATACCCCATATAACACATATACCCCATATAACACATATACCCCATATAACACATATACCCCATATAACACATATACCCCATATAACACATATAACACATATACCCCATATAACACATATACCCCATATAACACATATACCCCATATAACACATATACCCCATATAACACATATACCCCATATAACACATATAACACATATACCCCATATAACACATATAACCCCATATAACACAAATACCCCATATAACACATATACCCCATATAACACATATACCCCATATAACACATATACCCCATATAACACATAGAACACATATACCCCATATAACACATATAACACATATACCCCATATAACACATATACCCCATATAACACATATAACACATATAACACATATACCCCATATAACACATATACCCCATATAACACATATAACACATATACCCCATATAACACATATACCCCATATAACACATATACCCCATATAACACATATACCCCATATAACACATATACCCCATATAACATACCACATATAACACATATACCCCATATAACCATATACCCCATATAACACATATACCCCATATAACACATATACCCCATATACACTACCCCATATAACCCCATATAACACATATACCCCATATAACACATATACCCCATATAACACATATACCCCATATAACACATATACCCCATATAACACATATACCCCATATAACACATATACCCCATATAACACAAATACCCCATATAACACATATACCCCATATACCCCATATAACACATATACCCCATATAACACATATACCCCATATAACACATATACCCCATATAACACATATAACACATATACCCCATATAACACATATACCCCATATAACACATATACCCCCCATATAACACATATACCCCATATAACACATATAACACATATACCCCATATAACACATATACCCCATATAACACAAATACCCCATATAACACATATACCCCATATAACACATATAACACATATACCCCATATAACACATATACCCCATATAACACATATAACACATATACCCCATATAACACATATAACACATATACCCCATATAACACATATACCCCATATAACACATATACCCCATATAACACATATACCCCATATAACACATATACCCCATATAACACATATACCCCATATAACACATATAACACATATACCCCATATAACACATATACCCCATATAACACATATACCCCATATAACACATATACCCCATATAACACATATAACACATATACCCCATATAACACATATACCCCATATAACACATATACCCCATATAACACATATACCCCATATAACACATATAACACATATACCCCATATAACACATATACCCCATATAACACAAATACCCCATATAACACATATACCCCATATAACACATATAACACATATACCCCATATAACACATATACCCCATATAACACATATAACACATATACCCCATATAACACATATAACACATATACCCCATATAACACATATAACACATATACCCCATATAACACATATACCCCATATAACACATATAACACATATACCCCATATAACACATATACCCCATATAACACATATACCCCATATAACACATATAACACATATACCCCATATAACACATATAACACATATAACACATATACCCCATATAACACATATACCCCATATAACACCATATACCCCATATAACACATACCCCATATAACACATATACCCCATATAACACATATACCCCATATAACACATATAACACATATACCCCATATAACACATATAACACATATACCCCATATAACACATATACCCCATATAACACATATACCCCATATAACACATATACCCCATATAACACATATACCCCATATAACACATATACCCCATATAACACATATACCCCATATAACACATATAACACATATACCCCATATAACACATATACCCCATATAACACATATACCCCATATAACACATATACCCCATATAACACATATACCCCATATAACACATATACCCATATACCCCATATAACACATATACCCCATATAACACAAATACCCCATATAACACATATACCACATATAACACATATAACACATATAACACATATACACATATAACAAATATACCCTATACACCATATACACATATAACACATATACCCCATATAACACAAATACCCATATAACACATATACCCCATATAACACATATACCCCATATAACACATAGACCCCATATAACACATATACCCCATATAACACATATACCCCATATAACACATATAACCCCATATAACACATATACCCCATATAACACAATACCCCCATATAACACATATACCCCATATACACATAATAACACATAACCCCATATACCACATATACACATATACCCCATATAACACATATACCCCATATAACACATAGACCCATATACACATATAACAGCATATACCCATATACCCATATAACCCCATATAACACATATAACCCCATATAACACATATACCCCATATACACATATAACACATATACCCCATATAACACATATACCCCATATACACAAATAACCCATATAACACAAATACCACCCCATATATCACATATACCCCATATACCCCAGATAACACATATACCCCATATAACACATAACACCATATAACCCTATACACATATAACACATATAACACATATACCCCATATAACACAAAATACCCCATATAACACATATACCCCATATAACACATATAACACATATACCCTATAACACATATACCCCATATAACACATAGAACACATATACCCCATATAACACATATAACACATATACCCCATATAACACATATAACACATATAACACATATAACACATATAACACATATACCCCATATAACACATATACCCCATATAACACATATAACACATATACCCCATATAACACATATACCCCATATAACACATAATACCCCATATAACACATATACCCCATATAACACATATACCCCATATAACACATATACCCCATATAACACATATAACACATATAACCCCATATAACACATATACCCCATATAACACAAATACCCCCATATAACACATATACCCCATATAACACATATAACACATATACCCCATATAACACATATACCCCATATAACACATATACCCCATATAACACATATACCCCATATAACACATATAACACATATACCCCATATAACACATATACCCCATATAACACATATACCCCATATAACACATATACCCCATATAACACATATAACACATATACCCCATATAACACATATACCCCATATAACACAAATACCCATATATACCCCATATAACACAAATACCCCATATAACACATATACCCCATATACCCCATATAACACATATACCCCATATAACACATAGAACACATATACCCCATATAACACATATAACACATATACCCCATATAACACATATACCCCATATAACACATATACCCCATATAACACATATACCCCATATAACACATATAACACATATACCCCATATAACACATAGAACACATATACCCCATATAACACATATACCCCATATAACACATATACCCCATATAACACATTACCCCTATAACACATATAACACATATACCCCATATAACACATATACCCCATATAACACATATAACACATATACCCCATATAACACATATAACCCCATATAACACATATACCCCATATAACACATATACCCCATATAACACATATAACACATATACCCCATATAACACATATAACACATATACCCCATATAACACATATAACACATATACCCCATATAACACATATAACACATATACCCCATATAACACATATACCCCATATAACACATATACCCCATATAACACATATACCCCATATAACACATATAACACATATACCCCATATAACACATATAACACATATACCCCATATAACACATATACCCCATATAACACATATAACACATATACCCCATATAACACATATACCCCATATAACACATATACCCCATATAACACATATACCCCATATAACACATATAACACATATAACACATATACCCCATATAACACATAGAACACATATACCCCATATAACACATATACCCCATATAACACATATACCCCATATAACACATATACCCCATATAACACATATAACACATATACCCCATATAACACATATACCCCATATAACACATATAACACATATACCCCATATAACACATATACCCCATATAACACATATACCCCATATAACACATATACCCCATATAACACATATACCCCATATAACACATATACCCCATATAACACATATAACACATATACCCCATATAACACATATACCCCATATAACACATATACCCCATATAACACATATACCCCATATAACACATATACCCCATATAACACATATACCCCATATAACACATATACCCCATATAACACAAATAACACATATACCCCATATAACACATATACCCCATATAACACAAATAACACATATAACACATATAACACATATACCCCATATAACACATATAACACATATAACACATATAACACATATACCCCATATAACACAAATAACACATATAACACATATAACACATATACCCCATATAACACATATAACACATATAACACATATACCCCATATAACACATATCATATAACACATATAACACATATAACACATATACCCCATATAACACATATAACACATATACCCCATATAACACATATAACACATATAACATGTACTCGTGCTGTTTTCTGCCTCGTCCCGCACAGAAAACAATAACCTCACTGAAAATGATTTTGGGACTGTTGTGTACAAATCATTTGTTTTTTAGATGCTCATTTAAATTCCTGCTGATAATATGCTCTAGTTGAGATTTGGTGAAAAAAGATCACGATGCACTGGTGTTCAGATCAGGTTTCCAAAGGGTCTTAAAAAGATTTAAATTCACTCTTCTAGGTGGTAAATAATCTTTCACGGCTCTAATTTCGCTGATGTTCATCTGTTACGTTTTGGGGTTTTTTTTTCCGTTATAGCCAGAGATTGAGAAAATGCTTCTTAATGCTAGTAAAATGATGATTAGGGTTTTCCAGAGTTTGAGAAAACATTCATGAATCCTCAAAAACATAAAAGTGGCATTCAGCGTTTAGCGAGTTTGAGAAAATCCTCATAAACACTCAAAATCATAAAAGTGATTGTTTGGGTTGCCAGAGTTTGAGAAAACACTTGTGAATGCTCAAAATCTTGCAAGTTTTAAGGTTGGGGTTGCCAGGTATTGACTGAAGTCTCATACATTTTTAAATATGTAAATGTCATAGTTAGGGTTGCCAGAGTTTGAGAAAACCTTCATAAATGCTCCAAAACATGAAAGTGATGGTTAGGGTTAAAACACTGTATTTGAAGCATTCTGTTTATTATGTAAAGGATTTGTATGCTCTTACATTAGATGCTGTAGTCTTAAACGTTTTAAATGTGACCTCATGGACCCTGCAGAAACCGTGTTAGATTAGAGCTGAGCGGTCGCACGGTCTCAACACCAGAGAGAAGCGCTTTATGCAAAGGATTCGAATCCCGAGCCATGCACACGAGGGTGGGTCTCTGGCGTCTGAGCCGGTGTTTCTCGTTCAACTGCTTTCCAAATAACAAAAGGCTCTGAGACGACTCCCTTACAGTTCGTTCATTAAAGTCAAGCGCTGCTCCTCGCATTCAGCATTCCTCAAGGGTTGTTCTAAACACAAACAGAAGCATGTTTTGCTTGAAACCATTTTGCATCGGCGATAAACCCTTGTTTTCAGTACAGTGTGAAACATCCAGCTCAGGATCTTCACTGCTTTCCATGAAGTGAATGAGAGGATCTTCAAGAACTATGTCCAGATGTGCTCAGAAGTGTCCTCTCACGAGGGTTCTGGAGAAAGCGTGAGGAGAGGAAGAGTCGAGGGATGAGTGCGAGAACGAGATGTGATCAGAAACATCAATGTTGTGATGAGCTTCCACCCAGAGCTTCAAAGCAGTGGATTACTTTACGCACTCTACTGTAACGCAGCAGTTGTTGTGAAATTCAACATTTTTAGGTAGTTTTAAAAAGGTGTAGAACTTGAAGTAAAGAACTACTCTGTTCCCTCTATTTAAAACAGACTATATTTTCTATTCCTGTGCAGAACAACATTTTTAATTCAAATTAAAGGAGAACTCAGATGCCAAATGAACCTGTGTTAATTGGTTCTGTAGGGAATATATATATATATATATATATATATATATATATATATATATATATATATATATATATATATATATATATATATATATATATATATATATATATATATATATGAAGCCTGTACCAATCTACGTTTATATTTATGAATGGTTCTGTAATAAAACAAAAATTTTATTTCCGCAAAACTGCTTAAAAACTGGTAAAAATGTGCTGTTTTGGGTGCCGTGTCGAAGACTCCGCCCCTCCCTGCGCCCACTCCACCCCTCCCTGCATGAAGGCATGTTTATCTGTCTTTTTTTTGTAACCCACGTTTGAGCGATGTTAAAATGATAGAAAGTAATAATATGTGATATCTATTTCTCTTCATGAGGAATGCACCGCAGCAGGATCTCGCGTAAGAGTTTTAAGCAGTCTTCTCGCTATCGTGTTCTCCGGGAGAAGATGTTTCGACTCCAGCAACAGCCTTGGCCAAAACCATCCTGAAGGAGAAGGAAAGAGTCGAAAGAAGAAAGATTTTCTGCTGAATTTAGGTCGAAATCTGCAAATTTCACAGACCTCTAACGTCCATCACCGGTCTCCATTTTAGTCAAAAATCTGCTGCACGGCTGCTAGCATCCTCCGGTTCTCATCCAACTTGAGGTTAATAGCCACAGTCTGATTACTGACGGTTCTGCTTACCACCATTTAAATCCAGCCGGTCAGCTTGGGGGGGTTTTGAGCTTCACTGACCACTTTTAACAATCGCTGATAGCCCAGAGCTCCACATGATCCCATCAGCAGGAACCCTGTGTTCAGAGCTCCAAATAAGTAGAGATCCTCAAAGTCCTCCAGGGAGAGAGCGTCACTTCTCCCATCCGTCCATCGTGTAGCCAGCTGCAAACGTTCCCTCAGGGCAGGTGGGTTCCCCCGAACCCGAGCTTCTCGTTGAGAAGATGGTGCCAATTGCATTCAGAGACCAGCTGATCAGATCCATAGTTCCTCGTTTAGGGTTTAGAGAGCAGGACGAGGAGAATCTCAGACAGTGCTAGACAGAGAGAGAGAGAGAGAGAGAAGAGAGGGAGCGAGTGAGGGGGCGATAGTGAAGAGAGAGAGAGAGAGAGAGAGAGAGAGAGAGAAGAGAGGGAGCGAGTGAGGGGGCGATAGTGAAGAGAGAGAGAGAGAGAGAGAGAGAGAGAGAGAGAGATGCGACCGCCTTCATCGAGAGCCAAAGAAGAAAGAAGAGCTGCGTACTTATTTATATCTCAAAACAATGCAGACCTTCAAAACCAGAGTTTCCCACAAACAAAATGGAGTCTATTGTGTTTACAACCAGATACGGAGGGGCGGAGTTTATGGTAATGAATGGGAGGGCCTTGCCGTATTTGACGTCATTTACTGAGAGTTTCAGACCGGCTCGATCTCAGAGGATACAAAGCTTTTGTTGTGATTAAATTAAAATAGTATTTTTATTAAATCTTTTTTTGGGGGGGATTTTTACCAGTGAGGGTGACATGATTCTTTTTTTCCAATCAGACACATGATTTCACATGATTGCACTCAAGATTAGTTCCTGCTTCGTCTTCGAGTGACTTCACTCCGTTCCTTCTCATTTCTTCCCACACGTTCAGTTTTTATGACGTTTTGGCTGCACCCAGACATTTATTGCACCTCTTGAGAAAAAAATAAAGCAGGTGTTACGACCACTTTCAGAATAATCAGACAGAAAAAGAAATAGGTTGTGCAGAGAACGACACGCACAAAATGAAACTGACAACCAAACAATAATTTATTCATCAGCATAAAAGAACACAGCTACAAACAAAACCTCATCAATGAGCCCAATGTAATCAAAACAGCAGAATTCTCTCAAATGCTAGCTTCACACCAAATTTCATCCAATGTCAGACATCTTAAAAGCTATTTTTGTGGGTAAAACAATCGTGTTTAGCATTCAGCGGTCACGTGTTTGACCTTTAAATCACTCTCTAGACTAGTTCTTATTTCCCCTTCGAGTGACTCCGTTCCATATTCGTCTGCGTTTCTTTCTACATTCTCAGATTTTATGTTATTTCGGCTGCACCTAGACGTTGTTACGTCCACTCGAAGTATACAAATGGGTTTTTCCAGTGCTGGTACCACAATTAGTATTAAATCAAATTAAACTATTGGTGTGAAATTACTTACTCAGTATAGTCTCTACATTTTATTTAACGTACGCTTTAAAAGGCACTCCACTGATTTATCTCCCTCCACACCAACTTACATCAAATTTCAACTATCGAACAAGCTCTTTTGGGGGTTAAAACGACCATCTTTTCCAATCGGGACTCACATTTTACCTTTAAATTACATTCTAGACTAGTCCTGGTCTGCACTTCAAGTGACTCCTCTCCGTTCGTCCTCGATTCTTTCCACTTCAATGAACTTCATCAATAAACCCAAATACTGACTCAAAATTGTCTCTACATTTCATTTAATTTTCTATCACAGCAGAACTCTCACAAACGTGCACTCCAATCATTTCTCTCGCTCCGCACCAAATTCATCCAATTTCAAACATCTTAAAATCTGAAAACAATGTCTTTTCCAATGCGAGATCACATGTTTGACCTTTAAATAACAATGTATAATAGTTCCTGTATCCACTTCATGTGACTCTATTTGTGCTCGAGTCTTTCCTCATTCTCAGTTTTTTGGCGTTTTGGCTGCAACCAGACATTGTTTGAGCAACTTGAAGACAAATTTGGGGTTCACGGGTGCGAGCCCAATTATTAACTCAAAATACCAATTTTATTAAATATTCCACAACCCCAGAACTCCTCCAAATGTCGGCTGTAAAGTTCAATTCAATGTTTCATCTCTCTGCACGCCAATATTCATCCAATTCCAGGGACTTTAAAACCTCATTTTGGATGGTAAGTATGGTCTTCTCCAAACTGAGCTCAAATGCTTGACTTTTGATGACTTTCCAGACTGCGTTTGAGTCTTCATAGAACAAAATCCATCATATTTGAAGACTCCGCTCTGTATATGTCACCATCTTTTTATTTTTTTTAAATCTCAGTCTACACCCAGACACTGTCAGAGCATGCAATCCACGTGAAGAAGAATGAGCCAGGAGCAGGTGCAGCGCAAATATTGACACTAAAGAGCTTTTAAATCAAACTCGAAGCACTCAAAGAGGCATTTAATGATCGTTAAAACCTTCTCCTAGTCTCTCCGGTGTCTCAGAAGCTCAGAATCGATCTCCAATCACCCCGAGTTCATCCAAATCAAGGAACAGATCAGAACTCGCCATCAAGCAGTGGAGAAACTCTGAGTGGAGACAGTCTGTGTCTCTGAGAGAAGCAGGTCCAGCCTCCAAAGCCCCGTCCGAGAGTCTTCCAGAGAATCCCAGTCGTTGCTCTTCCATCCAGGAGGTGCTCATTTGGGCAGAAGTTCACGATACGGCACCTCCAGGTTCCCCAGGTACCAAAAGATCCAGAACACCAAGCTCAGGAAGACAACGATGGGTCCAGAGAGCACGAAGAAGTCCCAAAAACTGAGCGGAGCAAAAATCCCAATGAAGAAGAGAATGAGTCCCACCACGTCCAGGAGAACAGCCAGGAACAGGAAGTGGAAGCAGCGGCCCACTCTTTCCTTGCAGTCCATCGTACGAGAGTTCTGAGCCGGAGCGTAAGGCAGCTGAGAGGTGACTGAACGAGAAATATTCTTCCATCCGACTTTTATAGAGAAGCTCATCCACATTCTTGAGTGTTTCTTTTCCAGGCCGTGGAGGAATGCGACCGCCGAAACCAGTTGGACGGCCTGAAAACGCCTTCCGTCCAGCTCAGCACTCTATTTCTGTGTGCTTTATCACTTCGCGTTCCGTCAGGGTGACGTGTTGCTTTTGTGGAGCGGAAGCCATGTCTGAGCAAGCACAGGTGCTCCTGCTCAGCTGCTATCGGTGTTACGCAACGCTCTGTTCAGGCGCTGACAGAACTGCGCATATTTTATTGCTGAAATAATAACTGTAAAGGTAGGCTCAGGACGATCGCATGTAACCTGAGTAATGTGGGCAACAGAGATTAATGAACTATCCCCTTAAATTAATAACTTTTAAATCATAAAAAGGTGGAGACTGATCAAAATTGAGCATCTCCTTTAGGAGAGAGAGTTCACAGGCTTTTTGAGACACACAATGTAAAATTTAGATACACAATGTAAAAAAAAAACAGATACACGACATAAGCTACAGATATATAATGTATACTGATAGTTCCTGCTGTGTGCTAATTTGTGCTATTGATTTGTTTGTGATTTACATTTTTAAAGATATTTATAGGTAATACAAAGGTCAGAATTTGTCACGACATTGAAACGATGCTCAATGGGCACTAAAGTGTGCCAAGAAAACATCCCCACACCATTACACCACCACCACCAGCCTGCACAGTGGTAACAAGGCATGATGGCTCCATGTTCTCATTCTGTTTACGCCAAATTCTGACTCCACCATTTGAACATCTCAACA
>UELW01000165.1:0-32563 GCA_900490495.1 Danionella dracula
CATCCACACACAATCAATTCTACTCAAACACTACGAACATCGTTCTTACTCAATTCTCTTATTCCGCATGTCTTTGTTCTTGTGGAGGAAACCGGAGCACCCGGAGTAAACCCACGCGATCACGAGGAGAACATGAGAACTCCACACAGAGATACCAACTGACCCAGCCGAGGCTCGAACAAGCAACCTTCTTGCTGTGAGACAACCGTGCTACCCACTGCACCACCGTACTGCACTGATTTTGTTAGCCCTCTTTCTAGGGGGTGCCACTGCTGGTGGTTCGGGTGCATGATGTGAATTCCCCCATCCTCACAAGCTGCTGTCTGTCTGTCAGGAAGCTTGTGATCCACTCACAGGTGGAGTCAGGGACGGAGAGCTGAGAGAGTTTGTTTTCGAGGCAGTGATGGGATGATGGTATTAAATGCTGAGCTGAAGTCCACAAACAGGATCCTCACATAGGTCCCTGGCTTATCCCGATGTTGCAGGATGTAGTGCAGCCCCATGTTAACTGCATCCTCTACAGACCTGTTAGATCGGTAGGCAAGCTCCAGGGGGTCCAGTAGGTGTCCAGAGATGTTCTTCAGTTGGCCCAGCACCAGTCTTTCAAAGAACTTCATGACCACAGATGTCAGGGCCACTGGTCTGTATTCGTTGAGACCTGAGATTTTAGGCTTCTTGGGGATGGAGACGATGGTGGAGCATTTAAAGCATGCAGAGACTTCACACAGCTCCAGTGATCTGTTGAAGATCAGAGAGAAGATGGGAGCCAGTTGGTCAGCACAGGTTCTGAGGCAGGTTGGAGAGACACCATCAGGACCTGGTGATTTCCTCCTCTTCTGCTTCCTGAAGAGCTGAGGAGGTGTTAATGGATGCTCAAGGAAACATTCGGAGCATGTCTCAAATCTACAGTAAAACTCGTTCAGATCTTTCACCAAGTTCTGATTGTCCATTGATGAAGATGCTGGAGCTTTGGAGTTTGTGATGGTCTTTTGGCCTGACCACACCGAAGCAGGATTGTTAGTAGCAAACTGGTTTTAAAACGTATTATGATTCTGTGACGTTCTAAAAATATAAATAAATATAATAATAACCTTTGACTATTAAGTATTTTTCACCAAAACTAATGTTAGTAACTGCCATTAGTAGTTGGGTTATCAACATCATTCCAAATATCTTCTCCTGTGATCCCGAATAATATAAAATTGAAAAAAAAAAAAAAAAAGACTTTAGAAACAGTAAATGATACAGTAACAGTAAATGACCTATCGGTAAGGGTAGACAATTGTTGTAAAAAACACAATGTTTTCTTAACGTATGGCTTACCTTTCCAGGGAAAGTGCCATCTCTTTTGGATACTTTATGTTTAAAGATTAAAACAAAGAGAAAGTGTAGCTCGATGTGATGTGTAGAATGATGTGATCATTCACAATTTCGTGATCCACAGCAATCTTGAATCGATCGTCACCTAAACAAGCATATACTATGTTTTACAAAATTACAAAAGTCATCTGTACTCAAACAATTTAAAACATCTATCGATCTATCTAAGGGCTGGGCACGTTAATTGGTTAAATCGGCGTTATTTTAACTCCCGTTAACGCAATCAGAAACACACTGGCATAAGGAAAACATTGGTGGGTTGAGCATTATGCTGCCTACACACCAAGCGTGGATGATGTCAATATATTAACATGCAAAAACTTTGTGCGATTAAGATTTTACCTTTTTGCTCAGCCTTATATAAATACATATAAAGGATAATTATTTAAAATATTTACAAATATACTACTAATAAATGTCAGATATTAAAGTAAATTATACAAACCCATGATAAGAATGCAGGTAGTGCTTGGGATATTTCGTCCAGAAGAGAAAGGCACATTTTTAGTATGTTTGAGAGTTCTGCAGTGTTTCAGATATGCAGGCCCTGAAACGCTTTAATAGTCACAAAGACCGCAGCATGGCACCAACTTAGTGAAGTTTCTATATCTCCTAAAACAACTCATTTGCCAGAACGGCTACTTAACTACTACGCTCTACCAAAAAAAAAAAAAAAACTACGGCTCTACCACTTTAAGTTACAACTGCAAATAAACTACACTAAAATAAAATTGAGCTCTGCTAACAATACAAACATATTACATACAAACATATTATCATGCTAAAAAAAGTCATTAAAACAGCAGCATTGTCCATATGACAGTCATATTATCTCCGCAAATACAAACTAGCTCGGAGTGACCGAGTCATAGCAAATCTGGTAAACGAGGCAGATAAACAATCAGGATAACATCACAAATGTAATACTAATGCCACGCTAATATGACGATAAAGGAAAAGTGAGTACATTTGATACTTACTTGTAAAATATGTCTTAATTTTTAACACAGAGACAGTCCCCGCCGCATACTCCAAACCCGTGAGTAATGGCGCTTCCCGCTATGCGGTTCGCGCCGACTGAGGTTTTCCCACAATGCAATGCATAATTAAAAATAACGGTATAACTTCTGTAAAATGGAAATACGGAAAATTCCTTAACTTTATTACAATATTTTGAATGAATTTTGTTCTGTAATTATACAGACTTTTTTTTTACAGTGTAGGGCATTCGTTAAATAATTAATGCTATTAATTAATAAAAAGTGGAATCAAATAAATAAATACATACATGTGTTTGTAGATGTGTAATAAATAATTAAATTTAAATTAAATCAATGCCTAGTCCCTGTGAAGGCCGTTTCAGGAGTTTATTTTATCTGTCTATCACCCATCAAAGTCCGGTGGAAGCGGATCTATTACTCGACTTTATGATTTACTGACAGATAAACTAAAATCATGAAATTCTACAACATGGCATGAATTAATTTAATAGTTTAATCTAAATTCATTGAAGTAATGAATGGAGGATTTATTTGATCAATTGTGGCCATTTTTGTCCAGCGCCAAAGAATATCATGTAAATGACTCCACTTTTTTGCTATTTGAATGTTTGTCAATTACTTAAGTGTTTGTTAATGAAGTGTTAGTATCAATTACTACTTCAGTACAGCGAGTCTCTGAGCTGCATGAGGAGCTCGTCTTTTCTCTTGTGTTCTTGCTCTCGGGGCATAAAATACTCCCCACACACTCTTTAAGATACTCCCACGTACTCTTTAAAATACTCCCCACGCACTCTTTAAAATACTCCCCACGCACTCTTTAAAATACTCCCCACGCACTCTTTAAGATACTCCCCATGCACTCTTTAAGATACTCCCCACGCACTCTTTAAGATACTCCCACGTACTCTTTAAAATACTCCCCACGCACTCTTTAAAATACTCCCCACGCACTCTTTAAGATACTCCCATGTACTCTTTAAAATACTCCCCACGCACTCTTTAAGATACTCCCCATGCACTCTTTAAGATACTCCCCACGCACTCTTTAAGATACTCCCACGTACTCTTTAAAATACTCCCCACGCACTCTTTAAAATACTCCCACGTACTCTTTAAAATACTCCCCACGCACTCTTTAAAATACTCCCCACGCACTCTTTAAGATACTTCCCCACGCACTCTTTAAGATACTCCCACGTACTCTTTAAAATACTCCCCACGCACTCTTTAAAATACTCCCCACGCACTCTTTAAGATTACTCCATGTACTCTTTAAAATACTCCCCACGCACTCTTTAAGATACTCCCCATGCACTCTTTAAGATACTCCCCACGCACTCTTTAAGATACTCCCACGTACTCTTTAAAATACTCCCCACGCACTCTTTAAGATACTTCCACGTACTCTTTAAAATACTCCCCACGCACTCTTTAAGATACTCCCCATGCACTCTTTAAGATACTCCCCACGCACTCTTTAAGATACTCCCACGTACTCTTTAAAATACTCCCCACGCACTCTTTAAAATACTCCCCACGCACTCTTTAAGATACTCCCACGTACTCTTTAAAATACTCCCCACGCACTCTTTAAGATACTCCCCATGCACTCTTTAAGATACTCCCCACGCACTCTTTAAAATACTCCCCATGCACTCCTTAAAATACTCCCCACGCACTCTTTAAAATACTCCCCATGCACTCTTTAAAATACTCCCCAAGCATTCTTTAAAATACTCCCCACGTACTCTTTAAGATACTCCCCACGCACTCTTTAAAATACTCCCCACGCACTCTTTAAGATACTCCCACGTACTCTTTAAAATACTCCCCACGCACTCTTTAAGATACTCCCCATGCACTCTTTAAGATACTCCCACGTACTCTTTAAAATACTCCCCACGCACTCTTTAAGATACTCCCCATGCACTCTTTAAGATACTCCCCACGCACTCTTTAAGATACTCCCACATACTCTTTTAAAATACTCCCCACGCACTCTTTAAAATACTCCCCACGCACTCTTTAAGATACTCCCACGTACTCTTTAAAATACTCCCCACGCACTCTTTAAGATACTCCCCATGCACTCTTTAAGATACTCCCCACGCACTCTTTAAAATACTCCCCATGCACTCCTTAAAATACTCCCCACGCACTTTTTAAAATACTCCCCATGCACTCTTTAAAATACTCCCCAAGCATTCTTTAAAATACTCCCCACGTACTCTTTAAGATACTCCCCACGCACTCTTTAAAATACTCCCCAAGCATTCTTTAAAATACTCCCCATGCACTCTTAAAAATACTCCCCACGCACTCTTTAAAATACTCCCCACGCACTCTTTAAAATACTCCCCAAGCATTCTTTAAAATACTCCCCACGCACTCTTTAAGATACTCCCCACGCACTCTTTAAAATACTCCCCAAGCATTCTTTAAAATACTCCCCATGCACTCTTTAAGATACTCCCCACGCACTTATAAAAATACTCCCCACGCACTCTTTAAAATACTCCCCACGCACTCTTTAAAATACTCCCCAAGCATTCTTTAAAATACTCCCCATGCACTCTTTAAGATACTCCCCACGCACTTATAAAAATACTCCCCACGCACTCTTTAAAATACTCCCCACGCACTCTTAAAATACTCCCCACGCACTCTTTAAAATACTCCCCAAGCATTCTTTAAAATACTCCCCACGCACTCTTTAAAATACTCCCCACACACTCTTTAAGATACTCCCCATGCACTCTTTAAAATACTCCCCACACACTTTAAAATACTCCCCAAGCATTCTTTAAAATACTCCCCACGCACTCTTTAAAATACTCCCCACACACTTTAAAATACTCCCCAAGCATTCTTTAAAATACTCCCCACGCACTCATTAAAATACTCCCCACACACTTTAAAATACTCCCCACGCACTCTTTAAAATACTCCCCACGCACTCTTTAAGAAACCCCCCTTCGGAGAAAGACTTGCTGGCTTTCGCGAATTTGACTGCCAGTAAATAACTCGTCTTTGTGCTCTTCTTGGATGGAAGTTGCTCGAATAAAGGTGTTTTGCGGAGCTACCAACCTGTTAGCAGTCGCCATATGTTCTTGCATTGAAAGGTTGCTAGCGTAATTAGCATGCTTGGTGGAAATGACGGCTGATGTTGTATTCTTTTAAAACTGCAAACGGTTTCTTGGCAAATAAGACGTACATCCTTGGATCCGACTTCAGTAAAGTCCCCGGCACTCGATGTTGACCTTTCTTTTCTTTGACATCGCTGCAGATGGTTCTCATCTGAGCAGTAACCGTAGAAGAAGAGCGAGCAATAGAAATGGCTCGGGCTCTGCTTAATCAAGTCACTGCGCCTACTGGTGTTGAAATACCTGTCACATCAAATTCTATACTACTCTTCGGGCCGGATCAAAAACCCCAGCGGGCGGCGTGTGGCCCGGGGGCATAGTTTGCCCACCTCTGCATTAAAGGGTCAGTGACATTGTGTTATTTTCAGTAATATGTTATTCACGTTGCTCTAATTGTTTGGAAGATGTGATTATTTTACCTATAAAATCTCTATTTTTAATTAAAATCCCATTCAATATCCTCATGTTCTAGCCTGGGCTAACCTTATTTTCAAAATGAATTGATCTTGAATTTATGGGAAAATATTAAAAAGGGGGCCAAACATTTAACATAAATGTGTATATTGTTACAAGAATATATAAGATAATTCCCCCTTTTTTACTCTAGTAGACGAAAAATTTTACCAGATGTGAATAAACATGAGTCTCTTCGTTCCGTCTCTTCGTTCATGCAGAAGAGTACTTATACTGACTGGTTCATCTAACAAATAATCAATAATATTAGAACTGGTTTATCAGTAAAAGTAACAGATGTCGCTATCAAACAAGGCACCGCTATTCCATTTTAGTAATTTATAAAATGTATGAACAAAACACATTTCATTTTCAACCTTTTACTAAAATAAAATATCCCTAATTTTACATCATTAATAAATATAGTGTGATTAACACTTAAAAGATCACTTAAAAAAAGTATTGTGTTTTTGTGCACCTGAAATAAGCTTTATTGTTTTATTGTTAAATAATTTTTGGTCTCAAATGTGTAACACAACATCCCTGATAATTTCATTAAGACAATAAATATGTTGGTTAAAAATTCAGTTCAAGTAAAAAGCAGTAATTAATACATTTTGATTGATTGTATTAGCTACTGTTAGCATAAACATGTGAATAGTTTGAAGGAATTTGGGGGCCCCAAGCAAAATGGACATGGAGGCCCCCCGCACGCTATATAAATACACTTTTTACTGTTAACAAACAATGAAATTATAATTAAATGTTTACTAATTATTAGTTGTGCTGTGAGTCGACTACCAATGCTTAAAAACATCACAAGCTAATGTTTGATGCTCAAAATGTATTGTGTGGTTTTCCTAAATAGATGATCACAGTGGAATAGTTAGTATAGCATGCTCTGCCACTTTCATCAAAACCTATTACAAAGCTATAGCAGCGTCATGTCATTAAATATGATAAACAGCGATTCTGGAACAGATCTGCGTCTTTCTTATCCCGTTAAAAAAACATATTACAGTATGTAACCATATTCCGTCCGTTCAAAAAAAAACTGTTCGTTTCAAGCAGCATTTGCTGTCAGGCAGGTAGCTTAGCTAACATACATAAACATATTTCTGCTAGGCTACCTGCTGCAAAATTGCACCATTTGTACAAGACAAGTAGAGCTATTTTATGTGTGTTATTTATCACTTACCACTACCTTGTTTTTTCTTATCCTCCTCTTCCTTTCTCTTCTTTCTTTTTTGGCTTCCTGAAGCATAATTCCGCTTCATGACTGCCGAGGAAGTTTTGTATTTTGCCGGCAGCAGAGATCGCGTAGTTGGCGGGCCCCAGGCCAGCTCGGGGCCCCAAGCAAATGCATGGTTTGCCTGCCTTGTCGCGATGGGCCTGTCCACATAATGTTAAGATCTCGCTAACAAACTTTGTAAAGATGCTTACTAATTGTTTAATGTTAACATATTTTTATCCATCAATAATTATTTTAACGTGTTAAATATTCGAGCATCAGCTCTAAATACGCTCTTATTATGAAACAGAAGTCTGCAATAGAAAAACAAAATCATAATGTTAAATAATATTTTTTTATTAAAAACACTCTGTATGTTAATAAAAAGAAAGTAACACAGTAAAAAGAAAGTTAATTACAATTAATAAATTCATAAACAATCGTCAGGAAATCATAATCGTGTGGAATTTACGTAACGTTGGCGCTTAATGAGTGACGTCATGTGAGGGAGAGGACGTGTGTCGCGCGCGGGAAAGACGAACCGCGAAACCGTGTGAGGTAAATCATCATCGTTTGATAAATATGATAAAAATGTGTTTATATGTGTTTAAAAGTGTATTTTATCGTGTTGTGAACGCTGTTCTAGAGAGAAAACCCGATGTTGATCGTCGATGGCAGCAGATGAAGTGAAGCAGCGAGTGAGGAAACGGATTCGGTGAGTTCACGAGAAAACATCTTTATATGTATATAAAGTATTTATATAGTCTATATAGTATATAGTCTTTATAGTGTTATAACTAAACCAATAACAGAGAACTAAATGAATGTGATCGTTTAAAAACAGCATTTGAGCGTTGTTCTGAAAAGTTTATGTATTTAATAAAATAATATGTGTTATAAAGCAATATAACATCAGTAAGTTATTACATTGTATAGTTTTTTTTTGTGACACGTACTAATAATTAAGTCTTTAATGGCCTGAATTAAAACTGTGTTGAACAAACCATAAGGAATTATGTTAAATAGGTTTTTAATATTTTCCGTGAACCGGTAAGTTTTTTTTATTGTGGGAACGGTAGAACTGCGAGTCCATCTTTGACCAGCAGATGGCGCCACGCTCTTGGATTCCTGGACTGAAAAGGTTTGCAATTTCCTTTCACTTTAATTCCTGGAAAACTGTAAAATTCTCCTCTTGAGCTGAGATTTTTATTTTATTTAGCCTCGATGAACTAACTGAGAGGATCAAAATAAATTCTTATGTTTGTTGGACTTGAGTTTAGAACTATTTTATCGACACAATTACATTTATTCATTGTTCGTCTGTTTGAGAATTATGATGTTTTGGAGTTTTTGGAGTAACAGAACTCACCTCATTATCAATTAATATAAATAAATGAACCTAAAAATAATAGAGCTGGAAACTAAATTTATGAACTAAAATAAATAATGCATCATTTTTTATATATAATAATGTAATCGAGTGTTTTATGGTGCATCATCAAACTGAAAATCGGCCATTTTGGAGATAATGGTTTAGAAAGCGGAGTACATTTTCACATTTTCAGTGTGCTCTGTAAGGTTTTTTTTGCTCATTAAAAATGTCAAAACTTAAAAAGTGATAACTCAAGGTTGATACTGAGAAGGACTTGACAAGCAAAAGTGGGAGTGATAATATGAAAACTAAATTTACAAGACTAACTTTAATCTCAAATGAAAGCGTGGCATCCATCTGGATCGTCCTAATTGTACAGGTGAGATCATTTACTTTATAAACAATAATAAGTATTGTAGTATTATTTCAGTAATATTCTCATTTACAGAGAAATGTGTGGTGCTATTAAGTGTAGATTATAAAATTCCAATAAAATAAATTAAATAAATAAATTAAAAAAATGTGTCCGATACTTTTTCCAGGTACTCACCGATACTGATACTGAAAACGATGCCTACTTTTGGGGGAAATATCAGTTTAGAAAGAAGCTAGAATAATAAATGTTGCAGAGCTTCTCTGTGTTTATGAAGAGCTGGTGCTGTTAACTTCTCTGCTAGAGGAATATTCTCGGTTCCCCTCGTGTGTTTAAAGTCTCAGATCCTCCGTTGTAGTTCTTACAGGGCGTTCACACCAAGCGCTAAACACGCGGACAGAACACGTCTCCAGAACCGCTTCCAAACCCGTTGTTCACTCAGTTTGTCGAGTTGATGCAGAAGTATAAATCAGGCTTGAGCATTTTGGGTACTGTAGTACTTATAATGCACTGTTCTCAGGGAACATGCGGCTAAAAATAAAGCAGAAAACTAATAAAGCCATCAAACATTAACACTATATATCACTATAGCAATATTGTTAGTTATTATCACTAAAACCCAATTACGCAGACAGAAAAATATATGATTTCTTTGAGAAGATAATGGTTTGATATTTAACTGAATATTAGAATGAAACTTTTAATTTAATTCTGTTACTGCGTTCTGTTTTATATTAAAAGGTGCAGTGTGTTTTATGCAAATAAACTAATTACATTTATTGTGTAGGGTTGTATTTACTTGAGATTCATAAAAATATTTGTAGTGAACATTTCGCCTTCCAAAATATCATCTCATATCGCTGTATGATGCCATAATTCCCAAAAATATTGTGATGTTTTTTCAAGGGCCAAATCGCTTACCCCTACTCTTTAGTCTAACATGAAGCAGATGACACAAACATAAAAATACATAAATAAAATTAGCACTCTGAGACGTAACACACACCTACCGAGAAAAACAGTGTTTTGATGCACAGCTTCAGAAGTGGAACACTGATTAGAGCCGACCGATATATTGCTTTTTGAATACATATCAGTGATGCACGGGTCAATTTATAAACAACACGAACCCGGCTGACGTATACAACTAATGCGCCCGCAATTCAGACTGCAAAAAGGGAAGAAAATATCCTGCCTGACCCGCATTATTTAAAAAGGTGCACTCTTTAGGCAAGGCAAGTTTGTTTGTAGAGCACATTTCGAACACAGGGTAATTCAAAGTGCTTTACATTGTAAATAGAAAGTAAAAAGAAAGTACATTTAATAAAATCAAACATAAAAGAAAAGTCATAAAAAATCAAATTGATTAAAACCATAAAATGAAAAACATTACAAGGAATCTATCTTCCTGTCAGGCACAAGACAGACAAGGACCCAGAGCGTCACGTTTAAACAGAGATTCTTTATTGAGTGATAGGGTACACGGGGAATGGAGCAGACTTCAATGCCCAGCAGGCTGCGGCTCGTGGTGCAGCCGGGAGACGAAGCTCTCGGGGTCTTGATCGGGTAGCAGATCGATGAACTGGGGCAGAAGAGCCTAGCGTAGTCAGGAGCTGGCTGCAGGTCGGGTAGCCGGGGCTGGTGATTACAGTGTAGTGGTATACAGGCAGGCGTTCGGTTTCTCAGGGAAGGTGAGTTGAGTGTGGTCGAGACGGTCCAAGTCGTCAACAAGCATACAGGTCCGGAAGACAAACAACAAGCAGCGGCAACAGAGAAACAGACAGGTAGGGAGCAGGTATCAAACAGAGCCAGGAGTCACAAAGAGCTTGCCTCAGCGTGCTGTAGGTTCGCAGATGATCTGACACCGACAGTCTGAAACCAGGCGCTTAAATAGGGAGAAGAGTGATTAGGATAGGCTTCAGGTGTGGTGGTACTCAGCATGAGAGCCAGGGGGCGTGGCTACCAATCAACCTCAGGTGTAGTGGAAAACTACCGGGTGAGAGAGAGACATGGAGTAGGCTCGTGACACTTCCGGTGTCTTTATATCACTGTATAATAACTCCCTTATTAAAACACGTGATCTTCTGCAGAGCACGTTACTCAAATTTAATCAAGTATGGAACGTCACTCTTTACAGGATAACTCTATCTTCTGTAGGATGGTTAACTCAAATTTAATCAAGTACAGGACACCACTCTCACAGGATAACCAATTAGTCTATCTTCATTAATCTTTATATCATCGTATAATAACTTCCTTATTAAAACGTGTGATCTTCTGCAGAGCGCGTTACTCAAATGTAATCAAGTACGGAACGTCACTCTTTACAGGATAACTCTATCCTAATTTCTTATCATCTACAATTTCTTATCACAACTGCGTGATCTTCTGTAGAGTGGCTTACTCAAATTTAATCAAATACAGGACACCACTCTCACAGGATAACCAGTTCCTAATTTCTTATCATATACAGTAATTTCATTCATTCATTCATCTTCACGTCGGCTTTTTCCCTTTCGGGGTCGCCACAGCGGAATGAACCGCCAACTCTCTGGCATATGTTTTACGTGGCGGATGCCCTTCCAGCAGCCACCCATCGCTGGGAAACATCCACACACACTCATTCTCACTCAAACACTACGAACAATCGTTCTTACTCAATTCTCTTTTACCACATGTCTCTGGACTCGTGGAGGAAACCGGAGCACCCGGAGTAAACCCACGTGATCACGAGGAGAACATGAGAACTCCACACAGAGATACCAACTGATCCAGCCAAGGCTTGAACCAGCAACCTTCTTGCTGTGAGACGACCGTGCCACCCACTGCGCCACCGTGACGCTTATACAGTAATTTTTCATCTACAATTGCAAAAATTTAATGTACCTGAACAGGCACGGAAAAAACATTGATTAAAACAAAGATTAAGATGTGAAGTGCAGAGATAAAAAAGATGTTGGACGTTGGTGCTCAGTCTTTAGGCGACCCATCATTTTTCATTTCAGCTGTCTAGATGCGTAAATGCTGAAAGCGATGTTTATGATTGGACCCTGCTTAAGGACTTCATCTGCAGGTTAACGGAGAGATATAGAACTATAGAAACGGATGAGACGTGAGAGAACACACGTGAACTCGCCTTTCTTTCTGCTGCCTGTAGTCTCACACAGGTTGATGTCGATCCAATTCCAGAAATTTCTGAATAAAACGTAATTTTACTAAGCCGACGTTAACTGACGTCGTGTCTCTGAGCGCGTCAGGGGAGGCTCGCGTGTCGAGCACGCAATCAGGAGCTGAACGAACCCCTTCCAGTTAGATAAAGTGTGCGACTGTGTACAGTATACAATTATAAAGGTTTAATTGGCAACTTTATTTCAAGCCGCCCCACCAACCACAACCCGAATATCATTAAAAATGTTTTTGGATGACTTGTAATTTCAGGTCAACCCGCGCATCACTGGTACATACCGATATATTTCTGAATAAAATCGAACGCAAGAAAATATAACTGTCACGTTCTCTGGCTCCTGTGGGAGGATGACCATATTTGGTCTTCCTCTTTTCTGTCTGTGCCTTCTCACTCTCCTCTGCCTGATCATCACCTCCCACACCTGCAGCACATCTCATCAGCCTCATTCTCTCCACCTTCAGCTCCATATAACCTGCTTCCAACTCTCAGTTCTCTGCCAGATCTTCATTCATTGAGACCTGCTTTCCTGAGTTTCTGACCGGAATTGTGAGTTTACCGGCTCTGACCCCCTTTTTTTGTCTCTGAAGCTGTTCCTGCCTCCTGCCTTGTCTCTTCTGTACTGTCGCCCCGGATTTTCGGCCCAGGACTGAACCCTGACATTAAATCAACTGTTCCCCTTTTAAAGATCTGTTTGTCGATCGCTCAACCTTGCATCTGGACCTGACCGCTTACCGTTTCACATGAGTCCTCTCTCACTCAAAGCCCAATCTATACCGGACATCACCTCAGTTTTTTTCCAGCGTCACCATCCTCGACACACCGCTTCTGGACTACATCACCCCAAAATCTGGTGCCTCGAATCACTTCCTGGTATCTTTCCCACCTGACCATCTGTGAGTACCCCATACGGTATTTTGTTCTTGTCGTCCCGTCAATTCATTTTGATTAATCTTGTTCTCGTTTTTAAACTTCTCCCGAACGATTATAGCACCGACCCGGAATCATCGTCACAGTTTTATTACATTATCTAAATAAACTCCTTATTATTCCAGACCTTGTTTCTCTGTTTGTGTACTCAAGTCTACAAAAGCGTTACAATCACTTATATCGGTATAGTTTTTAACAACTTTCGTCTTTGAAAAGGGATGGTTTGTTTTACCCCATCACTAACATAGGTGCTAATTAAGTATTACACTTTGAGGTGTGAAGTGTTTTACTTTTTGACATTTTATGTTTAAGGGAGGTATGACGCATCTCTAATTAATGTAAAATACAATAAAAACAGACAGAAAATGATCAAAAATGAATCTGGTGCTGATTAGAACTCTCTGGTTATGATTATTTCTTCAACCAGAACAGTGGTTTGTTTGTGGATTTGTTTCATTTCAATGATTTGTTTGATTTTATATATGCAGACAGTTTTTTTTCTGTTCTGTTAGTTTTTAACGGAGTGATCTCTGTTAATAAAGGTGGCTTTCTGACATGTGGCTTAAACTTATATCTGACTGTTAGTTTGGTTTTAAAGAGTTTGCATCTGAAGAAATATTAATTTAACAAGAGTGCTAACTTGCTATAATGTTTTTGGAAATCCTCAATTACATCACAAAAAAAAAATATATATATATACTGAGTATTGCCTTTAAGCTAAGAATTATAGAGAAAATAAGTCTATTCCAGCCCCAACTGATATCTTTTGTCTAGGCGTTCTTTAGTATTAGGATTTTATTTTGTTGATTGTTATGCAATAGAACTTGAAACTGTTTGGCCATAGCTTTCAAATAAATATATCTTTGTCATGAAAGAATAATAATAATAATAATAATAATGCCTTCAATTTATACAGCGCTTTTCTAGACACTCAAAGACGCTTTACAATTATCAGAGCATTATTCATTCACTCCACGTTCACTCTCTGCTGGTGATAAGCTACCTTAGTACCCTCAGCTGCCCTGAGTCTGACAGAACGTGGCTGCCATTCTGAACCTACGACCTCCTGACCACCACCAAACACCCCCCACCAGTCACTCACATCCACCAAACACACTCCACCAGTCACTCACATCCACCAAACACACCCCACCAGTCACTCACATCCACCAAACACACCCCACCAGTCACTCACATCCACCAAACACACCCCACCAGTCTTTAGTATTCTTTAGTATTAGGATTTTATTTTGTTGATTGTTATGCAATAGAACTTGAAACTGTTTGGCCATAGCTTTCAAATAAATATATCTTTGTCATGAAAGAATAATAATAATAATAATAATAATGCCTTCAATTTATACAGCGCTTTTCTAGACACTCAAAGACGCTTTACAATTATCAGAGCATTATTCATTCACTCCACGTTCACTCTCTGCTGGTGATAAGCTACCTTAGTACCCTCAGCTGCCCTGAGTCTGACAGAACGTGGCTGCCATTCTTAACCTACGACCTCCTGACCACCACCAAACACCCCCCACCAGTCACTCACATCCACCAAACACACTCCACCAGTCACTCTCATCCACCAAACACCCCCCACCAGTCACTCTCATCCACCAAACACCCCCCACCAGTCACTCTCATCCACCAAACACACCCCACCAGTCACTCACATCCACCAGTCACACACATCCACCAAACACACCCCACCAGTCACACACATCCACCAAACACACTCCACCAGTCACTCACATCCACCAAACACCCTCCACCAGTCACTCACATCCACCAAACACCCTCCACCAGTCACTCACATCCACCAAACACCCCCCACCAGTCACTCACATCCACCAAAAAACCCCCACCAGTCACACTCATCCACCAAACACACCCCACCAGTCACTCACATCCACCAAACACACTCCACCAGTCACACTCATCCACCAAACACACCCCACCAGTCACACTCATCCACCAAACACACCCCACCAGTCACACTCATCCACCAAACACACCCCACCAGTCACTCTCATCCACCAAACACACCCCACCAGCCACACACATCAACCCACCAAACACACCCCACTAGTCACATTCATCCACCAAAACACACCCCACCAGTCACTCACATCCACCAAACACCCTCCACCAGTCACTCACATCCACCAAACACCCCCACCAGTCACACACATCCACCAAACACCCCCCACCAGTCATACACATCCACCAAACACACTCCACCAGTCACACTCATCCACCAAACACCCCCCACCAGTCACTCACATCCACCAAACACCCCCCACCAGTCACTCTCTCTCCACCAACACCCCCACCAGTCACTCTCATCCACCAAACACCCCCCACCAGTCACTCTCATCCACCAAACACCCCCCCACCAGTCACTCTCATCCACCAAACACCCCCCACCAGTCACTCTCATCCACCAAACACCCCCCACCAGTCACTCTCATCCACCAAACACCCCCCACCAGTCACTCTCATCCACCAAACACCCCCCACCAGTCACTCTCATCCACCAAACACCCCCCACCAGTCACACTCATCCACCAAACACCCCCCACCAGTCACTCTCATCCACCAAACACCCCCCCACCAGTCACTCTCATCCACCAAACACCCCCCACCAGTCACACACATCCACCAAACACCCCCCACCAGTCACACACATCCACCAAACACACTCCACCAGTCACTCTCATCCACCAACACACCCCACCAGTCACACTCATCCACCAAACACACCCCACCAGTCACACTCATCCACCAAACACCCCCCACCAGTCCCACACATCCACCAAACACCCCCACCAGTCCCACACATCCACCAAACACCCCCCCACCAGTCCCACACATCCACCAAACACCCCCCACCAGTCACTCTCATCCACCAAACACCCCCCCACCAGTCACTCTCATCCACCAAACACACTCCACCAGTCACTCTCATCCACCAAACACCCCCCACCAGTCACTCTCATCCACCAAACACCCCCACCAGTCACTCTCATCCACCAAACACCCCCCACCAGTCACTCTCATCCACCAGTCACTCTCATCCACCAAACACCCCCCCACCAGTCACTCTCATCCACCAAACACCCCCCCACCAGTCCCACACATCTACCAAACACCCCCCACCAGTCCCACACATCTAACAAACACACTCCACCAGTCACTCACATCCACCAAACACACCCCACCAGTCACTCACATCCATACTGGGCAATGCGAGTGATGTGGCTTGCTCAGGGCCACAACGGCAGAATGGCCCTAGCGGGTTCAAACCACCAACCTTCCAGTTACAGAATGACCAACTCCACCACTGTGCCATCTTTTCACCCAAATGACTGAATGACTTGAAAATGAATAATAAAAATTACTTAACTCATCTATCAGATATATAGTGTATTTTATTTGTCCAGATAGCAATATTTTCCACAATGGATTTAAAGAACATTGTCAAGGATATTTCCTTTAACCACATGTAGAACACATTAGAAAAAAAACTGATTCAGAACTTGAATAATTTTAGTTGGTGAGGGCCGGATCAGAACTCTGAGCCAGCTCAGAGCGATCAGCTGCTCCCGTTCTTCTCTCTGCTGCGCTCCTGTCTCGCTCTTTTTATTCAGAATTTCAGAAGAGGTAAGGAATGCATTTACGTAAGCATGACACAATCACATGTTTGCTTGTTTTTTGAGTCCATACAAGCAAGTTCGGCCAGCACAGAGGTTTTTTTTACACACACAAGTGATAACAGCGGCTGTTAGAAGACAAAGACGGATGGCACAGAATTTACACAGAAACACTATTAACTTCATCAAATATAATACAGGGATTAACTGAGAAACATGAGGTTATAACATAACGATAAATTAAATGATTATAATTCTCCTGACAAACATGTACATTTTTCATAAATTTATTTCCAATAAAGTTGAATGATTTAAGTTTATTTATTAATTGTTCAGAACGTAATATAATCTGTAATGATCAAATTACAAGTATTCAATTAACATTAGAAATGTAGTTTTGCATAAATAAAAAAACAACAAATGTTTATATAACTTTATATATAAACTTTAATGAATTCAATAGAAGATATTTGGAAAGACACACCATTGATGTGTCGTGGGCTGAGTTGAGTCAAGCAGACATAACCTTTAAGTGACCAACCAAAGAGGATCTACTCCTGTTTTAATTTACCCAAAATAGTTCTCCAAACTCTCAATGGCTTCTTGTTTGGTGAGTTTTCTCCACTCATCTGGGATCTTCCCTTTCCCAGTGAATGTTTTACTGTAGCGCTTTTCCAGTTCTTTCTGGAATCTGCACACAAACCACTTCCAGTACGGGAGCTCAGAGAGGTCCGGGGTGATGCTCCACTCAGCAAAAACTCCTCCTGCTGTTCTGTATTCTTTATAGGGAAAAGGTTTATCTGATACAAGAAAGTGTTTACTGCTTGAAACTGAAGTAGTGCAGAAATCAGAACAAAGATGTGTTGTTTTATACCAACAACCTCCAATAATTCCATCTGCCCGGTGGAAAGGAACACTGTGATCTCCATCATGGTTTTCAATAGTGTTGGTGCAGATAGCTTTACAGAATGGACACCGAACCCAGCAGCACTGGCAGAGATGATCGATCAGAAGCTCATCGGGTCTCAACTTGATGTCCAGTTTTTCAATTAAATATGTTGGGTTTAAGTTTATTATTAAATCCAGACATTAAAGCAGAAAGTTTATCTTTTATAACATCTTCTATAAGTTTGAGATCAACATCATTATGTTTGACTCCTCTGAGATCTTTTTCTGAGAAGATCAGTTCATCTGAGAGCTGCTGAGTGAAGCTCTTTATCCACTGATCAACATCTCCTCTCTGTGATTGAACCTGTTCTGTCGCTTCATGAGCTGCTTTCATGATCTTCTGATGCAGGAGCCTCTTGTTCTCCTTCATCTTGGGTGAAACACTTTCATCTGGTTTATCCATGATATGCCAACTCACTTCATCTCTGATGAAAGCCCTTGAAGTGAACTCTGGGAGTTTTTATGTAGTTCATGTATTTGTTAAAGTCCTCTTCTTCTGCCAGAGTCTTCAGGATGTGTTTCTCCAGTTTTGATCTGTTTCCGTTCAGAGATTCACAGTTGGATCTGATTTCATCTGCTAAATCTCTGGAGGTTTTCTTGTAGATGCTCTGCTCAATGGGCTCTTTGAGCTTCTGACAGATAATTTCACCAAATATAGCTGCTGATGTTTCTCCGTGACAGTACTTCTGAAAAATACTGTAGTACCCTTCTCTCTTCTTCTCAAGATAAATGATGGGATCGTTGGCTTCTCTGAAGAGTCTGTGCTGCTCAGTGATGAACTTGTTCGCAATTTCACAGATATATAGAGCCAACGCAATAAAGAATTCATTCTTGAACATAAATCTTGCTGGTGTTTCTTCATCTTTGATGATTCTTGCTTTGATGTAATCGATGAGCTCTTGAATGCAGCTGGAATTGTAGCCCATCTTGGTAATGTTAAATTGTTTAATCATTTTGTCTGTTTCATATGAGACGTCAACAATAAAGGATCTTATTTGAGTTTCTTCTTCATTAGACAGGATGCTATAGCCAAACTTTTCTTTAGTATATTTGTAGACATTTTTGATAGGTCCAGTAGCACCACTGAATTTTTTTATTTTTACATAGTTTGAATAACTCTGTAGATTAGAAAAGTCTTTATATCTGCCACTCTCCCTCTCATGGTCCAAGGTTAAACTTGTATAGTTGTCGCTAAGTATCTCATTCACATTTCTCATTACATCAATATCTTTGATTTCAGATGTGTCCGATAAGCTTGACTTCACACTTTGTTCCCAAAAAGCATCAAACTCTCTCTGGAGTTCTGCTTCATCTTTTGGCTCATCTTTGAGTTTGAAAGCGAGTTCTTTGCTCTTCTCGTAAAGTGTGTTTTCATGATGTGTTCGCTGAGCATCGATCTTTTTCTTCAGGTCTCTCTGCTGAAGAATTTTGCTTAATTTTCTCTTTGTTTCACAAACAATGCTTTGCTGAAGTGATTGGATTTTTTTTTCAAAGGATGTTTTCCATTGAATCAGAATTTCAGCATCGTTATCTTTCTCAAAGAATTCAGACATTGATTTCTTCACTTCTTCACTTGCTATCTTCAATTCTCTTTGAATTGTAGTTTCCTCAACTTTCTGAAGTGTCTCATTTTCTATTTGGATGTAAAGCTTGTTCTCTATTTCCATCATTACTTTGCAGAGCTTCCAAGACCATTTACTGTATTGAGTTTCCAGTTTCCTGTAAGCTGAAATCTCTAGAGAGTTTCTGAAACTGAAGACAAATCGTTCATTCAGTAAAGCCTTCCAGAGATCATTGACACGGTCTTTTAGATGTGTCAGCATCATTCCACCTGATCTTGAAATCTTCACAATAATTGATTTTTTCAGTTCTTGGATGTTCTCGCAGTATTTGGGGTTTGGTGGAGCCATTGGAGGGCTTCCCTCCCAGAGCTGGGTGAAATACTTAACATCCCTCTGAACATCAAAGCTGATGACGTCACTGAAACTATCTGCATCATAAACTTCCTCTTTAGCGGCGAGCTTCGTCATCTCGTCTAATGTCTCCTGCAGTCGTCTCTTTCCTGCCATATTTTTATCTGCAGCAGTAACCTCTGAAACATTCTGATGCACAAACACACAGCTAGGGTTCAAATTGGCCATCTTCATCCTCATGAAGGCCTGAACCACAATCTGAAGAATGTCCTCCACCTCTGACAGGTTTTCTCCTAAGATGTTGATCAGAGTCAGGTTTGCAATCCCAACAACGAATGTTGCCAGTTCATTATCATGATTCCTGGTTGATCTTCCAGCCAGTTCTTGAGATCGAAGACCCTCCGTATCAACAACCAGGATATAGTCAAATTCAAGCTTTGTTTGTGTCTTCAATTCCTCTCCTAATTTGACCAGCTGCATGAAGGCTCCTCTGGTGCATCTTCCAGCACTGACAGCAAACTGGAGTCCAAACATGGCGTTCAGCATAGTGGATTTTCCTGAACGCTGGATCCCTAAAACTGTAAGCACAAAGACTCTGGTCTGGTCTCCTAGCTTCCGTTTGAGCTGATCCAAAACAGCAGAGATCCAGTCCAGAGGAACATGAGCAGCATCTCCATCCATCAGCTCCAGAGGAAACCCAGAGATCATCATCTCTGCTGCGATACCCGGGAGAGAAGAGAAGTGAACCGAGAGACTCTTCTTGTTTTCCTTCACTGATGAACATGACTCATAGATTTGGCCGATCTCTCTCATGATGTGCTCCAGACCAAATGTTGCTTCTCGAAGGTTTTTAGAGATTCTCTCTAGTTCTTCTTGACTTATTTTTATTTGTTCAGTTTTGTCAGTGTTATTCTTCAGTTTGAATAAGTCGTACCATGCAGTGTTGTATTTGTGATGTAGAGCAGAAAGATCTTCTGAAGTGTGCTCATCCAAGAGTATTCTGAGCCAGTTAAGAAAAAACTTCATCTCATCATTGTTCTTAGTCATCATTTCTTTAATGAAGAGTTCTGTAAATGTACTGATCTGTGCTCTGTGTTGCTCCAAACGTATTTCCAGAATTTCTGTTTTTCTTGTACTGATTTCATCCTCTAAATTGTCTCCTCGAGGTCGATGTAGTTCCTTGTTCTTCTGACACCACTGATGCCACAGTTTTCCCTGATGAGGGAGGAGCGATTCTTTGATTTGTGTCAGATCTTTATTCTCCAGTAACCTGATCATCTGCTCAGCTGCTTCTCTTCCTCTCCTGCAATCTTCATCTTTCTCCTCGTCTACTCTCCATGTTGCTCTTTTGGCCAATTCTTCAAGTCTGAAAGTGGCCGGAGACTCTAAGAGAAAACTGTTTATAGTTTTTCTGAGTTTATCTGATACATCTGATAGATTTTGGTTCTTTAACCCTATTTTGAACTTTCCTTTCTTTGTCTGAGATGCAGTGCAATCCTCTTCAGTAAAAAGGCAAATGAGAGGCGTTCTGCCACTGTACAGGGCTTGGATCACTGGAGCACTTTTCTCATTGCGGTATAATTTTGGTAGAAGAACAACATTTACTGAAGCCATTTCAGTGAGGATCTTCAGCTGTTCCTCGTGTTCTCCTGCATCACCGTGAAGATTACAGAAAGCTACACAGTCAGAGAACTTATCATCAAATGATCCAGAGGGGAGGTACCAGGAGATCTCCACCACTCCATCCATCAGTTCTCTGCTTCTGCTGCTGCCTGGACAGTTCCTGTGGAAGAACGTGTTGTGCTTCTCATTGATCAGACGGTTCATCAGCTCAGACTTGGATGACGACACTGAATCAAACCTGAAGAAGAACACCATTGGAGTTGCTGCTTTGTAGATTGGTTGGGTTTTACTGATTATTTCATTATTGGATGCTTCATCTGTGTTTCTGATCTTCCAGCTTTTGTGGATTTGTCTGAAGGTCCAGAGAGGAAACTCGATGTGCTGAGAGAAAGGGTCAGGAACAAGCAGAGGCAGAGCATACTGACACTGGGAGAGTTTAGTGACCATCAGCTGCTTCAGGAACCCATCAGAACAATGATAAGCTGCCATTTGAACATCCATGGGATGAATTCTCCCAGACTGACTGGTTTCTTTACTAGACTCCGACATGTCATCGAAAATGTCTGTTTCATCTTCAGAATATCGATCAGTTGGTTTTGTGAATGTAGGTTCATCAAAATCGTTCATGTTTAATTCTCTTACTCTGTAGTTCATCATTAGAAGTTTTTGAATTAAATTCTGGATCAGTTTCTCCTCGCCACAGAATTCCTGGTTTTGTAAACAATATGTGGATAACTGAAGAACTTGTGGAGCCGTCAGTTTATTCTCTCTATCGATGCAAAGTCTGTGAAGCAGTTGCTGGGTTTCTTCTTGTAATGGAGTGGTTTGCTGTGCTGTTGCACTGTGCTGCATTTCTACCTGTTTTATTCCCTGTGTTACAAAGCACACAATCATATAATAAAACATCCACAATATGTAAAAAACACTTTTACAAAATGTAATAAGTAAAACTGGAATATCAAGTTCAATCTCTATATAGTCAAATTAAAGTTAAGTCTGCAACAACAAAACAATAAAAAAATCGCCAAGATCATTTCATGCGTACTTTCTCCCTGGGAGTGTAGTCTGGCATTAATCTGAGGTATATAGTGTGCAGGGACCAGGAGCTTGAGATATAAAGTCACAGGCCTCCTGAGTTAATATTAATAATTTTTATGCCATCTCTGACTTCCACTGTGTTCAGCTCAATCACTGGCAACACCAAGGAACCGCAGGATTTCTGCTCACTGTGAGCAAAAAGTTGGGTTCACTCAGTTAAAGTGTTATTGTTTTACTCTATTTAGAGTTTATTTGGTCATTCTCTGGATAAAGTTAATTTTACTGTCAGGATTTTAATGTGCACTCAGACATCATATGATAGGCAAAGCAAGTTAATTTTTACAGCACATTTCGTACGCAGAGTAATGCCAAGTTCTTTACATTGAAAATAAAGAGTAAAAAGAACAGGCAAGAAAAATAAATAAAAACATTGATTAAAACGAAGATTAAGATGTGAAGTCTAGAGGTAAAATAGTTGTTCGGACGTTGGTGCTCAGTCGACAAAAGCGCAACTAAACAGGTGACACTTTAGCTTGGATTTAAACGTAACTAAAGTGTTGGCACCCCTGATCTCCTCTGGAGCTGGTTCCATCTGTGGGCCGCATGGGAACTAAAGGAGTATTTTCCTCGTTTGGAATTAACCCGGGGTAGATCTAATTTATCTGATCTGAGGTTCTCTGTTTGGTGTGTATTCTCTGATCTTCTCGGTTAGGTGTTTAGCTGCTGAGTTATGTTTGGACTTATATACGAGCAGCAGAACTTTAGAATCTATTCTGAAGGAGACAGCAGCCAGTGTAGAGACTGAAGAACTGGAGAAATGTGTTCTGACGTTCTAGTTCTGGTTAGAATCGGAGCGCTGCGTTCTGAACGAGCTGGAGATGTTTAATGGTGTTTTTGGGACGAGCGCTGAGAAGAGCGTTCCAGGAGTCCAGCTGCTGGAGATGAACGCAGGAACCAGTTTCTCTGAATCTCGTCTGGAAACAAACCTATGTTTACATAGAAGCCTCTTCCTTCTAAGTATGATCTGAACCATTTGATCACAGTTCCTGAAAGACCAACATAGTTTTCTAGTCTATGGAGAAGGATTTTGTGATCAACTGTGTGGAAGGCAGCGCTCAGATCGAGTAGAACCAGGAGAGTCACTTTTCCTGAATCGGTGTTTAACCGGATGTCATTGACTATCTTCAGTAGAGCTGTCTCTGTGCTGTGATGAGCTCTGAAACCAGACTGATAACAATCCATTTATTCATTTTGGGTCAGGAATTCAATCAGTTGTTTTGCCACAATCTTTTCCATAATTTTACTAATAAAAGGGAGATTTGAGATGGGCCTGTAGTTACTCAGTACAGTATTATATAAGTTTGTCTTTTTCAGTAGTGGCTTTACAACTGCGGTTTTAAGGGATTTGGGGAAAAAGCCGGAGCACAAGGAGGTGTTTATAATTTCTAAGAGGTCCTTTTCTAGACTCTTAAGAACCGTTTTAAAAAAAGACTGTTGGTAGAGTGTCAAGACTGCATGTTCTGAGGCTCTGAACGTCTCTATTAAAGTTTTGCTATCGATTAGATTAAAGGAGCACATTGAGAGTGGAGGCTGAGGAGGTCTATCCCCAGCCCTGCAGGGGGAAGCACTAATGCCTTTTCTGATGTTAATGATTTTATTGATGAAAAATGAAGCAAACTCATTGCGTTTATCCTCAGACAGAAGCTCATTTGGAGTCTGGTTTGGTGGGCTGGTTAACCTCTCTACCGTTGCAAAGAGAGTTTGTGTATTGTTGAGGTTGTTATTAATTAAGTTTGAGAAAAACTCTTGCCTAGCTGTGATTAATTCTGAATTAAAAGCACGAAGACTCTCTTTGTAAAGGTCGTAGTGGAGGACAAGTTTGGATTTTCTCCACCTTCTTTCAGCCTTCCTGCAAAGTCTTTTCATTCTTTGAACTGTGCCAGCAGTGATGTTCAAGTATAAAAAAAGTCATATAAAATCATAGCGATTCAAATCGGAAAATGTAAAAACATCGATTAAAACAGATTAAAATAGTGCAGTTCAGAGATAAAATAGTTGTTGGATGTGGGTGCTCAGTCGACAAAAGCTTAACTAAACAGGGGAGTCTGGATTTAAACGTGAATAAAGTGTTGGCACCCCTGATCTCCTCTGGAGCTGGTTCCTCTGTGGGCCGCAGGAGAACTAAAGGAGGATTCACTCTGAGTGGAATTAACCCGGGGGAGATCTCATTCACTGATAATGTCTGTTAGGTGTTTAGCTGCTGAGTTATGTTTGGACTTATATACGAGCAGCAGAACTTTAGAATCTATTCTGAAGGAGACCGCAGCCAGTGTAGACTGAAGAACTGGAGAACCTACTTACCCTCCAGAAGCTCCGCTACATTCTGAACGAGCTGGAGCTGTTTATTTGTATTTTTGAGAAGAGCGCTGAGAATAGTGTTACAGTAGTCCAGTTGCTGGAGATGAACGCAGAAATCAGTTTCTCTAAATCTCATCTGGAAACAAAGCATCGAAAGAACCACTTTCGCAGCCATGTCCTTCTGTCTTACATGAGACTCTGGTGGCAACTACTGCATTTTTTTCTGATGCTTAGATTAATCTAGCTGGTGCAACAGGCACCTCGACACACTGGCCAGCCATAGCACCATGCCAGATTATAAACTTCAGGTCTTCTGGAAACTTTAGCAGCACACAACATTTGTGTCTTTCACAGGGGGCAATTTTCTCCGTTTTCAGGCTGTGGTGTCAATTCAGATGACTTGCATTTAGGATCCGAAGGAGGCTGGGGTTCATACTTAACGGATCGGTCTGACTCAACCTTCGGACAGGATTTGAATTCACCCAAGTTCTCACTCAAGGCTGAAAATGACTCAGGAGGTCTGGGGGATCAAGTCTGCATTGCATCAGATGCCACAAAAGAACGGCATTCTGAATCTCTCTTTCAAAAGAACGGCATTCTGTTCTTCAAAGCACATGTTTGCACAAAACCTATGGAATTTGAGAACAGCTCTTTTAATCAAAATTTGATGGCCGCTGACCTGAAGGAGGATTTCTTAAGCATTGAAGCACGGCAGCCGAGCAGGGTCTGTTACTCTGTTACTCATCATTATAAGCTTGCTCAGACCCTGTGACTGCTTCATCCAGATCATGGGGACCTGTGACATGAGGTCATCTACACTGACAATAAAGAGTCTTTGTTTCTGGAGCTTGTGTGTGGACATGATGTGGCCCAACAAACTTGCCACAACCTTTGCTTCCTAAAGTGCGGTAAGACCTTGGTGGCTACTCCCCTCCTGCATTTTTTTTGATGCCTTGGCTTAAAACACTTGAAAAGCAGCTGTGGCATTGCATGGTAGGCACAACTTGATCCACAGAAACAAATGATCTCGGTGTCTGGACTGGGTACTCGGCTGTCGCCAGCAGGTGGGAGGCGCAAATAAACTGCAAGAGCCTGTTCAATCTGGGTGATGGCTTCGAACCTCTAGACTGCTATGCCATCAAGGGCAGCGAGAGGGGGCTAGCAGTCCTCAAAGGGACCTCACCAGCTCCTGATGCGCTTCTGGGAAGAAGAAGATTACCGAAAAACCTGGTGCGTTTGGGATAACCCTCTGCCACAACCCCTGAAGGGGAGAGTTCAGGTGCAAGTCTAAAGCAAAAAGCATAAAATTATAGACTTCCTCTTTTATAGCTGGATTAACAACAGGTGAAAAGTGGAAACAAGGGGACAAAAACACAACAAGAAAACAAATGGGAATGCAACCAAGGCAAACCTGAAAACCAGGACTGCACTAGAGAATAGAGAAACTCTACTAAAACCATGGAAGAAACAGAAATGACACAACTAAAAATATAAACAGATTATCACTGACAACTCACCTGAATAACTACTGGTTTCGAAAGCATTCTCAGAGCTCACAGAAACACAGATCTTCCCTTCAGGAGAGTCAATGGTGTGATGCTTTTGTTTGAGTACAGTTTCTCGAGCTGTGAATCAAGACATTTTGCAATGAACTTCCCATTCATTACATTTCATTATCAAATAAGTTATACAATACTTACCTTCTAATTTAAAAAAACTGATTTTATAGACGTCCTCGCCGACTCTGCTGATCTCACACTCTCCTCCACCAGATTTCTTTTTAAGTTTAAAGTATTTCTCAACCTCTTCAACTGCATCTTCAGAAAGATCTCTTTCTTTAAAGAAGAGGTGGTGCTCGTAGCCCTCCATCTCACTTCTGCTGTTCTGATGAGCTGTGTGCATATAAAGAGGAACTTTTATACTTTCAGTTTTGGTTTACCAGTTTAAGTTACTCCCCCTGCTCCCGAGACATTGTGGAAATTTCCAAAACTAAAACAAAAAATAGAAGTCAGTTGTGATGATTTGAATTAATTCTCCAAATCTCTGAAATAGTTTCCTTTCAATAAAGTCTCAAAATCTCAGATTAATCAAGGTTTTTTGGATAATTATCTGAACTTTTGATGATCCTATACTTTCACGCTTTTTTGTTTGTCTCATTTTGTTCAGTCATCTCGCATCCTGCTGAGGGTTCTTACCATTCTTCTATGCATTATAACCACATCCACTGTTTAAAGAGCTCTGAATTAAAGTTTAAAGAGCTGCTTTATGCACAGTTCCATCCACACTTATTGATACTTGTGATGAAGGTTGGATTTTTAGATTCTAGTAATGTCATTTCCGTATGAAAGTAGAACCAATGCTCTCTTTCTGTTTCTCATCTAGTCTCTCAAGTGCCAAGTTCATCAGATACAGAGACAGCTCTGCTAAAGATAATAAACCATATCTGCCAAAAACACAGACTTGGGAAAGGTGATGTAAAAGATGGACAGATTTGGTTTTCCAGACAGGAGAATTACCTCCATCAGTTCTCAGTGATATCATGATTTAGCTAAAATGACAATTTGGACATGCAATTTTATTTGATTAGCACATTTTCTACTTTTTAACTACAAAATGGTTTATAGATAATGAAATCAGATTAAAGATAAAAACAGAATCCATTTTAGTGAGCAATTGCACTCGATTTTTATAGCTTTGCTCTCCCCAGTTATGATTTTGAAAAGGTTTATTGTTTGATTTTCCAAAAACAGATTAACATGCATGCAAAGTTAAAACATATTTTTAAAACTTTACATGCATTTGTCAAGTATAATTTGAAGCAAATTGCTGTGTGACATCAGAAATCGAAGTAAATTTGGTGGCAACAGCATATTTTTAGTAACTAAACATCTGTAGATTGTTGCTTCTGTGTGAAGCAAACTTTTTAAATAGTGGATATTGCGCATAACTTGACACACAAAACACTCAAAACAATTAAACTGTATGTCCCTAAAATGTAATGCTACACACACCGCATGAAGGGTCATTTTCAAAAATCTTTAAGCAGACTATGTGCACTATTGTAAAAGTATAGTCCAGTATCTATATTTGAATACAAATTTAGCTTTAGAGGTACATAAATAGAAAAAATATGTTCTGTAATCGCACAAGTCAGTTAGGCTCAATCTGACAACTTTGGCTACTTTAAAAACCGATACATGTTTTAAAGCAAACTAATTTACATTTTTTAGTCCAATTTAAACCAGTACACAACACAGAGTTTATCTTATGAGAGCACTAATCTTAGCCTCATGGATTTGAAAGAATTTTCTGCTGCTAGATAAAGGAGCAGTGAGCAAACGCTTGCACTCCCATATAAACAAAGTTTGCAGATTAAATATTGAAAGTTCCAGCTTGCCGCATCCTGAAAAGCATCCTGTTGAACCAGTTCATAAACAAAGATTGCATGACAAACTGCAAACTTCTCTCGTTACTGATACGATGGAAATAAATGTAAAGAAAGCTGTTTGTGATGTCAGCGAGGCTCGTGAGATGTTGAAGAGGCTGAGATGAGAGTTCGCAGCTCCTCGTATCGACAGAGCCACGCACAGACAACACGCTGCAGACAGAGGGCGCTGCACAGATAAATGATGTGCTCTGAGAAACGTGATCGTAGAGATGCAGAACGTCTTTTTGTTGCATG
The DNA here is from genome assembly GCA_900490495.1 of Danionella dracula. Classification (NCBI taxonomy): domain Eukaryota; kingdom Metazoa; phylum Chordata; class Actinopteri; order Cypriniformes; family Danionidae; genus Danionella; species Danionella dracula. The sequence goes on from UELW01000165.1 coordinate 28,286, forward strand.
TATCCGTTGTAATGTAGCTTTGATTATAGTTTGATTGACTACCATATTTTCCCCTAATATTTTATCCACCATTGTGCAAGATGTTGCTCTGTCTGATCACTTCTGTGTTTTTGTTGATGCGTCAATCTCCCACGTCAAAATTGCAAAATCAATTTCTGTTAGAAAGAGACACATAAACGATAACACCAGCGAGATGTTTATGCATGCCATATCTCAAACACCAAGCATCACAGCGGACTTCCTTCTTGATGCATTTACTTTAAAAATCAAGTCCGTTATAGACAACATCCCACCTATAACTGTCAAGAAGTAACCTGGGAGACAAAAAAACACCCTGGAGAAATTCAACAAAAGTTCAAAGTATGAAAAGACTCTGCAGGAAGGCTGAAAGAAGGTGGAGAAAATCCAAACTTGTCATCCACTACGACCTTTATAAAGAGAGTCTTCGTGCTTTTAATTCAGAATTAATCACAGCTAGGCAAGAGTTTTTCTCAAACTTAATTAATAACAACCTCAACAATACACAAACTCTCTTTGCAACGGTAGAGAGGTTAACCAGCCCACCAAACCAGACTCCAAATGAGCTTCTGTCTGAGGATAAACGCAATGAGTTTGCTTCATTTTTCATCAATAAAATTAACATCAGAAAAGGCATTAGTGCCTCCCCCTGCAGGGCTGGGGATAGACCTCCTCAGCCTCCACTCTCAATGTGCTCCTTTAATCTAATCGATAGCAAAACATTAATAGAGACGTTCAGAGCCTCAGAACATGCAGTCTTGACACTCTACCAACAGTCTTTTTTTAAAACGGTTCTTAAGAGTCTAGAAAAGGACCTCTTAGAAATTATAAACACCTCCTTGTGCTCCGGCTTTTTCCCCAAATCCCTTAAAACCGCAGTTGTAATGCCACTACTGAAAAAGACAAACTTATATAATACTGTACTGAGTTACTACAGGCCCATCTCAAATCTACCTTTTATTAGTAAAATTATGGAAAAGATTGTGGCAAAACAACTGATTGAATTCCTGACCCAAAATGAATAAATGGATTGTTATCAGTCTGGTTTCAGAGCTCATCACAGCACAGAGACAGCTCTACTGAAGATAGTCAATGACATCCGGTTAAACACCGATTCAGGAAAAGTGACTCTCCTGGTTCTACTCGATCTGAGCGCTGCCTTCCACACAGTTGATCACAAAATCCTTCTCTATAGACTAGAAAACTATGTTGGTCTTTCAGGAACTGTGATAAAATGGTTCAGAAGGAAGAGGCTTCTATGTAAACAAAGGTGATTACATGTCGAAGTGGACTGCAGTGTCTTGTGGAGTCCCTCAAGGTTCCATCATTGTTCCTTTACTATTTAAATTATGAGAAGGAACCAGATATCATACCATAGTTCTGCTGAGGATACACAAATTTATCTAGCTATCTCCCCAAATGACTACAACCCCATAAACTCTCTCCTAATGTCTTGATGAGATTAAAAACTGGATGCAAAACAACTTTCTTCAATTAAACAAGGACAAAACTGAAGTCATTGCATTCGGAAGCAAAAGCGAGGTTGTTAAGGTTAACACGTATCTCACTGCTGAGGATCTAACAACTACAAATCAGGTCAGGAATCTTGAGGTGATTCTGGACTCTGATCTTAGTCTAAATAGCCACGTCAAAGCAATGACGAATTCCGCTTCTTACCATCTTAGAAACATTGCAAGAATCAGATCTTTGTTTCCAGACGAGATTCAGAGAAACTGATTCCTGCGTTCATCTCCAGCAGCTGGACTCCTGGAACGCTCTTCTCAGAGCTCGTCCCAAAAACACCATTAAACATCTCCAGCTCGTTCAGAACGCAGCGCTCCGATTCTAACCAGAACTAGAACGTCAGAACACATTTCTCCAGTTCTTCAGTCTCTACACTGGCTGCTGTCTCCTTCAGAATAGATTCTAAAGTTCTGCTGCTCGTATATAAGTCCAAACATAACTCTGCAGCTAAACACCTAACCGAGAAGATCAGAGAATACACACCAAACAGAGAACCTCAGATCAGATAAATGAGATCTCCCCCGGGTTAATTCCACTCAGGGTGAATCCTCCTTTAGTTCTCCTGCGGCCCACAGAGGAACCAGCTCCAGAGGAGATCAGGGGTGCCAACACTTTAGTTCTCCTGCGGCCCACAGAGGAACCAGCTCCAGAGGAGATCAGGGGTGCCAACACTTTAGTTCTCCTGCGGCCCACAGAGGAACCAGCTCCAGAGGAGATCAGGGGTGCCAACACTTTAGTTCTCCTGCGGCCCACAGAGGAACCAGCTCCAGAGGAGATCAGGGGTGCCAACACTTTAGTCACGTTTAAATCCAGGATAAAGACTCTCCTGTTTAGTTGAGCTTTTGTCGACTGAGCACCAACGTCCAACAACTATTTTATCTCTGCTCTTCACATCTTAATCTTTCTTAATTTTCAGTTTTCATCATTGTGCTTTTATATGAATTTTTATGCTTGATTTTATTAAATGTACTTTCTTTTTATTCTTTGTTTCAAATGTAAAGCCCTTTGAATTAGCCTGCGTACGAAACGTGCTGCAGAAATAAACTTGCCTTCCCATAATAAAAAAGGTTAACTTATATACAGGAAATATTCAGTGTTTTTATTTTGTATTGTTCAGACCAGAAGTAACTAGTAATTAAGTACTTGAGTACTTTTTTTTATACTTTTTTAGTTTCACTTGAGTACATTTTTTCACAAATGCATTTACTTGAGTAAATTTTTTTTGCATACTCTACCCACCTCTTCTCATTTATATAGAACTTAAAAACAGCGGTGTAAAATTAGAGGATGATTAGGTCTAGTAAAAGTACATAATAACTGTTAAAATCTTAAATCTTAAAAACAGGAAAAGGCTGGGTTAAAAGCCACAGTTTTAAGAGCTGATGTAAACATGGAGAGTGAGGTTGCTTCTCAATCTTTGATTCCTTCATTTAATTTTCAATTTAAAAACAAAAAACTAATTAGTTTTCATATAATTTTTGTGTGCTAAAAACCAGCTAATTAAGCAAACAGGAAAGAAACTGTTTTATTAGCCAAATTAAGGTTTGCATTGTCAATATATTCCAATACAAAATGGTAGCTGGATTATGATTCAGATTTCACCATTCTGTGTAAAATTAAGTTTCATAGATTTTATTTCTGCCAAAAATTAACTTCTGTTTCATTGACGTGGTTCATTTTATTTGTAGGTGATTTATATAGCAGTTTTTACACGTTGGACAAAACAAATGAAAGTGTTTACTGTAAGGTAGCGTTGTGTACCAGTTTATTTTGCTACTTTCTGGTTCAGCACATTGAGAATGTCAGCTGGTAGTGCCAGACCTGCGGATGCACACCTGACTCTACTCCTGTGCGTTTGCTCCTGCTGCAATGAAAGATCAGAGCAAGAGTAGAAGTACGATTTAAGCAACACAGATACAAAAAAAAAAATGTCAATTTGGTGTGTTAGATGTGTAGTGTGCAAACAATAAAGCAAGTAATAAGACATTTAATTTGTCTTAGGGGTGACGCAAAGAAGCCCTCAAATAACGCTTACACACAGACACCACTAGGAGTCGCCACACTCAAACATTCTGTGAGTAAAGTCTAAATAAATATAGCAACGTTAAATCTCTTAAAATGTGTTTAATATACTTGCAAAGTAAGCAAAAATTGTTTTTTTGATTTGTTTTCTATTTTTATGGTTATCTTAAATATTCCATTGCAGATTTAATTAAATTGAGAAGAACCTGTTTGAAAGATGTGTCTGGTTTTTAATGTCTTGTACAAAGTTCAAAGTTACCAAATAATTTTTCCTTTTTTTGTGCGTGTTTATTTGTACATATTGTCTATACAAAACATTTGTATAGGAACACTTAAGAAATGGAGTAAAAAATCCCAGCCAATGTATTACTTCATTATTTAATATTTAAGTTTTTTCTTTCTTTTTTTTTTTTGCCTTTGTTGTATATGACCGGAAGAAAACAGGGCGAGCACCACAGAGAGAAAGCACACAACTTTCACTTCTATTACATTTTATTATTTATTGATTCCATATTGTTGCCTTGACTTTTATCTTTATTCAAAATGTTTTCAAATTGTAGACCTTAACTATAGAAAAAAATCTCACCCCTTGACTTTTTTTTATGTCCATTACATACACAATACATACAATATCATGCATTGAATATATATATATATATATATATATATATATATATATATATATATATTACAGAAATAACTACGTTCAGTTTG
>UELW01000193.1:0-20099 GCA_900490495.1 Danionella dracula
GGATTAGTTGGTTCCTCATTTCAATCAGGATTTTGGTTCCTTGCTTCAATCAGGATTATTCGGTTCCACATTTCAATCAGGATTAGTTGGTTCCTCGCTTCAATCAGGATTAGTTTGGTTCCTCCTTCAATCAGGATTAGTTGGTTCCTCGCTTCAATCAGGATTAGTTGGTTCCTCATTTCAATCAGGATTAGTTGGTTCCTCGCTTCAATCAGGATTAGTTGGTTCCTCGCTTCAATCAGGATTAGTTGGTTCCTCGCTTCAATCAGGATTAGTTGGTTCCTCGCTTCAATCAGATTAGTTGGTTCCTCATTTCAATCAGGATTAGTTGGTTCCTCGCTTCAATCAGGATTAGTTGGTTCCTCGCTTCAATCAGGATTAGTTGGTTCCTCGCTTCAATCAGGATTAGTTGGTTCCTCGCTTCAATCAGGATTAGTTGGTTCCTCGCTTCAATCAGGATTAGTTGGTTCCTCGCTTCAATCAGGATTAGTTGGTTCCTCTTTTCAATCAGGATTAGTTGGTTCCTCATTTCAATCAGGATTAATCGGTTCCTCATTTCAATCAGGATTAGTTGGTTCCTCATTTCAATCAGGATTAGTTGGTTCCTCGCTTCAATCAGGATTAGTTGGTTCCTCGCTTCAATCAGGATTAGTTGGTTCCTCGCTTCAATCAGGATTAGTTGGTTCCTCGCTTCAATCAGGATTAGTTGGTTCCTCGCTTCAATTCAGGATTAGTTGGTTTCCTCGCTTCAATCAGGATTAGTTGGTTCCTCTTTTCAATCAGGATTAGTTGGTTCCTCATTTCAATCAGGATTAATCGGTTCCTCATTTCAATCAGGATTAGTTGGTTCCTTGCTTCAATCAGGATTAGTTGGTTCCTCGCTTCAATCAGGATTAGTTGGTTCCTCGCTTCAATCAGGATTAGTTGGTTCCTCATTTCAATCAGGATTAGTTGGTTCTTTGCTTCAATCAGGATTAGTTGGTTCCACCGCTTCAATCAGGATTAGTTGGTTCCTCATTTCAATCAGGAATTAGTTGGTTCCTCGCTTCAATCAGGATTAGTTGGTTCCTCGCTTCAATCAGGATTAGTTGGTTCCTCATTTCAATCAGGATTAGTTGGTTCCTCGCTTCAATCAGGATTAGTTGGTTCCTCGCTTCAATCAGGATTAGTTGGTTCCTCATTTCAATCAGGATTAGTTGGTTCCTCGCTTCAATCAGGATTAGTTGGTTCCTCGCTTCAATCAGGATTAGTTGGTTCCTCGCTTCAATCAGGATTAGTTGGTTCCCTCATTTCAATCAGGATTAGTTGGTTCCTCGCTTCAATCAGGATTAGTTGGTTCCTCATTTCAATCAGGATTAGTTGGTTCCTCGCTTCAATCAGGATTAGTTGGTTCCTCGCTTCAATCAGGATTAGTTGGTTCCTCATTTCAATCAGGATTAGTTGGTTCCTCGCTTCAATCAGGATTAGTTGGTCCTCGCTTCAATCAGGATTATTCGGTTCACATTTCAATCAGGATTAGTTGGTTCCTCGCTTCAATCAGGATTAGTTGGTTCCTCGCTTCAATCAGGATTAGTTGGTTCCTCATTTCAATCAGGATTAGTTGGTTCCTCGCTTTAATCAGGATTAGTTGGTTCCTCGCTTCAATCAGGATTAGTTGGTTCCTCGCTTCAATCAGGATTAGTTGGTTCCTCGCTTCAATCAGGATTAGTTGGTTCCTCGCTTCAATCAGGATTAGTTGGTTCCTCGCTTCAATCAGGATTAGTTGGTTCCTCGCTTCAATCAGGATTAGTTGGTTCCTCATTTCAATCAGGATTAGTTGGTTCCTCGCTTCAATCAGGATTATTCGGTTCCACATTTCAATCAGGATTAGTTGGTTCCTCACTTCAATCAGGATTAGTTGGTTCCTCGCTTCAATCAGGATTAGTTGGTTCCTCGCTTCAATCAGGATTAGTTGGTTCCTCGCTTCAATCAGGATTAGTTGGTTCCTCATTTCAATCAGGATTAGTTGGTTCCTCGCTTTAATCAGGATTAGTTGGTTCCTCGCTTCAATCAGGATTAGTTGGTTCCTCGCTTCAATCAGGATTAGTTGGTTCCTCATTTCAATCAGGATTAGTTGGTTCCTCGCTTCAATCAGGATTAGTTGGTTCCTCATTTCAATCAGGATTAGTTGGTTCCTCGCTTCAATCAGGATTTTCGGTTCCACATTTCAATCAGGATTAGTTGGTTCCTCGCTTCAATCAGGATTAGTTGGTTCCTCGCTTCAATCAGGATTAGTTGGTTCCTCATTTCAATCAGGATTAGTTGGTTCCTCATTTCAATCAGGATTAGTTGGTTCCTCATTTCAATCAGGATTAGTTGGTTCCTCATTTCAATCAGGATTAGTTGGTTCCTCGCTTCAATCAGGATTATTCGGTTCCACATTTCAATCAGGATTAGTTGGTTCCTCATTTCAATCAGGATTAGTTGGTTCCTCGCTTCAATCAGGATTAGTTGGTTCCTCGCTTCAATCAGGATTAGTTGGTTCCTCATTTCAATCAGGATTAGTTGGTTCCTCGCTTCAATCAGGATTAGTTGGTTCCTCATTTCAATCAGGATTAGTTGGTTCCTCGCTTCAATCAGGATTATTCGGTTCCACATTTCAATCAGGATTAGTTGGTTCCTCGCTTCAATCAGGATTAGTTGGTTCCTCGCTTCAATCAGGATTAGTTGGTTCCTCGCTTCAATCAGGATTAGTTGGTTCCTCGCTTCAATCAGGATTAGTTGGTTCCTCATTTCAATCAGGATTAGTTGGTTCCTCGCTTCAATCAGGATTAGTTGGTTCCTCATTTCAATCAGGATTAGTTGGTTCCTCGCTTCAATCAGGATTAGTTGGTTCCTCATTTCAATCAGGATTAGTTGGTTCCTCGCTTCAATCAGGATTAGTTGGTTCCTCGCTTCAATCAGGATTAGTTGGTTCCTCGCTTCAATCAGGATTAGTTGGTTCCTCGCTTCAATCAGGATTAGTTGGTTCCTCATTTCAATCAGGATTAGTTGGTTCCTCATTTCAATCAGGATTAGTTGGTTCCTCATTTCAATCAGGATTAGTTGGTTCCTCGCTTCAATCAGGATTATTCGGTTCCACATTTCAATCAGGATTAGTTGGTTCCTCGCTTCAATCAGGATTAGTTGGTTCCTCGCTTCAATCAGGATTAGTTGGTTCCTCGCTTCAATCAGGATTAGTTGGTTCCTCGCTTCAATCAGGATTAGTTGGTTCCTCGCTTCAATCAGGATTAGTTGGTTCCTCGCTTCAATCAGGATTAGTTGGTTCCTCGCTTCAATCAGGATTAGTTGGTTCCATGAGGAGCTCATCCACTCTCTCTGTGGAGTCAGCTCTGATCCTGAAGCTCTGATTGGTTCACGGGTGCGTACACTTAAAGGACTAATACCAAATAACCAATCACGATGAACATGGATAGAGCGAGAGCATTATTTATGCGGAAGAGGAGCAAGAGATTATAGTTCAAAAATATGATGAGTTTAAACATAAATATTGTGTCCTAGTAAAACTGTAAAACTGCGGCTGCTTCCAAAAGCCAGTTTTTGTGAATTCAATGTTAAAAAAGCACATTCTGTATTAAAGTGAAATTGAGTATCTTGCATGATATGCGTTTGATAAAATATTTTTTTGCTGTGTCAAGTCCAATACGAAGATTTCTGCCCATATTTTTCAGCAGCAGTCAATGGAGGATTATGACTAGTGGTAAAAGAATTGTATATATTTCTCTAACGTTCATTACGTCAAGATAAATCAACGTTAGTGGATATCCTCAACCCACGTCATGACTAGTCAGACATGAGTTACAACTAGAACATAAAGAATATTAAACGTTAAAACGGCTTGCTGTATAATTAGTTAATGTAACTATTACGTTGTTGCAGACAGGCTCCTCCCACTTTTATATGAGGTCAAATTTGTGCCATTAATGGAGTGTGTATTTTTGATAATCACGCACGCATTAATAATAACAAATAATAAGACAAAATCAAACTCAAGCAAGCGCAGGAATAAGTCACGCGGGTTAAGATTGGGAGCGAGCAAGGGAGAGAGATTTGAGAGAGAGAGGAATTATGGGGCCCCTTCCCTCGCTCACGAGAATGTTTTGCTCTCAGGTTTGCGCGGGTTGAAAGACAGTTTGCATTTTGTTTGTTTGTTTGTTTTTTTGGTTCAGTTCAGTTTCTGCTGGCGCGGATCTTATTATTTTGCATGTGTGATTATCAGAAATACACGCTCCGTTAATAGCACGGATTTGACCTCATACTTTTAGTTTCACATTCACCTCTCAGAAACTCCGACACAACATCGATCATCTCAAGCAGCCTGTAGCTCTACTCCAGAGCAGCTCAGCGGGTCACCGAGCGCTCCCCATCCTGACCCCGAAGACCCCCGGCGCTCCCCATCCTGACCCTGAAGACCTCATCCTGACCTCCAAGATTACAGGGCTGCTCACACTAGCTAATAAATCCAGCTAATAGCTAGCTCTGAGAGGTTTCTTCCGTCGTGTTTCTGCACAGATGAAAGCAGGAGCTTTTATGGTGTTTGTTTCTCCTCAAGCAAGCACCTGCACCTGCTCTGACTCACGCAGCACCTCTACAAAGCCTCTCACATCTGTTTGAAGCCACATCTGCAGCGGTGATGTCACTCGAACACTTGGCAGGAACTCTGGAACTGCAAACGTAGGTCATTTCTGCATTCAGCATCCTCAGGTTTATTCAAGGAAACACAGCTAAACTTTTATAGATCACATTAATCAGAGCTCAAGACAATCAGCGAATCAGCTGAAAATGTTTAAAGACATACTCCTGGCAGTTAGTGAGGGGTACAGTAGCATGCTGACTCTTCTTGATCTTCCAGCAGCTTGTCACATGGCAGATCACAATCTTCGGCTTAGGCTCTTGGAGATATTTTTTTTGTATTCAAGGGATGGCCCTAAAAAGGTTTAGGTCACATCCTAAGACCTTTTCTCTGTAAAACTTGGTGAATGTTTGTCCGTGTCTTCAGCATTGATTTGTTGAGTTCCGCAAGGCTCAATTTTGGGCCCACTTCTACTAAATTTGTACATAAAACCCCTAAAGAGTCTTTGAGAAATCGCAATAGCTATATCTCCCTGTAAAAGTTTCTCTCTTGGCTCGTCTGGATAACATCAGAACGTTCCTCCTCTCAAGTTCTGTCCTGAATCATCTCTCAGGAGTGCAGGAGAAACCCCTGAACGTTTCTCCTCTCAAGTTCTGTCCTGAATCATCTCTCAGGAGCGCAGGAGAAACCCCTAAACGTTCCTCCTCTCAAGTTCTGCCCTGAATCATCTCTCAGGAGCGCAGGAGCTGAACGTTCCTCCTCTAAAGATCTGTCCTGAATTATCTCTCAGGAGCGCAGGAGAAACCCCTGAACGTTCCTCCTCTCAAGTTCTGTCCTGAATTATCTCTCAGGAGCGCAGGAGAAACCCCTAAACGTTCCTCCTCTCAAGTTCTGCCCTGAATCATCTCTCAGGAGCGCAGGAGCTGAACGTTCCTCCTCTAAAGATCTGTCCTGAATTATCTCTCAGGAGCGCAGGAGAAACCCCTGAACGTTCCTCCTCTCAAGTTCTGTCCTGAATCATCTCTCAGGAGCGCAGGAGAAACCCCTGAACGTTCCTCCTCTCAAGTTCTGCCCTGAATCATCTCTCAGGAGCGCAGGAGAAACCCCTGAACGTTTCTCCTCTCAAAATCTGTCCTGAATCATCTCTCAGGAGTGCAGGAGAAACCCCTGAACGTTCCCCCTCTGAAGTTCTGTCCTGAATCATCTCTCAGGAGCGCAGGAGAAACCCCTGAACGCTCCCCCTCTGAAGTTCTATCCTGAATCATCTCTCAGGAGCGCAGGAGAAACCCCTGAACGTTCCCCCTCTGAAGTTCTGTCCTGAATTATCTCTCAGGAGTGCAGGAGAAACCCCTGAACGTTTCTCCTCTCAAAATCTGTCCTGAATCATCTCTCAGGAGCGCAGGAGAAACCCTTAAACGTTCCCCCTCTCAAATTCTGTCCTGAATTATCTCTCAGGAGCGCAGGAGAAACCCCTGAACGTTCCCCCTCTCAAGTTCTGTCCTGAATTATCTCTCAGGAGTGCAGGAGAATCCCCTGAACGTTCCTCCTCTCAAGTTCTGTCCTGAATTATCTCTTAGGAGCGCAGGAGAAACCCCTAAATGTTCCTCCTCTCAAGTTCTGTCCTGAATCATCTCTCAGGAGTGCAGGAGCTGAACGTTCCTCCTCTCAAGTTCTGTCCTGAATCATCTCTCAGGAGCGCAGGAGAAACCCCTAAACGTTCCTCCTCTCAAGTTCTGTCCTGAATCATCTCTCAGGAGTGCAGGAGAAACCCCTGAACGTTCCTCCTCTCAAGTTCTGTCCTGAATCATCTCTCAGGAGTGTAGGAGCTGAACGTTCCTCCTCTCAAGTTCTGTCCTGAATCATCTCTCAGGAGTGTAGGAGCTGAACGTTCCTCCTCTCAAGTTCTGTCCTGAATCATCTCTCAGGAGTGCAGGAGCTGAACGTTCCTCCTCTCAAGTTCTGCCCTGAATCATCTCTCAGGAGTGCAGGAGAAACCCCTGAACGTTCCTCCTCTCAAGTTCTGTCCTGAATCATCTCTCAGGAGTGCAGGAGCTGAACGTTCCTCCTCTCAAGATCTGTCCTGAATCATCTTTCAGGAGTGCAGGAGCTGAACGTTCCTCCTCTCAAGATCTGTCCTGAATCATCTCTCAGGAGCCCAGGAGAAACCCCTGAACGTTCCTCCTCTCAAGTTCTGCCCTGAATCATCTCTCAGGAGCGCAGGAGCTGAACGTTCCTCCTCTCAAGATCTGTCCTGAATCATCTCTCAGGAGCGCAGGAGAAACCCCTGAACGTTCCTCCTCTCAAGTTCTGTCCTGAATCATCTCTCAGGAGCGCAGGAGAAACCCCTGAACGTTCCTCCTCTCAAGTTCTGCCCTGAATCATCTCTCAGGAGCGCAGGAGAAACCCCTAAACGTTCCCCCTCTCAAATTCTGTCCTGAATCATCTCTCAGGAGTGCAGGAGAAACCCCTGAACGTTCCTCCTCTCAAGTTCTGCCCTGAATCATCTCTCAGGAGCGCAGGAGAAACCCCTGAACGTTCCTCCTCTCAAGTTCTGCCCTGAATCATCTCTCAGGAGTGCAGGAGAAACCCCTGAACGTTCCTCCTCTCAAGTTCTGCCCTGAATCATCTCTCAGGAGCGCAGGAGAAACCCCTAAACGTTCCCCCTCTCAAATTCTGTCCTGAATTATCTCTCAGGAGTGTAGGAGAAACCCCTGAACGTTCCTCCTCTCAAGTTCTGTCCTGAATCATCTCTCAGGAGTGCAGGAGCTGAACGTTCCTCCTCTCAAGATCTGTCCTGAATCATCTCTCAGGAGCGCAGGAGAAACCCCTGAACGTTCCTCCTCTCAAGTTCTGCCCTGAATCATCTCTCAGGAGCGCAGGAGCTGAACGTTCCTCCTCTCAAGATCTGTCCTGAATTATCTCTCAGGAGCGCAGGAGAAACCCCTAAACGTTCCTCCTCTCAAGTTCTGTCCTGAATCATCTCTCAGGAGCGCAGGAGAAACCCCTGAACGTTCCTCCTCTCAAGTTCTGCCCTGAATCATCTCTCAGGAGCGCAGGAGAAACCCCTAAACGTTCCTCCTCTCAAATTCTGTCCTGAATCATCTCTCAGGAGTGCAGGAGAAACCCCTGAACGTTCCTCCTCTCAAGTTCTGCCCTGAATCATCTCTCAGGAGCGCAGGAGAAACCCCTGAACGTTCCTCCTCTCAAGTTCTGCCCTGAATCATCTCTCAGGAGTGCAGGAGAAACCCCTGAACGTTCCTCCTCTCAAGTTCTGTCCTGAATTATCTCTCAGGAGCGCAGGAGAAACCCCTGAACGTTCCTCCTCTCAAGTTCTGTCCTGAATTATCTCTCAGGAGCACAGGAGAAACCCCTAAACGTTCCCCCTCTCAAATTCTGTCCTGAATTATCTCTCAGGAGCGCAGGAGAAACCCCTGAACGTTCCTCCTCTCAAGTTCTGCCCTGAATCATCTCTCAGGAGTGCAGGAGAAACCCCTGAACGTTCCTCCTCTCAAGTTCTGTCCTGAATTATCTCTCAGGAGCGCAGGAGAAACCCCTAAACGTTCCTCCTCTCAAGTTCTGTCCTGAATCATCTCTCAGGAGTGCAGGAGAAACCCCTGAACGTTCCTCCTCTCAAGTTCTGTCCTGAATTATCTCTCAGGAGCGCAGGAGAAACCCCTGAACGTTCCTCCTCTCAAGTTCTGTCCTGAATTATCTCTCAGGAGCGCAGGAGAAACCCCTGAACGTTCCTCCTCTCAAGTTCTGTCCTGAATCATCTCTCAGGAGCGCAGGAGATTCCTCCTCTCAAATGCTCTCCTGGGGTGACTCAGTGAAACCACAGGGTGCCATCAAAGCTTCTCCAGTTACAGCTCCTCACCTGCACCAGGCTTTGGGTTCTTCTGCACTAAGAGCATGCACTAGTCCCAGGGTGATACGGGCCCACCCGCAGAGGGCCCCCACCCTCACACAGCGCCACCCGCTCCTGACCAGCTGCCATCTAAAGAGCGCTCTGCCTCTGAAGAGCGAGAGAGGGGAACCGGAGAAGAAAACATTCCAGTTCCCGTAAGGAGGGAGAGCTGAGGGGAATTCTGGGAAGCTGAGTGAGTCATCAGATACTCTCAGACACTTTCTCTTTCTTCTCTTTTGTGTCCCCCTCTCTTCTTCTCTATCCTTCTCTCTCTAGCCTCTCTTTCACTCTCTTCTTCTTCCTTTCTCTCCCTCTTCTCTATTCTTCTTTTCTCCTCTTCTTTCTCTATTCTTTTCTTTCTTTCACTTTCTCTCTTTCTCATTCACCTTCACTCTCTCTCTCTCCTCCACCTTCTCTCTTTCTCCTCTTCTCTCGCTCTCTTACCTCTCTGTCTCTCTCCCTTTCTCTCTATCTCCGCTCTCTCTCTTCTCTATTCTTCCTCGTCTTTTCTTCTCTCTCTATGCTCTCCCCCTTTCTTCTCTTTTCTTTCTCGCTCTCTCTCCCTCTCTATCTCGCTCTACCTCTCTTCTCTATTCTTCCCCTCTCTCTTCTCTATTTTTCTCTTCTCACTCCCCCTTTCTCTATTCTTCCTTTTTCCTCTTCTCTCTCTTCTTAGTCCTTCCCCTCTCACTTTCTCTCCCTCTCTTCATTATTACTTCTCTCTCTCTCCCTTTCTCTGTCACCTCTCTCTCTTTCTCTCCTTCTCTACTCCCTTTCTCTCTTCTTTATCTCCTTCCCCTCTCTCCACTTTCTCTATATTTCTCTCTCTCTTTTCTATTCTTCCCCTATCTTTCACTTTTCTCTCTCTCTCTCTATCTTCTCTGTTTTTCCTCTTCTCTCTATGCCTTCTTCTCTCCTTCCCTCCTCTCTCACTTCTCTGTCTCCCCCTCTCTTTCTCTCCCCTCTAGTCCTCTTCTCTCTATTTCATCTCTTCTCTTTCTTCTCTCTTCCACTTCTCTAGTATTCCTCTTTTATCTTCTCTCTCTCTCTCTATGCCCTCTCTTCTTCCCTCCTCTTTCTCTCCCTCTCTTCTTTATTACTCCTCTCTCTCCTCTTCACTCTCCCTCTGTCTCTCTTCTTTATTACTTCTCTCTCTCTCTCTTTCTCCTCTTCTCTCTTATCTCTCTGTCTCTCTCTCTTCTTCATTCTCCCTCTGTCTCTCTCCCTTTCTCTCTCTCTCTCTCTCTCTCTCTCCTTCCCATCTCTTTCTCTCCCTCTCTTGATCTCTATCTCTCTTTACTGAAACTACAAACCACTAAGCAGAAACCAGGAGCCACAGTTCTCAGATATATTTAGAGCTTGTTGTTGATCAAGTCACCGAAGCTTCTTGTATCACACTTTTATTGCATTTTTGTGGTTTGAGTTGTTGTGCAGCAAACGTGGTCTGTGTGCAAACCATGAAACGCTCATCCCTAACAACCGACACCCAAAGAATATCTCTACGCTGAAGCAGCTTTGTGAGGAGTGGTCCACAAGGACTTCAGATCGATGTCCAGGTTGGCTCTGCAGCTCCAGGAAGCGTTGGTTGAGCTCATCGCTGCTGAAGGAGGCTCAACCAGCTATTACTTGCATAAGTTCACTTTTTTTTTTCATCCTGCAACGTGAATGTTTGCATGTTATCTTCAATAAAAACATATAATTTAGTGTATTATTATTGTTTTTTCTATAGTTGTGAGTTTGATGAAGACCAGAGTCTAGCGCCCCTTGTGGTCAAACTGATATTACTACAAAAACTCACCAAAGAAAACGCAACACGGTTGTCTTATTTTACAAATTAAGTTTTTTTTTATGATGAAGTATATATTTTTGTTTCATTTATTTGTTTTGTACACATGTTTTTGATTTATTCGTGTGTAATCTACGAATCCAACACTGGTTAACTTGCTACAGGAAAAACAACGCGAAGTAAAAGATACTTTAACGGCTAAAATCAATTATTTATTTTATGAAAAAAACTATACGAGGGAAAATTTTATATTTCTATTAAACAAAATCTGAAAAGAGCGCAAGTATTTTTCACAGGAAGTGATAGCCGCCATAGAAAGCCTGAGGTGTCTGGCGCCCCTTGTGTTCAAACTGATATAGCATCCCTTTATCTTAGGAACTCAATCACCAACACTCGCATGACTTATCTCTGGCTTGTGAGGTGCAGTGGTTGCATGTATTGAAGTTTGTCATCGCTCCCAAACCGCGCTGCTCCTAATAATAGACGCTCCTCTGAGGTCAGGGCCCACGCCTGACCCCTCCAACACGACGCGGACTGAAGCCGTATTGTCCCGAGCTCGCTGCTCTTCACTGGACAGATGTAAACAGCGAGAGGGTGATGTGCTGCTCAAAACAGCTGAGAGGACAACAAGCGCTGAGCAAGAGGAGCGCGGTGAAACCAGAGAGAAGGAAAACTATTCTATTAGTTTTACTAGTGCTACTGTTCTAGAACGATACTAGTTCTATTGTGTAATCTTAGTCAGACTGGCTACAGGAGATCTGTGGCTTCTCCCTCTGTGTTCGTGCAGATTAAAAACAAATGAAGCTCTTTGATTGAATTCTTCTTCCGAGCCAAATCTTAAGTCTATCTCTTGCTAGACACTAACTTACTGACCTAAAAACATTCGTCAGACTTTCCGTCTAGCCTAACACGAGTTTATTTTTTTTTTCTTTTCAAAGGAAGTCTGGGAAATCGAAAAATTGGAAAATATTCCATTATCTTAACATGGGCCCAAAGTTTGACAGAAACTTTAAAATACTTACTAATGTGTGTCATGTTCGCTACATGGCAGGCTAAATCTTACTAGGTTTATGCTAATGACGTGCAAATCCATAATGTTATATACATGTGGGCTAAAATCATGCTAACTTAATCCAAAAGGCGTCATACTAATGGCATTCTAATTGTTCTGGGCTAAACATATAATGCTAATGGTGTACCAAGCCATGCTAGCTACATGATTAAAACATGTTTAGTCGTGTTAGCTGCATGGTAGTTAAATGCTAACATGTTATTAACATGGTAAATCATGCTAATGGTACAGTAATGCTTACTAATGTTTGTCATGTTCGCTATGTGGCATGCTAACATGACTTTGACATGCTAAATCTTACTAGCATTATGCTAATGACGTGGAAATCCATAATGTTGAATACATGTGGGCTAAAATCATGCTAACTTAATGCAAAAGGCGTCATGCTAATGGCATTCTAATTGTTCTAGGCTACACATATAAAGCTAATGGTGTACCAAGCCATGCTAGCTACATGATTAAAACATGTTTAGTCGTGTTAGCTGCATGGTAGTTAAATGCTAACATGTTATTAACATGGTAAATCATGCTAATGGTACAGTAATGCTTACTAATGTTTGTCATGTTCGCTACGTGGCATGCTAACATGACTTTGACATGCTAAATCATACTATCAATCAATCAATCAATCAGTTTTTATATAGCGCTTCTTTAGCAATTGCTTTCAAAGCAGCTTCACAAAGTCCTCGTGAGGACCAGGTAGAGTAAAGAGGAGTTCCCTCTAAGAGGGGACTCCCGCTGACTGAGGGATATGCTATAATGCTATACTAGCATTATGCTAATGGTGTTACTATTCTTCCTCTGTAACATCTTGCTAAAACATTCATGGTCAGGTTATTGTCTTTGAAACAGTTTAACTGTAAAGCACTGAAATCTCTTTGTAGAATTGTATGCATTGAAAACCGTTAAAACACCAACCAATCGTGCGCCGCGAACAGTGAGCTTTTAAATGGTCTAAGAATCATAGACTAAGTGTCTGTAATCACAGCCACAGGATTCAGAAGAGAGTGTTTCAGTAAGAGTAGCCGACCATTTCATTCTTGACAGCATGTCACTACCGCGGATAATTTTTTTTAACAAAATAACTGCAAGCTGTCTCTCAGGAAGCCCCGCCCTTAATTATGCGTAGATTTATAATAAAAACTCACCTCTGAGTTGTCATTATGCTAAAATCAAGCCATACTAACCAAGCCCTGAGTTTATAACAAATATGTTTATTTCGGCTGTAAAGTTCGGCGCTTTTAACATGGATGTCAATCGAAACCCGCTCACTTCTGACACCAGCCTCTAGTGGCGAGTCGAGAGATTACAGTTGAACGCTAATTTTGTCTCTTTTTGAGATTCCTAAAGGCACAATTAGAGCAACACTTATATGGTGTACCATAAAAAGTTGCGGCGCTGTGTCTTCTGGATGCTGCTTGCACCTGGCTTCTTTTCATCACAGCTCTTTAAAACCAGGAAAAACATGATTCTTTCCTTCTCCGAATCCAGACCGCAGCACATCCTGCGCTAATGGCAGCTCGCAGCTCGCTTTATAGCCGTTCCAGTAACCAGCTCCATTGACTGCCAGAGTCGTTTACTAAAAGTGCAGCTGCAGCCCGAACACAAGCTCTCACACACTCGAATGCATCCCGAGGTGTGGTGAGGCGTTCCTCAGAGCTCTTCAGGGAGAGCAGAGCGAGGAACGCTGCTCGCTACAAAGCGCCGCAGCTGCTCCGTACGCGCCGAGATCCGAGCATCATGGGTAATTACCTACAGATCTCGCTGGAGAGGAGGACAGGCTTCACACTGGAAAACACAGACGAGAAGGAGCTACATTTGGAGCCACCTTCAAGTATAACCATGAGTTCACAGCAATCACGGTTGAGAGGCTCGCGAGGGATCTGCATGCGGGGCCCAAGACAGGCCCTGGCATTTTTGACTATTATTTTAGTTATTTACAAGATGAGCACTGGCACACGTGACGATTACTTTACGATCAGCTTTACCGTAGATCATTTAGTCCGTTTTCTTTCCTTTTATAGAGAGTTGGTGCATTAAAAAACAACGCGAAGTAAATGATGAGGGCTCTTCGTGCATGTTCAGCCCTCAACAGTGCGGCTAAAGATGGTAAAATCCCTAATAATCTTAATAAATCATTTCATTTCTGGCTGCTTTCTAACATCTTAAATGCAAAAAAATAAAACTAAAACTGATGCGTTAATAAAAGCTGAGTGAAGCAGATAAAACAGGCGAACACGTCGTAGCTCATTGTTTCACGTCAGCAATGACGTGTACTTTCTGATTTAAGTTACTATTTCAAACTATACATTTTCTAATAACATCAAATGAACAGATGAGGGTGTAAACTTTTAAAAATTCTATTAACACATGTTTGTTTTATCCCTGAACATCACCAAACTAATGCAAAACATTGATCTTTAGGGTTTTTTAAATAATGCATTTACTTCAATAAATTCATTGTGAAAATAAAATAAATAATCTTTCTTTATGTACATTCTGATCATGTAAGCGTTATATTTGTTCAGTATTTTTGTCATTAGCTCTATTTTCAGCTGCTCTCTCCTTTTTTAAGTTTGACTTTTGCCTTTGCCCTTTTTAAGTTTGTATTTTGCCTTGCCCTTTTTTAAGTTTGAATTTTGCCTTTCCTTTTTTAAGTTTGATTTTTGCCTTGCCTTTTTTAAGTTTGATTTTTGCCTTGCCCTTTTTAAGTTTGTATTTTGCCTTGCTGTTATGCAGTTTGATTTTAGCATTGCCCTTTTATCATTTGATTTTGACCTTATTACTTTCCAATTCGATTTTTGCCTCGCCCTTTTACCATTTGCCTTTGGTCTTGCCCTTTTGCCATTTGATTTTTGCCTTGCCCTTTATGCCTTGATCTTTTGCCATTTTATATCTGCCTTTCCCTTTTTACTGTTTGTTTTTGGGCCTAAACCTTTTACCATTTAAGTAATGACATTGCCCTTTCGCCATTTTATTGTTTCCTTTTGCCAGTTTTGCCTTTTGTCAGTCTTTTGAAACTCATCGGCTACCAATCCTGAAAAGAGATCTTTGGTTAGGAGTTTGAACTTCTATCCTTGATACAGGCTGCACACATCACCGAGCCACAGGAAGTGCACCACTAATAAATGTCTGTAAAAAAATCCAGCAAAAATGAACAAGCTAGAACACAACAAAATATCAGGAACTCGCGCGAGAAATGTAACAGCATAAAATATACAGCATTTACAGCGAGATTGAATGATTCTCTCAGACCAACCAGGGGGCGCAGTTGAGCTTTTAATTCAGTTCAAAACAAAGCAGCATTAGGTTAAAAAACAGGGCTCTTTAGTCACCAAATAACTGAAAAAGTGTCGGGTGAATAACAGACGGGGAGAGGAGCGGAATAGAAAAGGTGGCTAAGAGTAACAGGTGCAGGTGAGCAGTAATCATCGGGGGGACTGTCCCTGGCAGACTGGGTCACTGTGAGAGAGGAGCGGCACAAAAACGGTTCCACACTCACACGACTCCGAGAGAAGCCAATGAAGGGATTGATTGGGGACGCACTTCATTCCTTGCAAATATTCCAAAGAAAAGCAGCTATTCACAGCTTCACGAGGCTTCTGTGAGGAGACGAACTGACGGAGCAGAAAGCAACTTTCAGGTCGGTTAAAGGAACCAACGTCTTCTCCTGAAGAGTGTTAGTGAGCCACTCTGTTTCCTTTTGTCTCTTTCTGTAACCCGAAGACAGATTGCTGCAGCAAGCGCTGCTGCGACGCTGCGACGTGACTCACGGCTCTGAATCACACGTGTTGCGGTCGACTCACAAAGAGCCAGAGGCCCCGAGTAAACAGGGCTTGACAGATGGAGACACATGCAGAAGAACCCGCGCACTCGCTCTGTTTGAAGCTGAAGGCGCCGCACCGGCACACCATTAATCTCCCAGTCTGACTGACAGCAGCGCTTCGGCGAGAAACTGGGAGCTCGCGATCGTCAGAGGAAAGGAATTCTTTTCAGAGACAGAGAGAACTTTTATAAACGCTGACAATGGAGCTTGGGAGTCCATCTGTCTGCCTTTCTGCGGTGAAAGCAAGAGGCGCTAATCTGATCGTAGTTAACATTCCCTCGTTACTCGTTTGGGGATTTTTATTCAGACGCTCACTGCTTTACGATTGCTCTTCATCCTGAAGATTTCTTTGTGGTTCTCGTAGTGGTCTCACTGGATGAAAGTATACCCACTTTAAAATTTTCTTTATATGGGCGTCACGGTGGTGCAGTGGGTAGCACGGGCGTCTCACAGCAAGAAGGTCGCTGGTTCTAGTCTCGGCTGGGTCAGTTGGTACCTCATTGTGGAGTTCTCATGTTCTCCTCGTGATCGCGTGGGTTTACTCCGGGTGCTCCGGTTTCCTCCACAAGAACAAAGACATGCGGAATAAGAGAATTGAGTAAGAACGATTGTTCGTAGTGTTTGAGTGAGAATGAGTGTGTGTGGATGTTTCTCAGCGATGGGTTGCTGCTGGAAGGGCATCCGCCGCATAAAACATATTCCAGAAGAGTTGGAGGTTCGTTCCGCTGTGGAGACCCCGAAAGGGAAGAAAGCTGACAAGAAAATGGATGGAATTTTTGTTTTCTGTTTCAATTTTTCGAAAACTCTTCAGGGAGTGCATAGTGTCTGACTAGTCTAAAATATAAATAATAAAAATGCACTTAATAATAATAATAATATTAATAGTATTCAAAATTGAAGCTTCAGGCAGTGATCAAAGCCTCTCCTGCACAAAAAAAAAGGCCAATTCGTAGCACTACACACCAGGACTCCTCGTTGTTTCAGAGAGTCGTTGATCCTAGAACCGTTTCCCTTTTTAGAAATGTACAAGATTGCTTTGACTGATTATGTGTTTTGTAATGTGAATGTATTCAGACTTGGACTCTCAGGAGAATCACATAAGTTTGGGCCTGATTTAACATAGTATGCCTGAAAATAGCATATTTGCTAACCACCAAGGCCTAAAAAGCTTCACAAATGAACATGGCGTAAGCCTTGTGATGATACTGAAGGTATCTGTGACAGCGTTTTTTTAATGCTATACTCTTGATTTTTTCCATCAAGATGTTAAACGCTGGCTCAGATAAACTCTTCTTTCTGCATCAAACAAGTTTGTGCCGCTCAAAAAGAGTGAATATAACACCGTGATGAAAGTAACACTGACTAATGTTAGCATGCTATGGCTCTGAAGAGGGAAATCAATCTCTGGCGAGAGAAAAATAGAAGTCTCTACATTTAAAAAAAAAGTGGTTTTGACCCACTTAAAAAGTTTTGTTTTTTGCGTTTTTTCTTTAAACATGTTGCCTGCTTCATAACTCTTAAGAGAGTGCATAACATCTGATTCGTTCATGCACCAAATCATACCTGTAGCCAATCAGAGCTTTCACAATAGGGACGAGGTGCTATTGGTCGGGGAGGATTTTCGTTTTGGAGGTTTCAGCGCCATCACTGTCTCCGAGAGATCACTTCAGTCATGTTCTAGAACGCCTCTAATGCCTCTTTTTCACCTCTCAATTTTGAAAGCTGAATCAAATCATGCTCTTTTGTATGACAGCAAAAAACAGGTTGTATTTACTGTCAAGAGCCGTCATGCTGAGTAGAAAGATCTTCTATTCTCGTTCTGTCTCTCAGAGATGGAAAGATGCGGCTGTCAGACGCAGAAGGAGCAAACCCTCTCTTCCTCGTCCGCTTCCCTTAACTTCCTCCAGTGGAAACTCAAGCGCATGATTCCCATCTTCCACCAGCCAATCAGGAGGCTCTGGGGACCGATGAGGTCATTTCCTGTGATTTGGAAAGAGGATTGAGCAACACGCGTCTTGGTTTGAACCCTTCGATGATGAGTTTGTCGTTTATTTCTTAGTCGATTTAGTTTAAGCTCCAGATGCAAAAAATCCAGCAGCTAATATCTCTCTCCTCAAAAAACTGTAAATGAATTACTTTTTTAACAAGTGAAAAAAATGGCAGAAATACAGGAGTGAGAGAAGTTGTAAAACAGGGATGCACACATGAAAAACGAAGGAAATTGAAGGATGGATGGATGGATGGGAAAACAGGTAAAATAATCAAATGAAAGGAGGATAAATTGAAGCTTTTGAGGTTAGGTGGAGAATTAAAGGTACGGATAGATGATTGATTGAAAAAGAAATAAATAGATAGGTGGATGAGTTGAAACAGGATGGATGGATGGATAAATAAACGGATGGAAGGATGAATGAACAGTATATCCTAGTGTTCAAACCAACAAATAGCTCGTCACACCAAAATCAAGCTTTTTGCAGTGCTGAAAACAAAGTAAAAAAATGGTGGGAGACGTTGGAGGTTTTCTCATCTTTATTGACTTTTTTAGTTTCTTTGAAAAGCTGAAAACGGTAGGTCATCTCACTCTACAGCAGGGGCCTCAAACTGGAGGGCCGCAGCCCTGCACAATTTTACTCCATTCTTCACCAAACACACCTGATTCCACTGATTAAGCTCCTCTGGGTTTGTTTGAGGCTACTGATGTGTTGCTTGAAGCAGGGTTAGAACAAGAACCTGCAGCCAATGGGCAACCTGCTCTCCCTCTTGAAGCGTGACAAGACGTGACCGAACTGCAGTTCCTCGAGCGGCCTCTAGAGGCTGACTCCAGAAGGGAGCAGGTTCTCATTCACTCCAATGTTAAAACTGAACAACTTTGGAGCTGAAAAAAAACACGTCTCCACCTCTGGCTCCATCAGGTTTGTTGATTCAGATCGCTAGTTCTTCATGAACACTCTGAGGGGCTCAATTATTTTTACATTTGTTTGTTTAAGATGTATAAAATTTAAACCTTCAGCCAATCAGACGCCTTCACTACGGCCATGTCCCGCCTCTGAGGATGCGTTTTCGAGCACTGGCTCCGCCCACTTTGAGTGTCGCTTTACTTTGCCAGAAACCTTTGGGTGACATCACGAACACTCGGTCCCTGTTTTCTGCAGTCGATGGCTGCGGGCCTCAGGAACTGAGTTTGAGACCCCTGGTCCTCATCCTCCAGAGATCTTCGCAGCTCGGTGAGTTTCAGCAACTCCCCCGAGAGCTGCAGACATTACACATTAAACATTAATAGAATAAAATTCACAAGCCGAGCTCGGTCAGCAAACACACATTTAAATAGATTAGTTTTTATCTGGATTTAAATAAAGTTTTAAATAAAGGGATTAAACTAAAGTTTTAGCTTAATCACTATTAATCACTTTGCATTTATATGACTTGTTTAATGCTTGATTTTATTAAATACTTTCTTTTCATCCCTTGTTTCCAATGTAAAGCACTTTTGTGTGTGAAATGTGCTAAACAGATAGACTTCCTTTGCCTCCATTCTCTTCTGGAAGCTGGATTCAGCTGCGGGCAGCGTAGTAACAGAAAGCAGACTCTCCCTGTTTGAAGCGAAGCCGTGGAAGTTGTAATAATGCAGAACGTCATGGCAGGATGATATAAATAATCAGATTGAAGTGAACAAACTAGATGAAAAATCACTCAACAGAAGGAGGTAGAGGAAGTGGGCAAACAAAAAACACCGATGGATGGACTGAGTGGTAGAACATCGTCACTCCATCTATTCCTGGCTTCAGACGCAGATTCACATGTGCCCCCTCTCTTTCTCCCCCTCTCTCTCTCTATCTCCTCTCTTTCTTTCTTTTCTCTCTCTCTCTTTCTATCCTCTCTCTATCCCCTCTCTCTCTATCTCCTCTCTTTCTTTCTTTTCTCTCTCTCTCTTTCTATCCTCTCTCTCTATCCCCTCTCTCTTTATTTCTCTCTCTCCCTCTCTTTCTATCCCTCTCTCTCTCTCTCTCTCTCTCTCCTCCCTCTCTCTCAGAATTTAATTAGCTCTCCGCAGCTTGGCTTCATTCCCTCGCTCTATTTTTTCTTCACTTGTCCTCCTTACCTCACAATCTCTCCCACGTTCCCCCGTTCGTTCCCATAGCAACAACACTTTCCGAACGAGAGAAAATCTTCAGATTATGATGATGGAGAGTGAAGTCAATTATAACAGACGGCTGTGACAACAAGTCCCAAAGTCAAGCGTCAATCATAGCAAAGGGGCGTGGCCATTGGTCTGAGCTGTCAATCACTCTCAGGAGTGTTGCGATTGGTGCTTGTCAATTATAATAATAATAAACTTTATTTATTAAAGCGCCTTTAAAGCTGACGTCCCAAAGCGCTGTACAGAGAACAAGAGTAAGCAGCACAAAAAAGGTCATTAGCAACAGAACTAAAATGAAAAACAAAAAACAATAATAATATAGTCAGACTAGTAATTAAAAACCAGGGCTAGTTAAAAGCAAGTATAAACAATCGTAAGCCAGTTCAAAAAATTGAGTTTAAGATGACATTTAAGAATGGTGTAGCTTTGGGCATCCCTGAGCTCACATGAGAGAGAGATAGAGAGAGAGAGAGAGAGAGAGAGAGAGAGAGAGAGAGAGAGAGTGAGAGAGAGCGAGAGGGTAGAGAGAGAGGCGAGAGCGATAGACTTATATCTCGCGAGAGCTACGCGCGAGATATCTTCGTTCCGCGCGCGCGTCGCTCTGCGAGGGCTCTATATAGATTAGCGTGCTAGAGAGCGGTATCGCCCTCGACATAGAGATTGTATCTCGCGCGAGCTCTCTGTGGAGAGAGATGGGAACGCTAGCTGGTCTAGAGATGGAGATAGAGCAGAGCTCCAGCTCTCCTCTCGTCGCGCTAGAG
>UELW01000611.1:0-255491 GCA_900490495.1 Danionella dracula
TCTTTGCTCCCCTTCCGCCCTCGTCTCTCACTCTCTCTTCATCTCTCTTAGTGTTCTCCTCTCTTACTCCTCTCCCTCCTCAGCACCGTCTCGCTCTATTCACTTGCCCGCCAGCCCGCTCTCTCGTCCCTCTCTCTCTCGAGACGCAGCGCAGAGCTCCAGCTGACGGCGCTCCTTTCAGGTGGACGATGAGCTGGAGTCATTCTCTCTGTGTGTTCTAAACGCTCAACCTGCCGAACACTGACCCTTGAACTGATGACTCAAGGGCTGAAGCGATGACTCGAGGGCTGAAGCGATGACTCAAGGGCTGAAGCGAACTCAGGCTGAACCGATGACTCGAGGGCGGAAGCCATGACTCGAGGCTGAAGCCATGACACGCGAGGGCTGAAGCCATGAACTCTAGGTGAATCCATGACTCGAGGGCTAAAGCGATGACTCGAGGCTGAAGCCATGACTCAGGCTGAAGCGTGACTCGGGCTGAAGCGATGACTCGAGGGCTGAAGCGATGACTCGAGGGCTGATCGATGACTCGAGGGCTGAATCGATGCTCGAGGGCTGAATCGATGACTCGAGGGCTGAAGCCATGACTCGAGGGCTGAAGCGATGACTCGAGGGAGCGATACTGGAATTGACGATGACTCAGGGCTAGAAGCGATGACTCGAGGGCTGAAGCGATGACTCGAGGGCTGAAGCGATGGACTCGAGGGCTGAAGCGATGACTCGAGGGCTGAAGCGATGACTCGAGGGCTGAAGCGATGACTCGAGGCCTGAAGCGATGACTCGAGGCCTGAAGCGATGACTCGAGGGCTGAATCGATGACTCGAGGGCTGAATCGATGACTCGAGGGCTGAACCGATGACTCGAGGGCGGAAGCCATGACTCGAGGGCTGAAGCCATGACTCGAGGGCTGAAGCCATGACTCGAGGGCTGAAGCCATGACTCGAGGGCTGAAGCCATGACCGAGGGCTGAAGCGATGACTCGAGGGCTGAAGCCATGACTCGAGGGCTGAAGCCATGACTCGAGGGCTGAAGCCATGACTCGAGGGCTGAAGCCATGACTCGAGGGCTGAAGCCATGACTCGAGGGCTGAAGCCATGACTCGAGGGCTAAAGCGATGACTCGAGGGCTGAAGCCATGACTCGAGGGCTGAAGCCATGACTCGAGGGCTGAAGCCATGACTCGAGGGCTGAAGCCATGACTCGAGGGCTGAAGCCATGACTCGAGGGCTGAAGCGATGACTCGAGGGCTGAAGCGATGACTCGAGGGCTGAAGCGATGACTCGAGGGCTGAAGCGATGACTCGAGGGCTGAATCGATGACTCGAGGGCTGAAGCCATGACTCGAGGGCTGAAGCCATGACTCGAGGGCTGAAGCCATGACTCGAGGGCTGAAGCCATGACTCGAGGGCTGAAGCCATGACTCGAGGGCTGAAGCCATGACTCGAGGGCTGAAGCCATGACTCGAGGGCTGAATCGATGACTCGAGGGCTGAAGCCATGACTCGAGGGCTGAAGCGATGACTCGAGGGCTGAATCGATGACTCGAGGGCTGAAGCCATGACTCGAGGGCTAAAGCCATGACTCGAGGGCTAAAGCGATGACTCGAGGGCTGAATCGATGACTCGAGGGCTGAAGCGATGACTCGAGCGCTGAAGCGATGACTCGAGGGCTGAAGCCATGACTCGAGGGCTGAAGCCATGACTCGAGGGCTGAAGCCATGACTCGAGGGCTGAAACGATGACTCGAGGGCTGAAGCCATGACTCGAGGGCTGAAGCGATGACTCGAGGGCTGAAGCGATGACTCGAGGGCTGAAGCGATGACTCGAGGGCTGAATCGATGACTCGAGGGCTGAAGCCATGACTCGAGCGCTGAAGCGATGACTCGAGGGCTGAAGCCATGACTCGAGGGCTGAAGCGATGACTCGAGGGCTGAAACGATGACTCGAGGGCTGAAGCGATAACTCGAGGGCTGAATCGATGACTCGAGGGCTGAATCGATGACTCGAGGGCTGAAGCCATGACTCGAGGGCTGAATCGATGACTCGTCGGGCTGAAGCGATGACTCGAGGGCTGAAGCGATGACTCGAGCGCTGAAGCGATGACTCGAGGGCTAAAGCGATGACTCGAGGGCTGAAGCCATGACTCGAGGGCTAAAGCGATAACTCGAGGGCTGAAGCAATGACTCGAGGGCTGAAGCCATGACTCGAGGGCTGAAGCGATGACTCGAGGGCTGAAGCGATGACTCGAGGGCTTCTTGCAGTGTTTTAGCATGTGAGAGCTTTTACAAGCAGCTTTTGTTCCAACATCAAATACTTTTCTTAGTCACTTTCAGCCTTCGGGAGAGTTTCTTAGACATGGATTAATTAAAGTAGGTCTATATTTGTTTTGAGGAAGACATTTTATTCTTTTTTTTTTTTTTGTCTGAGTCCAACAGCCCATCACTGTTTTGCTGGAGACGGAGACCCTTAATCAACGATGGAACATGCAGAATTTTTACTTTTATTTACATACAAATGACAATAAATGATAGTTGTTCTGTGGTTTTACTGTATTTAGTTACCACATAGAGTACTGTAGTTTTACATCTCTTAACATTCATAAATAGTAACATACATTTTTATTGTTACAAGCATTACAATCAAACTTTTAAAACAGTTTCACATACAATAGTAATTAAACAAATCAATCTTACAATAAATAAATAATGTCATTAATAAAATAACACTTCCAAATAAAATAAACCAATGAATAAATACATCAACAAAGTACACAATTAATAAAAATCTAACTTATATATAATTAGTATATGATATATTAGGATAAATATTAAATGAATTGAACTAAATAGTCGCCTAATAAATACATAAATTAATTGATTAATAAACTTTTGAATGCATTCATTATTAAATACTCTTGAACAAGAATATATCAACTAATAAAAATACACAATTTACATAACGAATGAATGATCCTAACCAAATAAATAATTATAAAATTGAATACAATTTAAACTAACTCACAAATGAAAACAAATTTAGATAAACAAATAAATCACATAATTAATACAAAGAAATAAATACAAACAACACATAGTGAAATATTACACAAATAAATACATAAATACATAAACATCATATAACGATTCGCTATAAATATACAAACAAACACCTGACATACAGAAAAGAATAAACAAATGCAATCGTAATTTAAAAAATTAATTAAATAAAAACAAATAAAGCAAATGTATGAAAATGCCTATAAAGTACACAAATAAATACATTATTGAATAACAAAAAACTCAGCTTATATAAAATAATAGCTGGGATTGTGATTTGCACATCAAGAATATTTGTTTGAGTTGACTTTTTTTTGCATTCTTGTATTAGTTAAAAAGAAAAAGAAAAAAGATGCATTTGTGTGTTTTCTGTGAATGTAAGCACGTACCTGAATCAGGTTGTAAGTTTGATTCTGTAAGAGGCAGGAACGTTTTATACCTGCTTTAGGATCCTTTTTCAGCATGCTCTGGGAGCGGTTAATTGTTTATTCTTGATGGTTCAGCATTCATATCTGACTTTCGAGCAGTTTGTCTCAATGTGCGGCACATTTTCAGCCTCTTTTCTGTGAATTACTTTTATTATTGTTATTGTTATTATTATTATTACTTTAATGTTAAATATATACATGCAGGACAGCGATGTTTAAAAAGTTTTCATTATAACATTGACCCTCATTAAAACATACTTTTCTTTTGCCGATTTTCCTTTTAACCTATTTCTTTTGTTAAAAGGAATCAGATAGGGCGGTTGGACACTGGGGCCTTAAGTCTGTCTCTTGATGGTTCACTGCTGGAGACAGAGAGCAGAATGAGGAACCCTGGTGGAACATTCGATCCATGTCTGAACCGTTTGTTCAATTCTCCGTCTGGTCTTCATTTTAGCACCTGCGAAATGTAGCTCGACTGCATCCCATTCTGCATTTCTCTTCTGCTGAAAGACTGATCAGTGCGTTTGTAGCGTCTCGTCTGGATTAGGGTGATGCTCTCCTGGCCGAGGTTTCTCGCTCTACTCTGTAGAGGTTGCAGTGTGTTCAGAGTTCAGCTGCTCGGGTCCTGACCGGGACCAGAGAACACAATAACATCATTCCTATTCGGAAATTGCTGCACTGGCTGCCGCTCCGCTTCCGTGTAGATTTTATCATCTGAACCCTCACGTATAAAGCTCTCCGTGGTCTGCTCCTGAGCACTTATCATCTCTTTTAATCACTCACAGCGAGAGGCTCGCTCCGCTCCTCACAGTCTGAGCTCTCTCTGTTCCTCGCTCTAAAACTCTGGAAACGGAGCTTTTCCTGTCTCTGCACCGACGCTCTGGAGCTCTCTCCCGGTGAGCTCAGAGAAGCACAAAGCTACGTCTTTTTAAATCTCATCGTAAAACCTTTTTAAAACTGGCTTATGATTGTTGACATTTTATACTTTATATTGCTTATAACCAGCCCTGGATTTTAATTTCCTTGTCTAGTTATCTATTTTGTTTTTATCTAGTTTTTCTTCATTTTATCTCTGCTGCTAATGCCCTCTTTAATACTGTTTTACTCTTGTTCTCTGTAGGGAAGCCAGCTTTAAAGGATAGCTTTATTTCAAAAAGATAGATTTTTTATTTAAAAATAAAGAATATTATTATTCTTTTGATCTGGAGAGATTTGAGGGTTTTTGTGGTGTTTTTTTTACAGGGTTCCTTTACCTTACTCACAGACTGTTGTACAATACTGTTATAGGATATGAATAAATTAATAATAATTTACCATTTTGTTTTGTTAAAGTTATTTAAATGGTCTGTTCTCCAATCACATATAGGGGGGGGGGGGGGGTTCATGTTTGTGTGTTCGTCCGGAGTTTTGTTTGCTCGCTTGCTCCGCTGTGGAGGCTGGAATCCCTTCTGCGCTGGGCGAGAGCAATTCCTTTTTATTTTTGAGTTTTTTGGCACGCTAATCATTCAATAAATGTTCAGAAGGAATTAATTTTGTTGTGTGATCATTCACGCCTTTTTCAGCATCCGTCCAGGAGCGAAAAACACAACTACACCTTTAGATAAAATACATGGCTTTATTAAGAATGTTACTGAAGTCACTGGTGCTAGTAAGCCCACCTGATGGTAATGCAAAGACATTGATACACAAAGGGATTGTGAGTAAAATACTAGATTGTCGGATAAATATTGAAGTGTCTGCCGCCTTCATTGTTTGTTTACAATCGCGTCTTAATGCGTTGTTGTTTTGTAATCTAGTGTCAGTAATATTTCATGTTGACTCTTTGTATTGATATGTAGCTGAGAATAAACCTGACTTCTCCAAAAGGTTTTCTGGACGCCGGCGGGTTTGTGGGATGTTTAGCTGTGCTTCTGCTCAGAGGAAGCCATTGCTGAGTAAACGCTCAGCAGAGTAAACACGCAGCCCATAAACAGCCCTGCGCTCACTTCTGTGTGGTCTCTCGAAGCCAAACACGCGTCCATTCTAGTTCCTCGGCCTTGCATCCAGAGCTCTCATCACACCGAATGCGTCTCAGTCAAACAGTTTAGAGCAGTGCTTCTCAATAATTTTCTGTCATGCCCTTCTAGGAAGAAGAAAATATCTCTATATATTTTTTTTAACAATATTTTTTCATGATGTCACTCGAGGGTCTGCTACACTTTGTGTCTACACTTCATACTCTGTACTGTGTGCAAAGCGTGCATGCTCAGTGCAAACAAAACCCCTGCACCACCGAGCATATGCTCCCTGCACCCACTCTGCCAATGAGAGCCCCCTAATGTAGTGGAGTGGTATTGCACTTTATTCTAGGACAGTAAAAGCGTGCCCCCCCTTGATGGACCCTCGCGGGAACGTGAGGGATATTTCTCCTCCGTGTGTTAGCGGCTCGATCCAGACGGGGTTAGGGATGGTAACTTTGGAGGTCTTAAAAAGATATTTGCTTTACTAATTGTGTGCTCAGTTATATGTGTATAATGTATAACGTATGCTTAGTCTATTATTGGTCCAACAATAATTAATAATTTGTTTTTGAATATTGCACCTGGATTTACGTAATTGGATATTGAGACGTAAAATGCAAACAGATGGAAGAAAAGAAACATTAAATCAGAGTATTAAAAGAAGAGAATAATTTATTAATTAAAGTGTTTTAAAGCAGACGTATCTATTTCACAGGATTCTTTGGTAGCACTTTATAAACACTACACACTACTAATCATCAATTAAGCATCAGGAAAGAGTTAAGTAATAAGTAGTAAAGCTTGTTGCAACAGTATGCTAATATGTAAGCAGTTTGTAATTATACATTTAGGTGCTTGTTATCCTGGTTTATAAGCATATGTATAATATGTTATAAAATTGCTTTATAAAACACATTTAAATCGGCCATTTATCAGCTTTTGGTGCTTCCTTCAGCATTCACACCGTCTATGTTAGTTGCATGTAGAGAATGTAAACATAACTTTGACGGAAAATCAAGTCAGAATTGTGAGAAAAAAGTTCAATTTTATTTCCTACAGTGGCCCTCATCCTCTTCCGCACAACACCTCAAATGCTTTACAGAGCTTTTTTCAGGTTCAAGCTTGAACAGTCACAGGCCAATGTTGGTATATTTTGGTCGTTCCAGAGCTAACCCCAATAAAGCACTTTTCTGGAGAGGAAGGAGAGCATTTTAAACTGTGGCTGAGAGTCAACATCCTTTTTGTTTCTTGCCTCATGACCCAATTAAGACTATGAAACAAGTGTTTCTAAATTCAATAACATTGTTCTAGTCTCTACTATAAGAGATAGTTTTGGGGTGAGCAGAACCACATCAGCCCTCTCTCTCAGAGGTTTATCAGGTCTGCCAGGGACACGCTGGTGTATTGAGGAGCAGAAGTGATTTGTTCTGCACGACTGCCGTTCACCTTCAGGGAGTCTGAGCTGCTCAGCACTTCCAGTCACTCTCTACACGTGAGATTTTAGCCTCTTTGATGAACACTTTATTAATGGGTTCCACTTTCACTCTGTGTTCCAGAGCTCAAATACTCTCTGTTTAATCATTTCCGCCTCTGTCAACAAATAACAACTAGTGATATCGATTGAGTACTTTGATATGACATTTTATTGCATTGTTTTTTCACTATGATTTTTCTTTGCTTAAATAATTCTTTCAGAAATCGCTTGTTTAACATTTAATGAATTTGGCTCAGAATTTGCCAGTCATGTTTGGAATGTTTTTGCTAACTAAAAGGACATTATCCAACGTTGTAATGGTGTTTTTTTTTTTCGAGAAGTCTTCCTGAATCTAAATGAGCCGTTATTGGTATTTTCTGCAAGACCAGTGAAGATCAGATTAATGATCCCAGTGAAGGAAAACCACTCAAAGTTTCTGGCCATTATCAGAGAAGTGCCTCTCAAGAACAAGTGCAGATCCCTCAGAAGTTGACATTCTTCCTGAAGTGGCTTGTAATCTAATAAAACAGATCAGAAAAGAACAGGAAACTCACATACTTTCAAGTTTTTGTGTTTAGCACTTAATATGTCATTTTCTACGTGAAAGAGGCTCATAAAGGGAGTTAATTCATGTTTCTCTGCAGAATAGATCGGAGAAGTAAGCATTTGGGTGTTTCACCCTCTGGTCATTTCAGTTTAAAATGACCCCAATCTATTCTGAGTAATGGGAAAACTTTGAAATCAATTTT
Organism: Danionella dracula; assembly: GCA_900490495.1. Classification (NCBI taxonomy): domain Eukaryota; kingdom Metazoa; phylum Chordata; class Actinopteri; order Cypriniformes; family Danionidae; genus Danionella; species Danionella dracula. The sequence continues at coordinate 7,704 of UELW01000611.1, forward strand.
AAGAGAAGCTGTCATGAAAGATGCTCAAATGAATCAAGCAAATGCACCAAGAGACAACGTTAAAGCAACAAGGTTTGCAGTTTTAAAATTTAGCGCAATTACCTGCTCTTCAATGAAAGGTATGCTCAATAAACGATTACCCAATAAACCGTTTCTAAACGCTTAAACGCCAACACGTAAATCCATTTCACAGAAACTCACATGTACATGAAACTCAACCTTTTCACGATTTCTCATTGAAAGGAGCATCACGAGAAAAACAAAACTGTATCATATACCCTATAATGGTAGCGAATAATTTGCACGAAGCTGTATTGTTTAACCTAATCCTTCACCTTTTTCTACTCTGCAAAGTATCTGGCAACTTTGGATATGTATAAACCAGACCACAGATAGAAATGCACAGGCAAAAACTTTGTTGGGGAAACAAGGATTATTGGCCAAAAAACAAGCTCCTCCAATCGGCTTTCTCAAAAACAGTTTTAGTCAGTGCCCTGATTACTGAAACCCGTTTTCATCATTCACACATCAGAGAAGTCCGCTCATTGAGCTTAACCTGTTTATTGAAGCGCATGTAAACGCACTCATCACTTTTGTGTTCACACATCAGTTGAAGAGTAATTCCTTCAGTTCGATTGCCGTTCCGAACATGGGGATCATGTGCCGGTGAGTGGTGCAGGGAAACGGGGCGTCCTGTATCACCTGAGCCGACAGCATCATCGACACCCGTTTCTTCGTTGTGCTTCTCAGCTTCCTGTCTGAAGGGGACTCTGTTTGCCATCAAGCCGAGACGGTGAGCTCATGTGAAACTGGAGCTCTGGAGAGTCGGGTGGACCTCCCTAAGGGTGTGTGATCTTGCTATCGCCTTTCTGACTGTTTTTGTTCTCTCCAAATTGGTTTCCAGTTGATACTGAAGACTCACTTTCACTGTGTAAAGCAGAGATGATTTGGCCGGAGCTGAAAAGTCATAGACCTGGTATTTTAATCGTTATAGTTACCAAAGTACAAATAATTGCAAGAGCAATCAGAAAATTCACACTTCTGATGACCTGTACTGCTACGAAGCACCCTCCGAATTGTAAAAACTGTTTCAACATTTTTTCTTCATCTGTTATTACAATTATGTTCAAATCTTTATAGAGGACCACAAAAATTTTGTGACAAACTCTGAGAACAAAATGGTGAAGCTGCTTAACTTCATAGATACCAAAAATGATATTATTTTAGCAGTGCAACCTGAGCGGAGCACACTCATCACATGTTTCCCATTCACTTCTGTAAATAAGTGTAACTTTCATGAAAATTAATTAATTTGGGTATTTTTTTATGACAATGATGAGGAGATGGAGGAGGATGATGAGGATTGCAAGAAATAATGCTGCAACGTAGTGCTATTTTAATGTAAGAAGATTTGGAGGGCCACAATTGAGGCTTTCTCGATCCATTTATTGAAAGTTTTATTGAGATTGGAGTGTCTATTTTTTGTAATTTTACACATTCTGTGGGCTCCATGTTTCGCTTTATGGCATGTCCTCCTCTGTCCTCCTGTCATCTCTAAATTAAAAGAATTGATCGATGAGCCTAGCTTGGAAAGAGAGTTAGCTGAACTTCTTGAAGGTTTAACTTAACCCATTACTAATCCAGAACTCAAGCACAAAACTATCAGACACGTTTTACTCTGACAACTCACCTAGTACGCTTCTCCGCTGCTCACCATTCACGTTTGCAATAGTACGGCTTTTGTAAATACTGTAAGAGCAAACCTGGGAAAGGCCTGAAAGAACCAAATGTGTGATATACAGTTTTCCTGTTTTAATACAGTTTGGGCATTAACTATTGTCATTTTGTCCCCTTGCAATTCAACGTTTCTATCTAGATTCAGAGTGGTCTTGAGACACTGAGCCTCAAAGTTTTTCATGTAGACTTTCATGTAGAAAATGCAGATTAAAAAGACCCAAGACTAGTGGTTTTGGCATTATTGTGGCACACAATAAACCAAAAGATTATCAAAAGATTATAAATGATTTTATTCTGTGCTTTTTATCACCAGTTTCATTGTCTGTTTATTCCTATGTAAAAGCACTTTAAACTGCCCATGTGCATCAAAAATGTTCTTCAAAAAAAGGCCTTGTCTTAAATGTAATTATATATATAATGTTTGTTTTTTAACATTAACTCCATGCATTCCTTTAGCTACTGAGCACAAGTCTCCAGGAATCTCAAACACTGTTTTAGGAGTACATCCAATGGGATCTGAAAAACAAGTGGCAACAAAACAGACTTCAACTTTTTGTTTCAGCTCAGACTAGCATTTTATATGTAAGCGGAATCAAGTACTCTTTTACAATCAAGTTAAATGAGTGAAATATCCTCAGCGAAAGATAACGTATGTTTTACTCAGGAATGTTTGCTCTCCTCTGGTTCACAGTCACTGTCCCGCTGGGACTGGTTTCCTCTGTGGCCGTGATTGATGTCCTGAGGGTTTTCTCGTCACCTGTTGACACAAACACAGCATGTGTTTAACAGCTTCCTTTATCAATCGCAGCAGTGACGATCGTTCCTCACGCTGGCTGGGATTGAGTGAAGGTGCTTCTAATGAGAGAGGAGCTGATTTATGCTCGCTGCTTTGTTTCGAGACACGTCGGGCGCTCGAGCGAGCTCCTAATGCACACTCTTAATCACTCATCAGCTAGAAAACCCCCGTATTGATCTTGAGTCCTGCAATATCTCTCCGAGCCTTCAATTAGATGAGCAAGGGAACAAGGGACCAATAGTAATGAGACAAAAAAGCAACTTCTGGGGAAGTTCTTTTTTCGTTTTTGCAAGAAGAACACTTGATGTATTTGTGTGCAACTATATATATATATATATATATATATATATATATATTTATTTATTTATTTATTTTTTTTTTTTTATTTATTTATTTATTTATTTATTTTTATTTATTTATTTTTTTCAGATTACAACTGAGCAGTAGAAGCAGTGGAGATTGTTCCCAAAAAGTGCTTCATTCAAAAGAGACAAGCAGGAGACCATTAAAAATAATAATTTCTCTGCCAAAAACCACCCGATCAATAGTGTCAGACTACAGTTTACAACATGACTTCTTTTTAGAAAAACCACATTATTATGTTTCCAAATCGATCCCAAACTGTTGAACGCTGTTCTTATTCAAACTCGTTTAATAGTCCGTTTCAGATCTTGAAGTAGCACAATCTCTGAGCTGCTGTCGATCATTTCGCCACGCACTCCATTAATTCTGCATGTCTAGTGAGAAGCAGATCGATTGTTTCACTCCTTCCGAGCTGTTGTTTGTTTGTTAAAAGAGCGTCTGAGATAAGCTCAGGAAATGTTTTGCATGCTTGCGACTCCACCCAGAGCTTCATTACATCCTCCCAGAGCTAATTAGCCTTAATGACCTGGGATCAGTCATCCTCAAGCAGCTTCCAGCAGCTTTACAGAGTGGGACGTAGACTCAGGAGCTCGGTTACATGATGTTAGGGGGACATGGGCCACCTTATGGAAAAGGAGAGCTGTTTTTGGAGGGTCATCATGGTTAAAATGCTTTCATTTTATGAGTGGATTGCTTTGTAAATGGTTGTATTGACTGATAAACAAAAATGGAAAGGGTAAAAGTTGTGGAACATGGCTGAAAAACAAACTGAGACAAAGCTATCGAGAGGTGGATGTACAGACGGACGGAGTAGATCTGTGTTTTGAGATCTGCGTGACCTGCTGATACATCGTTGCTAGGATGCTGCTGCCTAGCAACGGGAGTAAACACTGACATCACTGCCCCTGCCCGCATCTCTCTCTCTCTCTCTTCTAATGAGTCCGTGAGTGCTGGCTGATAATGAACGCTGATCGTCACGGTTACAGTAGCGTTAGGCTAATTATCAGTGTGATGGCTGGTCGTTTGAAGAGCTGTTCTAAAGCAGAACTTATTCTTCAAACACTGTCTGCAGGAGGTTAATGGGCTAAGATTTTCTTCCTGTTTTTTCTTTAGTTTCATCCTTTCAAATGTGATTTTACAGTGCTAAAGGTGCCATGTGATGATAACGTGATTTTTCTAACATCCCTGGCATCTTGAAGTGTTGTTCCCTCATCAAAAACAAGTCTCAAGTAGTATTCAGATTAGTTCACGCATGCTTGAGCTGAAAATGGCTTGTTTTCCTTATCCCCGCCTTTTTTCTTTATCCCCGCCCAAGCTCCACCAACTTGTCAATCTAATTCATCGCTAGTACAGCCACTCTCTACGATGAGCAGGAAACACAGTTTAACCCATAAGTGTTAGAGCAGCAGACTGGCGCTGGATAAACAATGCCAGAGAAGTGCGTTTTCGAATGTCCAGAGCCTAACCTTTTGTTTCGTTTACCAAAGAACAAGTTTATATGTCAGAAATGGCTCGATTGTTTGACTGCTATCAGAAAAGACTTGGAAAGACCACTTTTGCTTGTGAGTAGCGCTTCACATTCAACTGTTTCATCAACAAAGAACATTCGATAAAGGGTTTTTGACAAGGCTGGGTGTGTCAACGGGTGCTTTTCCAACTGTCCCGTGTTCATTGGTTTGGAGGTTCACATATGTTTTTTAGTTTTTTTAATATATACTTGCACGTGCTAGGCTTAAATGCATTAATTAAATATGCACTTTTAACCTTTTATACATCAAGCTGAGTGCACACTACATGACCTTTTTATAATCTAAAAAGAAATCTAGAATCCTCATGAAGGCTCTTTGTGTTTTATCTTCTCTTAAATCCTAAACATGCCACAAAACATGAAAAACAGAAATTCATTGTAACATGAATTGCATTGTAAAATGTGTCATGGATTGTAAAACTTTAACTGTCCCCTCAATTTTATTTTATCCCATTTCATTTCTCCGTCATCACAGACACATATTAAGCTTGTCAACCGTCACGAGAAAAACATATGTCAATAAAATAATTGAGTTATGGTTGATAAGAATAACACTGGTTCTGCCCCATCTTGGGCAAAAATCATGGAGGAGCAAGCAAGGAGAGAGGACGGAGATAGCGGAATCACTAAAGCACATTAAAACTGGTCCTCACTAACAAGAGCGGTTCAGTTTTCTGCTCACACAAATCTGATGACTCTTACAAATAGCATATTTAGAGGCCTGATTTTTGGCACAATTTTACCTGCATAGTTTTACAAGTAATGATACATTGAGGCATAACTTCACAGCTTCTCTGCCGTCATGAACTTCTAACTCAAACTAACGTTTTCTGTCTCTCACAAGGCTGTCACAGTTTAATCAGTTTTCACAGTGTAGAAGTTTTTCATGAGCAAATAAAGAGCACAATAAAATAATAATACCAATAAAACTTTATGTATCTGTAGCACAACTCTGCAAAAATCCTGTCAGAGTTGGTGACAGAGTTTCGTGGATGTTTTAGCTCTGTTCCATCAAAAGTTCTCCTCAAGTCATATTCAGATTGGTTCATGCATGTTTGTGTAATCCTATTTTCTTTTTTTTTGGGAGCTTAAACCAGCCGATGGCCGTAGTGATGGTCATTAGCCATAACACCACCCACTAACCAATCAGATGAAGCGCTAATGTAGCTCCATGAAGAATGTTCAGGCGCACTGATCCAGAAGTGTAAGAGTAGCAGAATAAATAAAACAATGAAAGGAAAGTCTTTCGGGAAATCCTGGGCCAAAATTGTGCTTCAAAAATGCTTTATTATGCATTCATAATAAATGAGTGAATTTGCTTTGTCAACTCTCCTGCTTTTAAGGGAAAGTAAGGTTGAGCGTCATCTGCATAAAAATTGCATGCAGTACCATGCTCTCTAATGATGTCCCCTAATGGCTTCGAAAACAAATTAAATAGCAAAGGTTTGAACATGATCAGCAGTAATTGTGCGTGATGCACTAAGAGCCTCGATGTAACCTGATGAAAAGGTTTCTCCGTCAGTGTTGGTTGTGTTTCATGAATGAAGCAGTCTCATTCTGCCCTCTGCTGTCTGACTCAAGTCACTGTGTTGAGATAATCCCAGCATCAGCATCTAAACTTAGAGTCACACAGGTTGAGATTGAGAGAGCAGCAGGAGGATTTGACTTCATTTCATTAGGCTTCCATCCACTTTCAGAAGACTAATCCACTGCAAGATTCAGACGGTGCACACGGCAATCATCAGAGCGTCCGTCCGGTTGAGTTATATAATCCTCCGGATAGCCCCAGCGCTGATGTCCTAACTGATGTTCTGACCTCTAGAACATCAAAACATCAAGATTAAATGAGACGAGATTCAACAACGACACCGAGATGTGGATGGCCACACGATGTTTCATAAAAGAGAGCGAGGGTTTTGTAGATGTGTTTTTATTAACTTTACTGGTTACATAAACTGTTAATTATGATAAATATAGTACAGCTTTTATTTATGCTACATCTCTGATTGGATCAATTAGTAGGCTATTGAATGGGACTTGATATTATAGAATATTTAAATCAATTTGAAACAGGTCCAAAATTATTTTAGATTTACTGCTTTATTGCGGTAGTTGTCTTATTTTAACCAAATAAAACATCTTCTCCTTGGTGTAATGCTATCAGAGCAAGACAAGCAAGGATGAACATTGTTAGATTCCTGAGCTCTTTGCAAAACACCCCTCAGAAAACTCAAACTTTATTTATCACATCAAAAACAAGAAGACAAAACGTGCAGACAGCAGTGCGGTGCTTTTCTGCTCATTTCAAGCACTCAGTTCTTTCCATTCTGCTTCCAATGAAGAGCCAAGTCCACGTCCTAGGTTTTGTGTCCCTATTGTCCAAAATAATAAATTCAACAGTGATTTTACTGTTAACATCACATACGTATGCATTTTAGTTTGTAGTGTTGATGTCTGGTCTGCTTGCTATGTTTAAAAGTGTAATTTAATTACTGTAAATTCACAAAACGTTCCCCTATAGTTTTTGATTCTCTTAGTTATTTTATTACTTATGATACACCAGAAAGAAAAAAAAAATAACATTACATTACATACCCTGCTGGTGGTTTTTGAAACCATAAAATATTATTCTTGCAACAATTGAAAATGATAAATAACACATATTTTATGCAAATTTAACAATAAAAACGGTATATTACACATTTTGACCAATAATCCGAATCTTAATTCATTGGAGACTGAAAAAAGACATTATATAGTAAAGGCATAAATTTGAAACAGATCCAAAACAATTTGATATTTTCTGCTATAATTTGATATTTTCCTCCTATTTCTTCAGCTTTTTTGAGTAGTTGTTAAACTGTGTATTTTTACGTGATGAAGATGTATATATTAAAAAATATAATTTAATTTTAAAAAGGCAGCTATGTAGATTCTGTCCCCACTAAACGAGTAGATTGCCAACATTTCTGCCAGTTCTTTTAGGAGTTACAGGTCTCAATTCTCATGTTATTATTTAATGATGAATAAACAACGACAAAATTCTCTTCTTCAGCAGATGACGATAATCTCTCCGCATCTCTCCATTTTGTACAAACCATGACGAATTAACAGGTGACGTCTTTATTCAATTTAGTTCTCAGCTGTAGTGTAAACGCCAGCAGAGCTTTTCCTACTTGAGGCGAGATGCGAGTCTGTCCCAAAATATGCGACCGCAGCGCTCCCTCGTGGACTTCACTTGAGGGTTCCTAAGGTCTGGCCTTCACCTCGTCACCAACGTCCACCAGACCCTACACCTCTCGCTCTCTCACACATTTCCTCTGATGAATCATTTTAGTAAAGCCAAAATTGGCAAAGCAAATTAGTTCTTTAGAATCCTGCAGAGATTTACGTGCTTGATTTGTAATCTGAGATTGTGTTCAGGTGGTCCAATTAAATATTTGACTCTTTTGGCATGCCATAAAAGTCAAAATAAGATTCAGCATCTTCTGTGAGGTCATAAAACAATAAAAAGAAGACGAGCTGAGCTGCTTTCCACTCCCCCACACAAACACACACCGATGTCCAGATGGCATTAGCGGAGCTGTAATCCGTAGTTTCTCTGCTCCGAACGCAGCTGGGATTACACACACACTCTCTCTCTCTCTCTCTCTCTCCTCTCTCCTCTCTCTCTCTCTCTCTTCTCATTCTCTCTCTCTCTCTCTCTCATTCTCTCTCTCTCCTTCTCTCATTCTCTCTCTCTCTCTCTCTCTCTCTCTCTCTCTCTCCTATCCTCTCATCTCTATCACTCTCTCTCTCTCTCTCTCTCTCTCTCTCTCTCTTTCATATCTCTATCTCCTCTCTCTCTCTCTCTCTCTCATTCAGTCTCTCACTGTGTTTCATTGATGAGCATCTCGATCCGTCTGTAGTCACCTCTGCTAGTTTCTCGGGTCCAGGTGAGTGAGAATGAAACTTCAGTGCATTGATGGAAGCAGGTCAGCGTGTGACGTGATTGGTTGTTAATCTGATGATGGATGAAGGGATGGATTGAGGATGTTTCATCCTGTAAAACCAATCCCTTCACTGTTTACGATGCTAAGACTTTTTCGTATTTGTGTGAATGCATGTTGTGTTATTTGTACAACGCATACTGAGTTTATTTCTTATATTTTTCATGAAAGACTGCATTGCACAAGTAAACAAACATTAAAGTAACTAAAAAATGGAATTTGAGCACCTCAACGTACTCCGTGAGCAGGACATACATGCTCAGCCGTGGATTGGGTGGCTTGAGTTCGAATAGCAAACTAGTAGCCCTGTTTTAGCCCTGCCCCCTCTCTCCCACTTCCTGTCTGTGTACTGTTTATCAATAAATCTAAAAATGGACAGAACATTTAATTTATAAATCGGGTTTAAGATTTGAATTTAAAAATCACACCGAGTATTAAGTAATGCGGATGTTGAATGTTAGATCTGAGTCTTAGAATAATCAGAATTTTGACATGTTTAGAATAATGTAGAATCTCTTTTGCACAAAACCGGTTTGAAGATGAATGTGATGCGCTCAGTGATGGGACGATGTCTGCAGGGAAGCAAGTGATCATCTAAACTTTTCTATACCTTGAAGCATTCATATAATCATTTTAGGATGAAGGAACAATGACAATGGCTTACTTTTAGTCTTGTCTGACCACAGTTGTCTTCTGAAAGAAATAATTTCCAATAATTTTTACTTTTTTTTTTATTTTGCAAAGACAGAAATTCAGTTGACATTAGCAGATGGGGAATTTGCATCTTGGAATGGACGCTTTTACAATAGAGGGAGAGACTACGTGGTTTATTACTAACTCATACTGTATTTCCACAGAGCATGTGTAGTATGTACTTGTTTTGTTACTTTTCGTAAAGGAGTAATAAGACCACTTTAATAGAGGGTTTTGCTCGTGTTACATTTACATTTATGCACTTGGCAGACGCTTTTGTGCAAGGCGACTTACAAAAGGGCGACTGTTCTGTAAATGTTCTGTTTCTGCTTGATGATATTGATTGCTGACTTCCTGCTGCTGTTCTTCCTCTCAGGTGGGTGCTTCCTGTCTGTGGTGGATGTGGTTCCTGTGAAGAATGAGGATGGCCTGGTGATCATGTTCATCCTGAACTTCGAGGTCATGCCGGACGATAAGTTGCACGCACCGCAGGATCTCAACCACAAACTGCCAACGCTCTGGCGCCAACCCAGTATGAACCCACAGCACACTATATATTAATCTAGAAGAGCACACAGGACTTACGGAGTTTTGGCTGGGTACAATAAATAACAGAGATTCAGAATGGGTTTTAGGTGAGGAAAAAGGCTGTAAGCATGAATATGAGATACGCCAGGGTTTAGTATATGCAATCATTTATTAAAATGTACATTTTATTATTTGTCTTCTATATATTTGGTAAAAATACATTTAAAGTAAATCATGTAGTATAGTGCTAGAGGTTTATTGACAGTGAAACACTGTTCAGTATAGCGCTGGAGGTTTGAGGCTGTTTTTGAACGGTGAAACTGAAACACTGTTCAGTATAGCGCTAGAGGTTTGAGGCTGTTTTTGGACGGTGAAACTGAAACACTGTTCAGTATAGCGCTGGAGGTTTGAGGCTGTTTTTGGACGGTGAAACTGAAACACTGTTCAGTATACGCTGGAGGTTTGAGGCTGTTTTTGGACGGTGAAACTGAAACACTGTTCAGTATAGCGCTGGAGGTTTGAGGCTGTTTTTGGACGGTGAAACTGAAACACTGTTCAGTATTGCGCTGGAGGTTTGAGGCTGTTTTTGGACGGTGAAACTGAAACACTGTTCAGTATAGCGCTGGAGGTTTGAGGCTGTTTTTGGACGGTGAAACTGAAACACTGTTCAGTATAGCGCTGGAGGTTTGAGGCTGTTTTTGGACGGTGAAACTGAAACACTGTTCAGTATTGCGCTGGAGGTTTGAGGCTGTTTTTGGACGGTGAAACTGAAACACTGTTCAGTATAACGCTGGAGGTTTGAGGCTGTTTTTGGACGGTGAAACTGAAACACGGTTCAGTATAGCGCTGGAGGTTTGAGGCTGTTTTTGGACGGTGAAACTGAAACACTGTTCAGTATAGCGCTGGAGGTTTGAGGCTGTTTTTGAACGGTGAAACTGAAACACTGTTCAGTATAGGGCTGGAGGTTTGAGGCTGTTTTTGGACGGTGAAACTGAAACACTGTTCAGTATAGCGCTGGAGGTTTGAGGCTGTTTTTGGACGGTGAAACTGAAACACTGTTCAGTATAGCGCTGGAGGTTTGAGGCTGTTTTTGGACGGTGAAACTGAAACACTGTTCAGTATTGCGCTGGAGGTTTGAGGCTGTTTTTGGACGGTGAAACTGAAACACTGTTCAGTATAACGCTGGAGGTTTGAGGCTGTTTTTGGACGGTGAAACTGAAACACGGTTCAGTATAGCGCTGGAGGTTTGAGGCTGTTTTTGGACGGTGAAACTGAAACACTGTTCAGTATAGCGCTGGAGGTTTGAGGCTGTTTTTGGACGGTGAAACTAAAACACTGTTTAGTATAGCACTGGAGGTTTGAGGCTGTTTTTGGACGGTGAAACTGAAACACTGTTCAATATAGCGCTGGAGGTTTGAGGCTGTTTTTGGACGGTGAAACTGAAACACTGTTCAGTATAGCGCTGGAGGTTCGAGACATTTTTTGGATGGTGAAACTGAAACACTGTTCAGTATAGCGCTGGAGGTTTGAGGCTGTTTTTGGACGGTGAAACTGAAACACTGTTCAGTATAGCGCTGGAGGTTTGAGGCTGTTTTTGGACGGTGAAACTAAAACACTGTTTAGTATAGCGCTGGAGGTTTGAGGCTGTTTTTGGACGGTGAAACTAAAACACTGTTTAGTATAGCGCTGGAGGTTTGAGGCTGTTTTTGGACGGTGAAACTGAAACACTGTTCAGTATTGCGCTGGAGGTTTGAGGCTGTTTTTGGACGGTGAAACTGAAACACTGTTCAGTATAACGCTGGAGGTTTGAGGCTGTTTTTGGACGGTGAAACTGAAACACGGTTCAGTATAGCGCTGGAGGTTTGAGGCTGTTTTTGGACGGTGAAACTGAAACACTGTTCAGTATAGCGCTGGAGGTTTGAGGCTGTTTTTGAACGGTGAAACTGAAACACTGTTCAGTATAGCGCTGGAGGTTTGAGGCTGTTTTTAGACGGTGAAACTGAAACACTGTTCAGTATAGCGCTGGAGGTTTGAGGCTGTTTTTGAACGGTGAAACTGAAACACTGTTCAGTATAGCGCTGGAGGTTTGAGGCTGTTTTTGGACGGTGAAACTGAAACACTGTTCAGTATAGGGCTGGAGGTTTGAGGCTGTTTTTGGACGGTGAAACTGAAACACTGTTCAGTATAGCGCTGGAGGTTTGAGGATGTTTTTGGACGTTGAAACTGAAACACTGTTCAGTATAGCGCTGGAGGTTTGAGGCTGTTTTTGGACGGTGAAACTGAAACACTGTTCAGTATTGCGCTGGAGGTTTGAGGCTGTTTTTGGACGGTGAAACTGAAACACTGTTCAGTATTGCGCTGGAGGTTTGAGGCTGTTTTTGGACGGTGAAACTGAAACACGGTTCAGTATAGCGCTGGAGGTTTGAGGCTGTTTTTGGACGGTGAAACTGAAACACTGTTCAGTATAGCGCTGGAGGTTTGAGGCTGTTTTTGGACGGTGAAACTGAAACACTGTTCAGTATAGCGCTGGAGGTTTGAGGCTGGTTTTGGACGGTGAAACTGAAACACTGTTCAGTATAGCGCTGGAAGTTTGAGCCTGTTTTTGGACGGTGAAACTGAAACACTGTTCAGTATAGCGCTGGAGGTTCGAGGCTGTTTTTGGACGGTGAAACTGTAACACTGTTCAGTATAGCGCTGGAGGTTTGAGGCTGTTTTTGGACGGTGAAACTGAAACACTGTTCAGTATAGCGCTGGAGGTTTGAGGCTGTTTTTGGACGGTGAAACTTAAACACTGTTCAGTATAGCGCTGGAGGTTTGAGGTTGTTTTTGGACGGTGAAACTGAAACACTGTTCAGTATTGCGCTGGAGGTTTGAGGCTGTTTTTGGACGGTGAAACTGAAACACTGTTCAGTATAGCGCCGGAGGTTTGAGGCTGTTTTTGGACGGTGAAACTGAAACACTGTTCAGTATAGCGCTGGAGGTTTGAGGCTGTTTTTGGACGGTGAAACTGAAACACTGTTCAGTATTGCGCTGGAGGTTTGAGGCTGGTTTTGGACGGTGAAACTGAAACACTGTTCAGTATAGCGCTGGAAGTTTGAGCCTGTTTTTGGACGGTGAAACTGAAACACTGTTCAGTATAGCGCTGGAGGTTTGAGGCTGTTTTTGGACGGTGAAACTGAAACACTGTTCAGTATAGCGCTGGAGGTTCGAGGCTGTTTTTGGACGGTGAAACTGAAACACTGTTCAGTATAGCGCTGGAGGTTTGAGGCTGTTTTTGGACGGTGAAACTGAAACACTGTTCAGTATAGCGCTGGAGGTTTGAGGCTGTTTTTGGACGGTGAAACTGAAACACTGTTCAGTATAGGGCTGGAGGTTTGAGGCTGTTTTTGGACGGTGAAACTGAAACACTGTTCAGTATAGCGCTGGAAGTTTGAGGCTGTTTTTGAACGGTGAAACTGAAACACTGTTCAGTATAGGGCTGGAGGTTTGAGGCTGTTTTTGGACGGTGAAACTGAAACACTGTTCAGTATATGGCTGGAGGTTTGAGGCTGTTTTTGGACGGTGAAACTGAAACACTGTTCAGTATAGCACCGGAGGTTTGAGGCTGTTTTTGGACGGTGAAACTGAAACACTGACTGTGAGTCTGATGATTTTCCCATTCAAGCATTCCTGATGCTCATTCCTACAATTAAAAAAGTTAAATGAAAATATTAGAAGCATACGTTAGAAACTGTACTTCCTAAGAAGTTAATGCAAGACACTCAATTAAGTTTTTTGTAATTTTCCAGCGTTGAGGTAATCAGTTTTAATGCAAACTGATACCCTCCGTGCTCTTGTGCTTCCTTTCAGGTCGCTCTCGTGGCATCCGTCTACGCCTCCCTCTCCTCAATTCCAGAAACAGCAGCAAGTCCTCTCTTCGAGATGATCCTGAATCTGGAGGAGGTGCCGGCGCCTCCTGTCTCCAAAGCCATGAGTCTCTCGCCCTCGGGGAGCTCTTGTCTCTCCCTGAATCCAATCAGAGCCCTCCTCCACTTCGTCCTCCATCATTGTTCCTGCCGGAAGACCAACATCACCTGTTGGGTATCAACCCATCATCACCTCCACCCACTGAAAACTTCAACCTGGAAACCCAAAATTCGAACGCACCTGTTTTGGGTCAGAGGCTCAACCCAGATGCAACTGCAGTGTCCAACTGCAGTCTGACTAACAGCCGCTCGAGGGAGAGCTTCCTTAGCATGCGCCGAGCGTCTTCAGTGGATGACATCGAGGCTATGAGGCCTGAGTGGGAGAGGAAGCACCGGACGAGAGGTGCCTGCAGCAACGCAGGTGAGAGGGCACAATTCCGTTTGCACTTCGAGTGCTTGGTTAGGCTTCATGTTAATATTAATATATATAAAATATTATAATATTTAAAAATGTATACATGTTAAAAGTAAAAAAAAGTTGTTTTTCATCAGTAAGGTATTATTCTCATGTATCATAAATGTTCAGCTCAGCGCTTGCTTCCTAATTTATTCATTTCATTTGAACAATCTAATGATTCCATGACTCTCTGCCCCTGGTCGCTGTTCTCTTGCATCGATCAGAAAATGTTGTTTTCCCTAATGACGTCTCTTTTTTTGTGCAAAAATGTATGCAGTTTTCTTTTATTTATTTACATTTAACCAATTTTACCCAAATTATTCAGTTACTGTACCATAAATGTACATCTCTGTACTTTCTAAATGATTTGGTTCATTTGAACAATCTAATGATTCCATGACTCGCTTTGGCCCTAATAGCAGTTTAATGTATCTCCAAAAAAAATACTGATCCTCCAGTAATTTGACTTTTTGAGCAAACACTCACACGGTTTATATTAAAGTTTGTATTCTTGCCAATAATTTGCTCATAACAAACACATTTTGTGTCACAATGTACAAGTTAATGATTTAGTCCCTAAATGAATCGGTCCCTAAATGATTTCGTGACTCACTCTTCCACACATTTAATTTAGTATTTTTTATTATGTACTGCAATGGGTAGAAACTAGGAAGTATTTCACAGGTAAACACTGAAAGCGTAAAGAATGGTAGAGAGTAGAAAGAGCTAGAGAGAAAATATAAATATGTGCATGCAGATTAGTCACCATGTGACCAATCGACATATAGCTGACCAATTGAAACTAACCAATCATCAGGTTTCAGACTACAGTACAGAATAGTAGAGAAAACCATAAATCACTGGAAAAAGAGCACCATGTCAAATTAAACATATCTAAAATTAGGAATGTGCCACTATAAGGGTCTTTTTTTGCAACAATCACCTCCAAATGAATACCTTGCTAACAAAACGAGCAGAAGTAGGTCCAAAGCAGCTTCTCAGAATGAGTACCAGCAGAAACCCTGGACCTAAAAAGATCCAGATCCAGATGAAGACATTAGTTTAGCTCTTATTTACATCGAGCGGATCACAATTGAGCTTCAGATATGAATGTTCAGGTGCAGATGCAGGTCAGAGTGCTGATTTCGATTGTTTCTTCAGGAGCAATGAACAATAAGTCCAGCATCCTGAACTCCACGTCGGATTCGGATCTGATGCGGTACCGCGCCATCAGCAAAATCCCTCAGATCACGCTGAACTTTGTGGATTTCAAGCCGGATCCTCTGATCGCACTTCCAAC
Source organism: Danionella dracula (assembly GCA_900490495.1). Taxonomy (NCBI): domain Eukaryota; kingdom Metazoa; phylum Chordata; class Actinopteri; order Cypriniformes; family Danionidae; genus Danionella; species Danionella dracula. The sequence continues at coordinate 23,000 of UELW01000611.1, forward strand.
TGGAGACATGGACATCATCGCGCCATGCAAACTCATCGACCGCACGCACAACGTCACGGAGAAGGTCACACAGGTAAGAGCTCAGTCTTTAAAGCACAGGGAGTGAGCGAACGGTGTGTCTCGCTCTAATAAAATGTACTTGTTTTTCTGAAAAAAGACAATCGATGATGTTTCACCCTGAGGCTGAGCGTATTACAGTTTCTCACTGTTGCTAAGACAGGTTTTTCAATACATTTAACAAGTTTCCTAAACTCTTAACACGATTAGCAGGAGTTTTGTTTACAGCGGACATGTTAAAAACTGTCTTAGCAATTGTAAAAAACTGTAAATAAGGGCTTTCGTGGTTACACTGTCCCTTTAAGACGTTGCCTTTTTTGGGGAGTGTTTGAATAGAGTTTTGTGTGAATGTGAATGTGGCCCAAAAGTGACCCCAATGAGTTTTTGCACATATGTGACCTGTATTGGATATTTTCAGGACAATCTCATCCGCTCAATTCAGATTTTTTTTTCTCTTTCATATCGTCCTGAATCAGATACACATCCAATTTTGGATTTGAGCATTACGTTGAGTTTTTTTCTCAGTGCGTGCTGTATTTGGTGTCTCTGGTGTGAGACTTTATCTGTCTCTAAAGGAAAAATCAGTTCATCTGCTGGAGACTGTAAAGTCTGTTGTTAAACTCTCACTCTCAAAGGACGCTGATGTTCTCTGCTTGCTCAGTTTACCTGGCAGGACCTGAGCTCTCTGTGGAGATGTTTTTAAACTTAAACGAAGAGATGTCGGGAGGCTGTTTCATAAGCTCAGACTTGCAAATGAGACCTTGAATGACTTGCTTTGCACTCTAAAAAATGAATATTTCAAGAGAAACCGCTTCAAGTGTTGATGAGCGCCTAACTTCAAAGAATTATGCACAGGGCCGTTTTGTTTCTCAGCAGCATTTTCAGCATTCTTGTGTCTTTCACGTTAGGCTAGTTAGAAAAAATAGAACGTGTTATAGGTAGTGTTGTTGGTTTATGAAAAAAAATGAAATAATTAACTTCCTGTTGCGATGAAACACAATTGATTTAAATTGTCATACAAGGGTTTGCGCAATTGTATATTTGACATGAAATAAAAATGGATTATCTCAATATATAACTGGCATTAAGCACCCCATGAAGTACAAACGATGCCTTTCCATTAAACCAACTCATGCATTAATTAAAAAAATAATAATTGTGTTAATTTTGAAAGCACTTGTTCTAGGTTAATTATAAATAGAGAAAATAAATGTAAATATAAACGAACTCTTCTAATATGAAAACATCTGCTCACGCTAGCCCTCACGAGCTTTTCAGGGATGAATGAAATACACGAACGCTTCTTGTTTTTGACTGCTTCATTTGCGCTGGAGGTCCTGAGATGAGGAGAGGGATTAATCCTGATTAAATCCTGACCGATGAACATGTGTCTGGCTCTGTACACCTGCTGTCCTACATTCAGCATCATGTGATCATTTCCTCTCGTTTTTAATAATGCAGCTAGAGATTAGCGTGACCTACAGGTTCAAGGGTTGCTGGGTTGTCCTCATCTCGGATTAGAATAATGCGAAGAACAGAGGAGAGGTGGTAAATATCAGCACGAGAAGGGATGCTGTTCTATAAACCATAAGTATTACGTCTGGTTACTGTTCAATTAGAAATCAAAAACAGAGTATAGTGAAATGTAATGGCTTTTCATAAGTTCAAAGCCCATGTGTTTTTACCTTGTAAATCCCTTTGTAATCCTTGCAAAGCTGAAGCAGGAATTTGTGGCGTTTCACAAGCTTTTTTTTCTGGAAAAAATCCATATCTTCCTCTAGATGCAGATCAAACTAATTCATTCATAATGCTAATAGTTCCCTACAGCTATATAGGCAAGGCAAGTTTATTTGTATAGCACATTTCGTACACAGGGAATTTACATTGGAAACAAAGAATAAAAAAAGAAAGTACATTTAATAAAATCAAGCATAAAACAAGTCATAAAAACATAGTGACGTTGGTGCTTAGTCGACCAAAGCGCAACTAAACAGTTTTTAGCCTGGATTTAAACGTGACTAAAGTGTTGGCACCCCTGATCCCCTCTGGAGCTGGTTCCTCTGTGGGTCGCAGGAGAAACTAAAGGAGGGATTCACTCCTGAGTGGAATTAACCCGAGGGAGATCTCATTTATCTGATCTGAGGATCTCAGCTCTCTGTTTGGTGTGTATTCTCTGATCTTCTCTGTTAGGTGTTTAGCTGCTGAGTTATGTTTGGACTTATATACGAACAGCAGAACTTTAAAATCTATTCTGTAGGAGACCGGCAGCCAGTGTAGAGTGTTAATATAGCTTAATGTTTCTAAACCCTCAAAGTACTGAGGGCTGTCTCTGATCCAGCAGCAGTGTGCAGCATCCCCGTGGATGAGGTGACTGCTGCCATTCTGCGCCAGAACACTCACCACACACCGGCTAATGGTGAACAGGAGACATGGAGAGCCAATCAGAAGTATGTAACCAATGAGAATACAGAGATTATTAGGAGTGGACAGTCTTAGCCAAAAATACCAGTGTTCTAACGATTTATGCTACCCCGTGAAATCTGCCTATTCTCACTTTCAATAGAGTACAATAGTACATGTTTAACATAAAATGCTGACTGATCACTGCATTGGGTCTCATTTAATTAAAATTTTTTTTTTTTGTTAGCAAGTTTTAACATTGATTTATGGCATGGCTTTATTAACGTTGGTGTAAAGAAAGCAAATGTTGTTTAATAAATAAAATAAATATTTAAAAAGTGTTTAAAAAGCTTACCCTTCATAAAATACCATCCAACACAAAGAATTATTATGTGAAATAGTAATAAAAGTAATCAAATAACAGAAATTTTGTGTTGCGGATGCATTCTAAACAAGTCTCTTGGGGTAGCACCATCTGATAGAACACCTGTAAACTCTTTTCAACGCAACGTCCTGTCATTTCTAACTACCGCTGTGCCATTAAACGTCTCATTCGAAGGAGGAATGTGTGATTTAGTGAAAGTGAGTTCATAAGGTTGATTTTAACAAGGAAAAACGTTTATTTAGATCATATTAAAAAAGAAAGAATCTAAAACGTAAAATTTACTGGAATCTAGATTTGCATCTCGCTAACCCTTGTGTGGTGTTCATATTATTGTTACTCGTGCAGTTATTGGACATTTACATTTTTTAATCAAACAAATATTGTTTCTTTGTGAGATTTATGTGGAAAGACACAAAGTTACACAACATATAATCTTCAGACTTTTACAAGCTACGGGTTCCAGCAGATATGAAACCCTGGTATGTCATATGTAGGGCGTATAAAACATGTGATCATTAAAAATGAGTTGTGAAAGATATCAATTAGTCTCAGTTTGAAAAAGATATTACTTTGATCAATTTCCTTTCAATGAAATTTGAAAAGACTGAATACTCACACCTTCTCACACATTAGTTGAAGAGGAGTAAAAGTTTTTACAATCCTATCAAAATTAAGAAAGTGTAAAAAGCATAAAGGTCATACTGTTTGTATCAAGGTGCAGACTGAATGGGTCACAATCGCATAGAAACGCTCTGAAAGCCGTAACACGTAACTCCGCTTATTCAGCAAATAAACATGTCAGATTCTGCTGTCACAGTTTTTCTCTTTCTTTGAAAATCATTTCATTATTCTGCAGTGTTTTTCCTTTTCTATTTGATTCTACTTTGAGCCTCCCGTATGTGCCACGAATTGCTCCTCGAGGGCCAATAAAAGATTTTTTAAAGATTGTATTACTCTGAAGTTGGTATGTTTTCAAAGCAGGAAATAGTTGCGTTTTAGATTTGCCTGTGCTGTGTCCCGATCCGCGCACTATTCACACTTTTACAGGTGCAAAATGAAAATTAGGTTCTCCCAAACCATAGCAAACATAGGGAAAGTGTTTGAGCGGGTCCCGAATGTGTACTTTTAGACTTTTTTTTTAGAAGTGTAGATCCATGAGCGCTCAACCAGCTGATATTACCCACAATCCCCTGCGCTCGGATGGAAGGAATTTTCTCTGGGACCCAAATAGACAAGCTCTACATGTGATATGACTCATTTTTAAAGAAGGCGCACAGAAATAAATAATATCAATATAGAGAGAGTTATATTTATTATTAGAATTTTTGTTAATGAAGGAATGAGAAAAGAGGGATTCTCGCAGCACACATGCGTAATTACGTGTCACAACTACTTCCATCATGTGACATTTTAGAGTGTCCCAGATCGTGCACACTCTCATCTCACTCACTAAAAAGTATGTTTTTTCTTCTAAAATAGAGTATCTACTTTAAGAGTGCAGTGTAAGTGATAAGCAAGCTGGTGAAATGTAGAGGTGTTTTGGGGGTTTGTACTTCAGTTCAGCATTTCAGCAATTTGTACTGAAGATATTATCGGATTTCTGTTGCTATATCTATGAAATGTAAGAGCACGTTTAGGCCTTTAGAGTTGAATAACATTGACTCAAAATATCAAATACCGTTCTGAATAAAAAAACCTTAAAAAAAAAAAAAACCTGAATCTGAAAAGAGATTGTTGCCATTCAATGGCCACGCTAACTTTTTACTTAATTGTTTTTGTCTGTTAATAATTCAAATGATTTATACAGAATGATTTGTCATTAGTTTATTTCTTTTAACAGCGTTTAATGCAAGCTAAGTCTCTCATCACAGCTCTGTGACGTGGCTTTTCATGATCTCCACTAATAAACCCTGAGCTGCCAGCTCATGTTAACATAAACACATGTTGTGGGGGCTGAGCGTGTCGGTGAATCATAACGCCGCTCTGCTTTTAATGTGTCCACAGCAGGAATTAAGGAAGAATTCTCTTTTGATTGCCGCAGTGAGTTTCTGTGACAGGAGTTTGTGCATGCGTGTGTGGTGCTGCGTGTGTGAGGTTATCTTTGTGTGTTGGATTTGTCCGCTGGATCAGACTGTGTATGGAGTTTGATATGAGACGCACACACACACACGCACACACACACTATACAAATTATTGAATCAGTAAGATTTGACTAAACATAATTTTTGGTTAGTTTAATTTAATTTCTACCTTCACACAATTTACTTGACGTTAGTTTAGAGAAAGTTTAATGTCAATTAAAATTGTTTATGTATTGTAAAGTTAATTGTGTTTTTTTTAATGTATTGTAATAATGAAAGTGAAAAGGGGTTATTTTGAGGAACAGGAAACATAATATGAGGAAGTGCCTACTTTAGTTCGAGCAGTGAAGTGAAAGCAAGCAGTTGGTCAGATCTGGAGTGAGCCATACCCGGTGTACACACCCATCCCAGTGTACACACACACACACACACACAAAGCAGTGAACACACACACCTTAAGCACTCACCCAGAGCAGTGGGGGCCATGGCTGCGGGGCCCGGGAGCAGTCGGGGAATTGGAGCTCGCTCGAGGGCTCCACAGCTGTGGTTGCTGAAGATGGAGAGCAAGTGTTTCATCACTCACTTCACCTTCAACTCGGTGGATCTGAGGATCGAAGCGGAGACCTTCAGATCACAAGTCCATCTCCTGATCCACCGGACCACAACAGCACACAGCTGCCCTATTCTAACTTGATGAGTCATTTTAACTTAAAAAAAGGAAAATTGTAAGTAATAGCTGTTGACAAGAAAAAAAATTAAGTGTGGAAGTGTAGTGTGTATGAATTCTAAAATATAGTTAAGTCTCATTTGTCTGAAACCATTTAACTTTTTATTTAATTATCAAACAAGGTTTTAGATTTGTAAACTCATCACCGTCTTTTCCAGCAAACACTTTGTTTTGGCACATTCTGCTCAACACAACACATGTTGGATGTTTTCTGTGTGTTTGTTTCAGAAATAATATATATATTATATATTATAATATTATATTATACAGGTTTGAGTGGTAATAATATTTGAAATCATTTACAAGTACCTTATAATAAGGTTACTGTGAGGATACATACACACTCAAAACTTGTCTTTCTTTGACTTTATTTTATTGTATATTTATGTGTTGAAAAGATACATGTTAGCCTCTGATTATTTAATGCAATGATTTATTGAATAAACTGGAAAATACCTTCTCAAAAATTCATAATTTTAGTTTTAAAATGTTTTGGAAAATCTTATTATTTGGAAAATTTTTGTTAAACTATGTCAAATGCAAGGAATGTATATAATGTTTTTACTTTTTCATCTCTCCAGTTTGAAATGTTGAGCTTTCAACAATTTCCTAGAATTTCATCTCTTAGGGTCAAAAAATGTTCTTTGTTTTAAAAAATGCTTGCTTTAAACAACTGGGATATTTTGCAAGCAATCAAACATTTTTGAGGTACATTTTTACGCAGAGAATTGTTTTATGTAAAAAGAGTTCAATCCAATCAGATGCTCTGATCTGCTCTCGTGCTCAGAAAAACGCTCCGGCGCCACGGTAAACACAGATGTGCGCGCTCTCATCAGTCTCTCAGTAACCCGCTGTTCTCTCCTTAACCTGCTGGTGGCACCGCATCACCGCTAACTCCCGTCTGCAATGCTTCTTACCATTGAGAGCATCCAGAGATTGTAAGAGATTTATTAATGAATTCCTTACTCATTACGATCACACCCCAAAATGATCCCTTGAGCTGTAATTTACTTTCCAACAAAGTCTTTACATGTCTTATCCAGTACACAGGGTTTCCATGGGGCTTTAAAAACTCTAACATTTAAAATGACAACTTTTCTAGATCTTAAATAATTTTTCACAGGTGTCATTTTTCATTGTTGTTGTTGCTGCTTGGGTTTGCCAGACATTAAGAAAGTGCTTCTAAATGCTTAATTTTTTATTTTTTGGAAAATTCAGGGTTAGGGTTGCAAGAGTCTGAGAACTTGAGAAGATATGCAGAAATGCTCAAAAGCAGAAAAAAGTGCAGTTTAAGGGTGCCACAGTTTGAGAAAAGTACAAAATAAAGTTTTACATGTGGTTTTGATCATAAATTTGATCGTTGATGTTCCTAAAAAGTCTTACATTTGACCTTATGAGACTTACAGAAACCCTGGTTTTATCATTAAAGCCTTCTTAAAGTGCATTGCGCCGGTTTGTTTGTTAAAATCAGATTAGGAAAAAAATGTGCTCATCAAGCAGCAGGTCACACGTCGTGTTGAAGGGCGCTTGAGACAGGTGGACCGTGATGAATTATGAATCATAATCCAAAGTGTGCTGACTCAGAGAGTGTGTGTGATCTGCCGCTGTGTGTTTGACTTATATTAGACACTGAGTGATGCAAACACTCTCTCCAATTCATCCAAGTCATGCGCATGCCCTTTAAAGTTTGACCATTCTATATCAGGCTAAGTTATCAGGGTTTTAAAGGTACAGTTCCGCCCTAAAGTTCCGGGCGCATCTCTGAACATCCTTTACACTTTTCACTTCACTCTTTCCTAGTTAAAGTACGTTAACGCATAATATGAAAGGTATATGCATAAGAAAGACCCTTACTTTTTTTGTCTTTCAGTACATGATCCATTGACCCTACACAATCTGCCACACAAATACGGTGGCCAAAATGGCATTGTTTCTCAGATATTCTAATATTCTCTAATAGTCTCACAATATTATGTTCATAAAAGTTTGTATAAGGTGTAAGCACTGCTCGTTATTGTATTTAGGCTATGCATTTTTATATTTATCTCTCTCTTGTGTGCCATAGGGCAACCATTTCTTGTTTTCAGTAGCTTTTTTTAGGTTTATACGAACGCTAACCCGGCGCCCAAACCGTAAACATTCACACACAGTCATTCACACTCAAACTCTATGGACGATCATTTTTACCCAAATCTCTTATTCCGCATGTCTCTGGAGTTGTGGGTGAAACCGGAGCACCTGGAGAAAACCCTCACGATCACGAGGAGAACATGAGAACTCTTGCTGTGAGACGACCGTGCTACCCACTGCGCCACCGTGACGCCCACATTATTTTATTTAATATTATATATTAATATATTAGCAATAATTCAAGATTATAAAGACAGGTCTATAATACTTGCACTACAAGTTTGAGGTAAACATCGACAGCATTAATTTGAATACTTGATAAAATTATACAAATACACATATAATCAATTTTAATCAATCAGATTACTTTCTGTTTTATACTTCCTTTTTCTTAGAATTCTTTTAAAGATTTTAAAGCTTAACATCAATCTAATCAAACTAACAGACTTTTTTATAGTAAGCATAATGAATAAAAGTCATCGACTTTTGATGTGAATTCTCTTTGTTGTGAGTTCATCTTGAGTTTGGATTGAAATTTCCGGCTTCTCACCAGCGGTGCCTAGTGGCTGAACGAGTGCTCTGGAAATCCTGTTTGTGACGCCATTAAAATGTGGGTGAAATTAAACCGAAAGGTAGATTCTACATTTTTGATGTAGCTATAATATTTAAAGATACAAGATGAGGAGTAGACTTTAACAATATATATATATATATATATATATATATATATATATATATATATATATATATATATATATATATATATATATATATATATATATAAATAGACACGTATGCTGTCATGTCCGCCACATTTTCTGCATTCGTCATTTTGATGTGTACAATTTTCAATAGATAGAGGTGTTCTTGAGTCATGTTGAAGTATTTGTTAATCAATACATAATTAAAGTAGATTAAATACGGAATGTTAGATCATCTAATTGGAAAGATGAGGTGTGTGCGCATGCGTGTATCAACTTTTTGACACTAAACCCAAATCTAGCCCTGTAGTTTTTGTCTCTTTCTATGTTCGGATGATAATCAATTGAACTTGAAGACAAAACAGTAGGTGGCGTTGATGTGAATTGGTTCACTCATTAATCATTAATAAGTCATTAATCTAGCATGCGCACAGCATATTTGCAATCATATATTGGTGCTAATCGATGTAAAACACACTTTGAACGTTTACAGCAAGAAAACAGTTTTAATAAAGTTGTAAAGGTGCACCAAACCCAGCTTTACTGTAATTCAGCAGTAATACTCGCTAACATAGAGGTATTTGCAGTCGTTAAACAGAGAGATCATGAAGCGGCAGTTATCGTAATGGTGCGATCATGATAATTCAGCATTAGCGAGTGTAGGTTTAGACGAAGCACGTTGTGAGCGCGTTTGGACTCTGACCTGAGTCCCCTGGATCCCCTCGCTCTCGCACACTCACTTACACGGCTGACCCACTTGAGGCGTGCGTGGGTCATTAATCTTGATGGCACAGGCGTGGCAGAGAGGGCCAGCTCATTATGGGCTGTAATTGAAAGATGCATCGGGTCAGTGCTGCATTGATTCAAATCAGTACCGGATGCCGGCCTTCGAAAAAAGAAGAAGCTCATCTTAGATTTACATTTTCTTTTAAATTGAGCACATAACTAATGTTTTATCAAAAGTTAACCACTTTAAATAGTACAGCCAACTAAGAAAAGTTTGCTCAAGTACGATATTTATTTTCGGTGGAATACTGTGTGACTTTTGTACAGTTTGAACTTGAACAAATGAATTCTTTTGCGTAAACGAGTTGGCATCAGAGCTCGCAGGTTGATTCACTGCCCCATCAGCAATTTTAGCAAGTTTTGTGAGCAGTTTTAGGACACAGTTACGGAATGTGTGCCAGATATTCGTCCTGTCGGTCTGTTGTCATTTCCCTGAGTGCTTTTATTAAATTAACCTTTTGAAACTTCTCTGACCAGCGCGCTTGCTTCTCATTCGTCTTCCAGACCAGAACCTGGCACGGTTTAGCTCCAACCACACCTGGTCATGTTGTTTATTGCTCCTGAAGCTTCCGTTCAAATGCAACTGCTGGAAGATGGATGTATGTGTGCGGTGTGAGCACGCTCGTGTTCGTGTCCTGTAAGAATTCCATAACCTCCTTGGGATCAGTGAGTTTGTGCGAGCGGCCGATAACAGTTATTCACAGTTTCGTAGGGAGGATGAGCAGCATTCGGTTGGATTATTTTCAACTTTCACGCAACAAAAAGAAACAAAAATGATCAAAATGATCATAGATTACTCGACTTCATACTAAATGATGGAAATAACCCTGTTGACATCAGTCGAAACCCTAACAGTGTTATACCGAAAGGTTAAGAGATGGGCTTTGTGTGGGGGGTCTTGGATCAATAAGTTTCTCTTAAATTAAATTTCTTAAGTTCTCATGAAAATGAATGAAGCATTGAAACGAGTTTTAAAAGATATACACGTTTATGTGAACACGAGATTTAATGTAAACTTACTTCCGAAACTACTTGGGGGTTAAGTGACGCTTAAATATACTTTCTAACTAATAAATATCAATATTAAACTTTATTTCGACCTAAATTATGTCACCTCAAGTATAAACATGTCTAAGCACACTTTAAAGAAAAAAAGCTAGCTAAACAATCCCATTACTTCTGATTGTCTTTAGTTTAGCGATTGATAAACAATAAAGTAATACTTTAGCCAGACACAAAAAGAATAAATGTGTAAAATTTCGTTCAAAATGTAACATTTACCGAAAAAAAAAATGGAAATATTTTACAGCAAAACAACACGCGTGCTTGTGGTTTAACAGACAATACGTATTTAACGTTTAGACTTCTAAGCTTTTGCTTGGCCTCGTCAAAGCGCTTCCGCTTTCTCCTTTCTGATGGCTGTTTTCGACTCCCGGTTACTTTTCTTTACATTTTTGCTTAGGACTCTTCAAGAGGAATTTCAGTTTCACTTACCTCGTTGTCGTTCTGATTGTGAATCCCAGCTCCAGACAAAACCAACCCAATCTTCCCTCCGCTCTAACTCACACCTCTCACACAGTCTGGCTCGTACAGTCCAGCAAACAGTGATTTGACTCCACTCCACAGTGAGTTACTGTTTCTAACCTCACAGTGTGAACACTGGGAAAAAAATCTGACATGATTCTCAGCTGCTGCGGCTAAAGCTAGATGTGAGGGAGAAAAAAACCCTGAAAATAGCATGCATTAAACTCTCAATCGATCAATCCATCAATCAATCAATCAATCAATCAATCTTAATTAAAATGTTTTACATAGCACTTTTTTAGCAGATGCTTCAAATCAGCTTCAATAAAGCCTATTATGGATTTAGAGTTAGATTGGAAATTCTATTGGATAATTCCTCCAAAATTTTTAAAAACTATAGTTTTCCAATAGACTTATTCGTCTAAGATTTAACTAGGTACATTCAGTACATCCATTCGATTAAAATCACATCATGCAAAAAGTCCATATCAGCTTCCCTTTAAATCTAATGGTTTCTGTTGAAGCAGATTAAAAGTTCTAAAAGCGTTCTAGGAATGATTTTTCCTACCCCTGCTGCACCCCTTATTTGGTAAATGTATATGTTCATTAATTTTTTTGTCGCTGAATGGGTATACCTCCTGCTCAAAAAAAAAATGTTGTCCTCTTTTATTACTCATGTTTATGATCCGCTTTGTTTTCCCGTGCATCTCCTGAAGACATGCAAGCACAACCTCTCATTAGCCTCATGGAAGCGCTCGTATCTGTATGGAAGTAGGACACAGCCTGCACACATTTGTCTGATATTAATCGCAATGCTTTCTGTTGCTTCCACCATCCCGCGCAGGCTTCATGTTCCCTCCGGTGCGGCACACTTTGCTCCAGATAAAGTGTAGGTTACACTGTACACCGTGTGTCTCTGCCGAGCCGACGCACCTTCACTGGAATGACTTCACTCCTATTTTAATCCTCATGTACTGTACGTGGAAGCAGGTCAGAGGTGCCGGCGGAGGAATGTGAGGCCATTATTTTCCGTTATGCACAAACAGCAGTTGTGTTGTATGTAATAAATCTTGTTTTGTGGCTGCTGACCTGTTTTCTCCAGCATCGCTCATGATGAGAGCGGTTGGGAGCCAGAAGAATTTCATCTCTTTATGGCTCTTTTTCATCACTTGTTGTATAGGACAAGTCAAAAAGTGCATTGTGCCATTGTTGTTTATTCTGTATTGATGTTTTTAAGTGAACTACGTGCATACTGTGTTTTATTTATTACCAGTGCGCTTTTTCAGTATTTTAACATTTTTATTTGTGAATCCGGAGAAAAGGCGTATGCATAAAACGTGTGATGCTAATCGTTGAGATCTTGCGCATGTGCGTCAAACAATTATGTAATTACTTTGTAGTAAACTGAGTGAATAATTGAGCTAGAATCGTCTTTAGCCATCTAGCAGTCAAAACAGTGTACCAAAGGTGTAGGCTTTTTAACAAAAACATTTTCAAAAAAGATAAAACTCACTGCTGTGCGCTCAGCCCCTGTCAAGTGTGCTAACAAAGGGTTACCTGAGTGTCATGTCCCAGAATGCAAGTCGCGTGACATCTAGTGATCGTTCATGAACGATTCGTTCTTTTTGATCGACTCTTTAATGTGACTTCGTAGGAACGAATCGTGTCGGAGAGGGATTCGTTCAGTGACGCATGCGCAACATTCTTCTGGTTTTCCGAACGTAACGCACTCATCATTAATGACAAAAAGAACTAAAGGAGCGGAGGACTCGGGGAAAGAACAAATATTTTCTGTTTCTGGCTCAAACTGCATTTGGTTAATATTAGAGAGCATTACGTGACAGAAGAACTAAAGGAGCCGGAGGACTCGGGGAAAGAACGAATCTTGTAGGTTTCCGGCTCATATTGTGTTGGTAAATATTAGGGAGCGTCACGTGACAGAAGGCCCCGAGGCCGGACTGAACTTGTTACCATCAGAGAGAAGAAATGTGAGGAACGAATGAGACTTTAACCTAAAGACAGATCAGAGCTGAGCTGAATCAGACTAAAAGACTCAGGTAGGCTTAATTAAAATATGTTTTTTTTGTCTTCTAGCATTATAGTTTGTCTTATTTGTAGTGTGATTCGGATTTGTGTATATACTAAATGTGTTAGGGAAGAAACACACAACATTTTTTTGGTATTTTACTAAAATGAATGAAATGAACTAAATGACTCTAAAAAAGATTCGTTCATTTTCTTGAACGGGACTCAAAAAAACGAACTTCCCATCACTAATGACATCTATCTTTCTCTCCCTTCAGAGGTTTAGAATGACAAACTGAGCCAATGTTTCTGGATAACCAGATACCACAAATCAACTTGCAGCGTAACCACATATAACACTTAAAATAATCTAAAACTTGAGTTTTGCAGCGCACAACACAGAAGGGTCTTTATCAGAGCTTGTCGACGATGGTGTGTGGAGACTTTTATCCAAATGAGCCAGTTTTGGAGCGTTCTGATTGGGTGGTGTTGTGATAACGTCATCAGGTGTAATTGTGACTGACATCCTGCTCGACGGATGAGAGAGAGACCGGAGCGCTGGTGAGAGTGAGAGGGAACTCTACAAGAAGAAGACATTTCTATGTAACACTAGTATAACTTAGAATAGCAGGACAGAATACGAGTCTAGTAGGGAGTGATTAGAGACAGGAAATGTTTTTTCTGTTAGGCTTAGGTTTCACTTTGACTCAATGTTGATCATGCACCACTTTGATTACGTTAGTGAATGGCGCAGGTGTGATAGCAATAGCTAGTTATTGTACATTAAATTCAGTCAAAGTCAAATTTATAAATAGCCTTCTCTGGCTACTACTCCAAAAATGAGTGCGATTGAAAGGAAACCCAAAAATTTAATTTTGAGTGTTATGCCCCCAGTGGTAAGGAGGTCTGAGATAAGGCAATAGAATAAAAGATGGATGTTCTAAATGAATAAAGAGGAACAGAACATGAATAAAACAATGGCAACTCAGAACACAGGGAGACACTGCCAACTGCAAGCCAGAGCGAGGGTTAGTTATTAATAGTGCAAAAATTCACTAACAATTTTTTTTGGCACATTTTTGTACACATCGAAAATTCAGAAGAATAAAGAAGAATAAAAACAGACGGAAAAAAAAACGATTGGAGATAAAAAAAAAAAAGCAATGGATAAGACATTACAATTCATAGAAAAAAAGAAAAGCAGAAGCTCATAATTGCAGCACTGTGCAGTCAGTAAACACATATTTAATTAAATGAGTTTTCAGTCTGAGTTTAAATGTGACTGAAGTTTTAGCTCCTCTAATCTCTTCTGGAAGCTGGCTCCAGCTCTGGGCAGCATAATAACTGAAAGCAGACTCTCCTCATTTGGAATCCAATTATCTAAAAGCGCTAATAATCAAGTATTATACCAGATCTCTCCAAGAAACAAGATGTGTTTTTATGCCAAGATGTGTATTAAGTTACAACAGCGAAGTATCCAGTGGTGAAAGTGCGTCGCTTCCCGGTAATCAGAGAGAAGACACGTTCATCAGATGAAATTAGAGACTAGCTGTTAATTATCTGCAAACTGAAATCCTTAATTATGTATAGCTTAATAAAGCTTAAAAAACTTGTACAGTATAATAATTCACTAAATCTGAAGTTTAACTCCCCTCACGAACAATTCAAACCTTTGTTCATGTCACAATTCTTTCTCTAAACCAAGCTCTATTCAGCTAAACGACCTCAACTATCCTCATCACATTCTGTACCTTTTTTATTACATTTGAAAGTAAATTCACAGACTGGAGCTTTCATAAATACTTTCTGGTGATCGCTGAGTTTGTAAGCCATCCATCATCGTTAAATCTCTGCTGACCTCCGCTGACAAAGGAAGTGCTATGTCTGTCTTGATCTTCAGTTGTGTGATGTTTGTTCATCCACGTTTGATTAAATCACAGTTTAACCCTTGATTGTCCGAGTCAGCCTCTATTATTCGCTTTGGCCCTCAGAAGAGCTCTGAATTATTGATGGAGTCTCTTCATCTGGAGGAAGGGGACTCATCATTGTCCTGTTAGACTGTGTTTGAGAGTCCCTTTATACAAATCCTCTATTGCTCGCCTGACCACACTTTGGCCAAGTCGGCCACAGGTCTCATCTTACATGTTTTATTTTGCAGTCAAGTCGGACACAGAAGGAGGTCCCAAACAGCGTCCAGCATTCCTACACATTATCTGGAAGAACAGATACACAGTTCTTTTGCAAATAAACTCAGTTTTATAGTGTCTACAATGGGTGGAAAGATGGCGCAGTGGTGGAGTTGGTCGTTCTGTAACTGGAAGGTGGTGGTTCGATCACGCTAGGGTCATTCTGCCGTTGTGGCCCTGGGCGAGCCACTTCACCCACATTGCCCAGTATGGATGTGAGTGACTGGTGGGGTGTGTTTGGTGGATGTGAGTGACTGGTGGGGGGTGTTTGGTGGATGTGTGTGACTGGTGGGGTGTGTTTGGTGGATGTGAGTGACTGGTGGGGGTGTTTGGTGGATGTGAGTGACTGGTGTAGTGTGTTTAGTGGATGTGAGTGACTGGTGGGGTGTGTTTGGTGGATGTGAGTGACTGGTGGGGTGTGTTTGGTGGTTGTGAGTGTCTGGTGGGGGGTGTTTGGTGGATGTGAGTGACTGGTGTAGTGTGTTTAGTGGATGTGAGTGACTGGTGGGGGGTGTTTGGTAGATTTGAGTGACTGGTGGGGGGTGTTTGGTAGATTTGAGTGACTGGTGGGTTGTGTTTGGTGGATGTGAGTGGCTGGTGGGGGTGTTTGGTGGATGTGAGTGACTGGTGGGGGTGTTTGGTGGATGTGAGTGACTGGTGGGGGGGTGTTCGGTGGATGTGAGTGACTGGTGGGTGTGTTTGGTGGATGTGAGTGACTGGTGGGGTGTGTTTGGTGGATGTGAGTGACTGGTGGGTGTGTTTGGTGGATGTGTGTGACTGGTGGGGGGTGTTTGGTGGATGTGAGTGACTGGTGGGGGGTGTTTGGTGGATGTGAGTGACTGGTGGGTGGTGTTTGGTGGATGTGAGTGACTGGTGGGGGTGTTTGGTAGATTTGAGTGACTGGTGGGGGTGTTTGGTAGATTTGAGTGACTGGTGGGGTGTGTTTGGTGGATGTGAGTGGCTGGTGGGGGTGTTTGGTGGATGTGAGTGACTGGTGGGGGTGTTTGGTGGATGTGAGTGACTGGTGGGTGTGTTTGGTGGATGTGTGTGACTGGTGGGGTGTGTTTGGTGGATGTCAGTGACTGGTGGGGTGTGTTTGGTGGATGTGTGTGACTGGTGGGGTGTGTTTGGTGGATGTGTGTGACTGGTGGGGTGTGTTTGGTGGATGTGAGTGACTGGTTGGGGGTGTTTGGTGGATGTGAGTGACTGGTGTAGTGTGTTTAGTGGATGTGAGTGACTGGTGGGGGGTGTTTGGTAGATTTGAGGGACTGGTGGGGTGTGTTTGGTGGATGTGAGTGGCTGGTGGGGGTGTTTGGTGGATGTGAGTGACTGGTGGGGGTGTTTGGTGGATGTGAGTTACTGGTGGGGGGTGTTCGGTGGATGTGAGTGACTGGTGGGTGTGTTTGGTGGATGTGAGTGACTGGTGGGGGGTGTTCGGTGGATGTAAGTGACTGGTGGGTGTGTTTGGTGGATGTGTGTGACTGGTGGGGTGTGTTTGGTGGATGTGAGTGGCTGGAGGGGGTGTTTGGTGGATGTGAGTGACTGGTGGGTGTGTTTGGTGGATGTGAGTGACTGGTGGGGGGTGTTCGGTGGATGTAAGTGACTGGTGGGTGTGTTTGGTGGATGTGTGTGACTGGTGGGGTGTGTTTGGTGGATGTGAGTGGCTGGTGGGGGGTGTTTGGTGGATGTGAGTGACTGGTGGGGGTGTTTGGTGAATGTGAGTTACTGGTGGGGGGTGTTCGGTGGATGTAAGTGACTGGTGGGTGTGTTTGGTGGATGTGAGTGACTGGTGGGGTGTGTTTGGTGGATGTGAGTGACTGGTGGGGTGTGTTTGGTGGATGTGTGTGACTGGTGGGGTGAGTTTGGTGGTTGTGAGTGTCTGGTGGGGGGTGTTTGGTGGATGTGAGTGACTGGTGTAGTGTGTTTGGTGGATGTGAGTGACTGGTGGGGGGTGTTTGGTAGATTTGATTGACTGGTGGGGTATGTTTGGTGGATGTGAGTGGCTGGTGGGGGTGTTTGGTGGATGTGAGTGACTGGTGGGGGTGTTTGGTGGATGTGAGTTACTGGTAGGGGGTGTTCGGTGGATGTGAGTGACTGGTGGGTGTGTTTGATGGATGTGAGTGACTGGTGGGGGGGTGTTTGGTGGATGTGAGTGACTGGTGGGTGTGTTTGGTGGATATGAGTGACTGGTGGGTGGTGTTTGGTGGATGTGAGTGACTGGTGGGGGTGTTTGGTGAATGTGAGTGACTTGTGAGGGGTGTTTGGTGGATGTGAGTGACTGGTGGGGGGTGTTTGGTGAATGTGAGTGACTTGTGAGGGGTGTTTGGTGGATGCGAGTGACTGGTGGGGGGTGTTTGGTGGATGTGAGTGACTGGTGGGGGGGTGTTTGGTGGATGAGTGTGACTGGTGGGGGGTGTTTGGTGGATGTGAGTGACTGGTGGGGGGGTGTTTGGTGGATGAGTGTGACTGGTGGGGGGTGTTTGGTGGATGAGTGTGACTGGTGGGGTGTGTTTGGTGGATGTGAGTGACTGGTGGGGGGGTGTTTGGTGGATGAGTGTGACTGGTGGGGGGTGTTTGGTGGATGTGAGTGACTGGTGGGGGGTGTTTGGTGGATGTGAGTGACTGGTGGGGGGTGTTTGGTGGATGTGAGTGACTGGTGGGGGGTGTTTGGTGGTGATCGGGAGGTCGTAGGAGCAGCTGAGGGCTACAAAGGTAGCTTATCACCAGCAGAGAGTGAACGTGGAGTGAATGAATAATGCTCTGATAATTGTAAAGCGTCTTTGAGTGTCTAGAAAAGCGCAATAAACATTGAAGGCATTATTATTATTATTACAATATCATCAGAAGCATCTTTACCGTTCATCAATTCAACAGAGGGCTTAATGACACTTATATCCTTTATCACAACATTATGGAGCTCCATTTATGTTCAGTGATGATCAAGAGCTCCTGACTCAGTGTAAAGCGTCCGTCACGATCTCCTGGATATCACTTAAGCTCATTTTCTGCCGATGATCGCGCAGGACCATAAAGAACGAGACAGAACTGTCCTTCCTTCACCTTCAGCCACCGCTTCATGCCATTTTCTTTTTTTCCTGGCTTTCTGACACGGTTGAGATGGATGTGTGCGGTCAGCCTGGCGCTTCCGGACAGTAACTCAGGGAACAGATTTCTCTTCAGGGACAGATAAGCTCTGTGAATGATTTCCGTCGACACGCGGCTGATGTTATCTTCAACACACGGCGGGGAACTTATTCTTCCTGAGCGACAAGCTAAACTGCTGAAAAGAGTCTTTCAGGAGCTTTCAATGACACGTCAACTTATATATTGAAGAATTTTTTTTGTGAAAGAGATGTGAAATGAGAGAGCACATTTGGGGTGATCTTTTAGATTGTGTTTGATGTATTTTTGACATGTTAAAGCTAAAACTCTAGAGCTTGTCCTGAAACTGGTTTTGAAATTAGTTGGAATTAACTAAACCGGATCAGGGAAAGTGGTCAGGATCTTATTGTTTAAGCATGGTTTGATTATTATTTTTTTTTGTATGTGAAGCTGATTTATACTGGTTTAAACCTAATTTTGTGTTTACTGCTGACACCAAACCAGTTCAAATTTTTCATGGACTAGTCTGAGTTAAAGTGGACTTGAGTTTATCACAAACAGGTCCATTTATCACGAGTTGATTCAAGCTGGGTTAACTATAGTTTCAGTTCCAGTTCATGTTTGCGGGTTTTCAGGTGATCTGATCTGGTGATTTCTAATTTTGAGATTTATCTCTTGAACTGGTTTAAACTTATCTTGATGATGTTTGTGCTGGTTTAGGCTGATTTTGAGGTAGTCTGACCTGAAGTATGCCTTTTTCGACCACACTGTTGTTTAGATTTTTTTTAGATTGATTCAACTTTATTGTCATTACCCAAGTACAAGGACAAGTACAAAGCAGCGAAATGCAATACGATCAAGTAGATGGACTTAAACAGGTTTAAACTTGCTTGAAGTATTTTTTGAGCTGGTTTCATCTGATTTCTTGGGGTGTTGGTGATTTTCAGCTTGGCTTAGATGAGTGACATAAATAGGTTGGACCTGGTCTTGAAATATGTTGAACTGGTTTAAGTTGGTTTTGAGAGGACTTGAGTTGGTGTAAGCTGATGTTTGAGATGGTTGGAGATGATTAGTTGCTGGTCTGATTAGGGTAGAGCTGGTTTAAGTTGGTTTTGAGAGGACTTGAGTTGGTGTAAGCTGATGTTTGAGATGGTTGGAGATGATTAGTTGCTGGTCTGATTGGAGTTGAGCTGGTTTAAGTTGGTTTTGACGTGTTTGCTCCTGGTGTTCTCAGACTTTGAGCTCTGTTTAAATTAATATAAGTTTATCAAATTAATTTTATGATTACAATTTTATCTTAAATTTCAACTGTAAATTACTTATCATATTTAATATTTTATTTGTTCATCCATCATTACATCTCAATTGTATTTATGTTTATTTATTTAGGATTAAACTATTTTTTTATTAAAATTTTTCATATTAATATATTTATGCTTTTATTTCTCAATTTACAGTTTTATTACAATTTTAATTATACGGTATGTATATATATATATGTGCGTGCGTGCATGTGTGTATGTTTGTAAAAATATTTTACATTTTTAATGTATGTGGCTATGCCATGCATTTACTTATTTATTTATTCATTTATTTATTTTCAGCATCAGACTGTTCGTGAATCTATTTGGATCTATTCTTTTTTTTTCTGTTTTTGTGTTCGACACTCGAGGAGGCTTCCCGTCCTGTGGCGTTCCACTATGACATAATAACATATGGCTTGTGACATTTTTGTGATAAAATGCTTTTTATTAAATAGAATCATACATTTTCCCTCCTTTGCTGCGCACTGAAAAATCACAGCTGTTAAAATATATAAATGCACACAGTAACAAACTATTACAAATGTCCTGAGAAATGGGCTAAACAAGATTGCGTTCAAAAACGCTTCCTCTGATTACGATAAATAGATAAATAAACGAGGAACCGTTATAGAACATGTTGTTCAGAATAAAGCATCCAGACAGGTGGATGCGCTGAAATGATCTGCGCTGCATATCTTCAATATTTCTGCGTTTTTCTTCTCAAGCTTTCAACCCCCAAACTGATCAGAGCTTGCCATAAAGAACAGAAGAGGAGAAGCGGTGGCTGTCTGGTGTCAGCGAGCAGAGCGATGGCTTCCTGCGCTCGCTCGAGTGTGTTTCAGGAGAACAAACGACAGCATTATTCTGCAGACACTCGGCTCTGCCCCACTTCCACTCAGAGAGGAGCGCTGCCGACGCGGAGGTGCACCGACCTCGCTCGCTCCGGCGCAGCGCGCTGACAGCGGCTCGGCTAACAAGGAGCTTGAGCTTCTGGGTTTCCACCATCCTCGTACGTTCACAGTAAAGCAGTGTTTCTCAATTATTTTCTGTCGCGCCCCCCTAGGAAGAAAAAAACATCTTGTGCCCCCCCGCGCAACTATATTATTTCTCTTTAAATGTGTTATAAGTACACCTCTGCATAACACAGTATCCTTATTAACGTATAAGAGAGAAAAAAGAAAGAAATATGGACCAACTTACAACAAAGAATAGCTTTATTAACTGTAGCAGAAAAGATTTAAGGTGCATCTGAAATGTAACATTAAACATTAAATCCTTAATAAAACTATAATCATTGTTTGGCTGATCGTGATTGCTGGCAATATTCGGCTCGTTTTCTCTGAAAAAACTCAAGCAGCTTATCAGCGTGATTGGAGTGTAATGTCTTTAAGTGACGTCTTCATTTATTAGGCTTCATGCTGTCTGCTGCAACATGTTTAGACTCAGTAAGCACACCTGTCTCTCCTCGTCTCCCAAAACACACTCACAGTGAAGCCAAGCGCTACATACGCGTCATGTTTCCTCGTCTTAGCTTTCAGGAGACTTTCGTTTGTCTCTTTATCTCCTTCTCTCTCCGCCTGTCTTCTACACTTCCTGTCTACACTTCATACTCTGCCAATGAGAGCGCAACTGCCCCCTAATGTAGTGGAGTGGTATTGCACTTTATTCTAGAACTTTATTTCTAAAAAAAAATTTGAAAAATAAAAAAGCATGTTCCCCGAGGATAAACGCGCCCCCCTTTACGGAGCCTCTTGCCCCCCACTATTTGAGAACCACTGTCCTAATGAGAGGCGCGGAGACAGTTCTACATCCTGTTCTGGAACGTTAGCGCCGCCTGGCCACAGACGCTGAAACACGGGCAGACAGTCCAGATGAAACCAGCTCTGGACTGGAATAAACCAGGTTACAAACCAGGTTCCAAGGCAGTGCGGTTTTTGGCAGCCATGTAAGTTTTAGTCCTAGTCTTTTTGATGAAAATCATTTTAGTTTTAGTCACATTTTAGTCTTTTCAAAATGTAATAGTTTTGGTCACGTTTTAGTCGACGAAAATCTGAAAGCTTTTAGTCTAATTTTAGTCAATGTAGATGAATAAATATATTTGATATTGAACAAAATATATTTGAAATAAGTTATATTTTAAGAAGTTAATTGAACTCTTTAGTGATTAGAAATTGTGTGTTTAAATTTATTTAATAAATTAAGGCTCCATTTCACATTGTGAGATTGTTGATGGGCTTTTCATAAAAAAAAGAAGATACATATGCATTATCAAGTAAGGATTATGCAAAATAGTGTTATCACAATGAAATTTATCTGCAAAAGCCAAGAACATATTTACCACCAATAACAAAAAATCTAAATCCTTTAAATAATGGGAAAACTAGACACTCGAAGCCAAACGTTTATTTCTGCTCAAATATACCAAATTGGACTTAAACTTGTATCTAATTCTGGTTTGACTGACAAGTCTGTATCAATTCCATAAAACGAATGTACTTTACTTAAAAAAATACTGCTGCAGCATTTCTATTAAAAGCATTTTTACAGAGTGGTAAATAAGTTTGTGCACCCTCACAGTTGTGCTCCGCATGTGCAGCGACAGTGAAGGGAACTCTCCTCTCGTGTGAGGAAGACAAGGACAGGCGATCGTCAGATGTTTCTTGAGTTATGTAGATTTGACTCGCGTATAATTATGATGACGTTTTTATCTGATCTTTAAGTGATTAATAATCGCGCAGCTCAAGCGCAGATCGGTCTGAACCGAGGAGCGCTTGCAGCCTAATGAGAAGTGAGCGAAAGCGTCTGGAGTCAGCCGAGGACAGATCGATGAAGTATTTACTGCAAGCTCCCATAAAAATCATGAAAGATTAATTACGAACACAGAGAGCACGAGCCTAGAGGCGTCCTCAGGTTTAATTTGAGACTCCTGACATCCCTGTGATTTAAGAGCTTTCTGCGTTCCAGTCTCGGTGATTGAATTAAATGGAGATTTTTTACAAGATGCTGGCCTCATTTCTTGACGAGAACCTTCTCAAACCTACCGGAGTTGTTTTGACATGCACACGGTGAACGTGTTGATTCGATTCTATTAATACTAAAGAAATAATTTGACGTGCCTTGAAAGGTTGCTTCAGAGTGGAGTGCGCTCTTTCTTTGACTCTGGGTAGTGTTTGAAGTAGTCGATTCCGGGTCTTTAAGAACATTGTTAACATTTACTGTCTCCTGCAGAGCGCAGGCAGATCATGAACCGACCTTTCACTCCTCATCGAGTCTCTCTAAACTCCAGAGGGACTTTAATGAAGCTGGAAGCTGCACAACCAGCGCAAACACATTCTCTAAGTCTCCACTAAACTATTTACTGGGAGGGAGCGGGTTTAAGGCGTAAATGTTAACGTAAAAAGATTTTGTGAATTGTAAAAAAAGTACTTGTACCTGAACACAATTAACAAAATCAACAACAATTTTTGCAAATGTGCAAAATTAGCTACTTTTTCAAGTACAAAACTTGTTGTTTCTTGAGTTCGCTCTTGCTTATAATTGCTTATTATCGAAGGGGTGGTTGATGTTGTCCGCTCAGGTCCTCATTTATATACTGGAATATTATAAGTGGAACCATATGATTGAATGGGCAGTTATCAGCCAAGCTCCGCACGAGCTTATGTTAATTTAATAAATAGCCTAATTTCTGGTACAAATGTTATTTTAGGCATTTGTGAATTCAATCTTGTGCATTTGTTGAGCTGGTTTTGCCAGGACTGCTGGAGGAGAAGTGTGGATGCTCCAGGGGCCCAGAACTCCAGGGGGGGCCCAGAAGGCAACCAACATATAACCATCCATCAGTGTTTGATTGAAATATCCAATAACAAAGATTTGACATCTGGAGTGTTTATTTTCTTTACCATTATAACCAAATTTTTCATTTGCTTGCGTTGTCAGACATTCCTCCATTAAGACTGAAGTCAAGTCAAGCAGCTTTTTATTGTCATTTCAACCATATAAGCTGCTGCAGTACATAGTGAAATAAAACAACGTTCTCCCAGAACCTGGTGCTACATAAAACAACATATAGTCATGTAGAACACAACAGAGAACTAAGGAACAACTTATAACATAAAGTGCATCGTGTGCAGTCTAGTGCAAGCAGTGCAGAACAACAAAGTGCAAAAACAGACAAGACAGTGCAGGACAGGATACGCAACAAAAAAACAACATTTACTGGGATTGTTCAGTACAATGTTTGTTGTAGAGAAACTGTGCACAGGATGTGATATTGACCAATATGTGCGAAACGGCAAAAATTGCAGAAAAGGTGCAAAAACAGCATGTAACAGTGAACATGGTTATCATAAATAATAAATATGGGTTGTGATGGAGATGAGGATGTATGTGAGTTGAAATGGTGATGGATAAGTATGTTTGAGTTCAGTGCTGTCTGGTTGTGAGGGCCCGAGTGCTCCGGAACCTGAGTCTGAACCGAGAGTGAGGGCTGTGTTGGGCCGTCCATGGTGCTGTTAGTAAATCTCCATGACCGAGGGAAGAGAGAGGAAATCTGTGCTGGAGGAGGTGCATCTGCAGAACCAGATTGACAAATAAACTCGATTGAAGTGTTTTGCTTTTTTATTTTTTTTAACAATTCACTAAACCTTTTTACATTTGTAACATATTTGGACGTGAGGCTTCATCAAGGGGGGAACGTTTGACCTAATTCTGGTTTGACTGACAAGTCTGTATCAATTCCATAATACGAATGTACTTTACTTAAAAAAATACTGCCGCAGCATTTCTATTAAAAGCATTTTTACAGAGTGGTAAATAAGTTTGTGCACCCTCACAGTTGTGCTCCGCATGTGCAGCGACAGTGAAGGGAACTCTCCTCTCGTGTGAGGAAGACAAGGACAGGCGATCGTCAGATGTTTCTTGAGTTATGTAGATTTGACTCGCGTATAATTACGATGACGTTTTTATCTGATCTTTAAGTGATTAATAATCGCGCAGCTCAAGCAAAGTTTTTTGCTTTTTTTTTTTTTAAACAATTCACTAAACCTTTTTACATTTGTAACATATTTGGACGTGAGGCTTCATCAAGGGGGGAGCGTTTGACCTTGGGGAACATGCTATGCTTTTTTTATTTACAAATTTTTTTTTTACTGTTCTAGAAAAAAGTGCAATACCACTCCACTACTTTATGGGGCAGTTGCGCTCTCATTGGCAAAGTATGAAGTGTAGACAGGAAGTGTAGAAGACAGGTGGAGAGAGAAGGAGATTAAGAGACAAACGAAAGTCTCCCGAAAGCTAAGACGAGGAAATATGACGCGTATGTAGCGCTTGGCTTCACTGTGACTGCGGTGGGAGACGAGGAGAGACAGGTGTGCTTACTGAGTCTAAAAATGTTGGCAGTGGACAGCATGAAGCCAAATAAATGAAGGAGTCACTTAGTCATTATACTCCAATCACGCTGATAAACTGCTTGAGTTTTTTCAGAGAAAATGTGCCGAATATTGCCAGCAATCACAATCAGCCAAACAATGATTATAGTTTTATTAAGGATTTAATGTTTTTTTAAATTTCAGATGCACCTTAAATCTTTTCTGCTACAATTAATAAAGCTATTCTTTGTTGTAAGTTGCTCCATATTTCTTTCTTTTTCTCTCTCATACGTTAATAAGGATACTGTGTTATGCAGAGGTGTACTTATAACACATTTAAGGACAAATAATACTATTTATACTTGCGCGGGGGCACAAGATGTTTTTTTCTTCCTAGGGGGGCGCGACAGAAAATAACTGAGAAACACTGCTTTAAATGTAAATGAATTGATGAAGCTCGTAGCCATTAGCATGCATCATGTGTCTGGGTCGTGAACACCAGAACAGCTGGAGTTTTTCAGCTTCTGCATCAGCGAAGTTGATCATTAAATGAGGTTTCTGATCAGAGACAAGCAGCTGCATAAACACAGTACGCTCTTCTCATTCCAGACGATTTGCTGCAATAAACACTATGGAGCTAATCTTGAAAAAAACTCCGGCTCGTCGGTTTCCTGACTGTATAAGGAGAAGCCACTAAAACTCATTAGGATTGGGAAACCTCCCTTCTGGTGACTTCTGCACAGTTTTTATGATTATCTACTGTAACTTGTGACTCTTTGATGTGATTGGATGCTGAGCCTGCAAGAGACGGAGCACAAACATCAAATCACGAGACGAAAATCCTCGTTTATTTACTTCTTGTAATCAGAGGAAGCATTTAAACTATTATTTTTTAACCACTTCTAGTTATAGCCTCGTTTTTTAAGAACATTTCAAAAGTTTGTTACGGTGTCCATTAAAACGTTTTTAACAGCCGTGATTTTTCAGTGTGCAGAAAAACTGGGAAAATATTGTGGAATCTATTAAATTAAATTGTTCTATTGCAAAATATATGAATGCATATTACATGTGTTATTGCATAAAACATAACATAATATGTACCACATACTTTAATACTTAATATGACCGGTAGGAAAAGATGAATCAATTAATAAATAATATTTTAAAAGATTACTAAAATAAAAATGCATTAATAAATACATTAATTAATGAATACTCAATGACACAAAAAGTGAAAAGTAGTAATTAATGAATACATTCATAAATGAATAAACATGAAAACATTAATACACAAAATATACTTTATGTAAAAAAGTAATTACGTACTAAATAAATACGTAAATAATGCTTGAAAAGATAAAAATCAAGTAAACATGAATATATAAACACCAATAAATACATTCATAATTAAACACACTTTCAACTTAAATAGGTTAAAACAATGAAAGAACGAATAAACAAATGAATGAGGTTTGTTTTTCAAACAGCTCAGTGAAAAGTATAAATATAAAGTCCTTAGTGGCATCGGGAGCTCTTCAGTGAGCGGCCACACGCTCCCTCCATCTTCGTCTGCTGCTGTTAAATGATCTGATCGCTTCTGTGTCAGGCAGAGCAGCCTTGGAGATACTCTCCCTCTCCTCTCTCTCTCCTCTCCACTTCCTCTCTTCTCCTCTCCACTCCACTCCCCCCATCCTCTCCACTCCTCTCCCTCCCCTCCTCTCCTCTCCTCTCCTCTCCTCTCCTCCCTCTCTCTCCTCTCCTCTCCCTCTCCGTCGCTCCCTCTCGCTCCCTCGCCACGCTCCTCGCGTCCTCTCCTCTCCTCTCCCTCGCCTCGCACTCCACTCCTCTCCCGCGCCCTCCCTCGGCTCGTCTGGCCCTCTCTCTCTCATCTCCCTGAAGACCCTCTCCCCCTCCCTCTCCTGCCCCGGATGCGACTCCCTCGCCGGGGTTCCAGCGAGAAGAGAAGGAAGGGAAGAAGAGAGCGAAGCAGAAGCGAAGAGAAGAGGAACGAGCAAGACCGAGCAGGGAAGACGCGAAGAGAACAAGAGAACGAGAGAGAGAAGAGAAGGAGAAGAGCACGAAGAGCACGAGAGCGCGCCGCGCCGAGCACGACAAGCGCAGAGACCGAGCGAGGGCACCGCGAGCGCGCAGCGAAAAGCAAGCAGCAGGATGAAGAAACGCGCACGAGACAGCGAAGCGCCGCGAAACGCCGCGCAGAGAGAGAGACGCGACGGCGTCAAAGAAAGGAAGCGAACGAAAGGAAAGAGAAGCTCAAGTAGAACGCGAAACGAGAAAACCAGCGTCCGAGGCCCGGCACGGAGGCCGCGCCGAGACAAAGAACGCCCCGAGCGCGAGCAGCGCAGCGCCACGAACCGCGCGCGCCCGCGAGCGGGAAAGAGAACGCGACGCTGGAAAATGAAAGGGTGAGAACGAGAGACGCACGACGAAGAGACTAGGCACAAGAGAAGAGACACGCACGCGCACGCGCCAGCAAGCGGAAGCGCCGAGGCCCCGCGAAGAGCAGCGCAAGGAGCGAGCGCAGCGGACAGCCGCCGCGCCAGAGACATCGAAAGAGAAAGAGAGAGACGAGAAAAGAAAGAGAAGAGAGGAAGAGACTCGAAAGGCACAGAGAACGAGAAAGAAAAAGCGGAGAAAAGAGGAGAGCGAGGAAGAGAGAGAGAAAGAGAAAAGAGAAGAGAAAGCAGAGAGCGGAGAGCAGAGGAAAGAAAGAGGGTACGAGAAAGAAAGAGAGCGAAGAAGAGAGAAGAAAGAGAAAGAGAAAGAGAAGGGACAGCGAAAAGAAAGCGAGACAGAGAAAAAGCAAAGAGAAGAAGATAAGAGAAAAGAGAAAGAGAGAGAGACGAGGAGCCGACCGACCAGGAGAGCCAGCTTTACATAGCGAAGAGCGCGGGAGATGAGCGAGAAATAGAGGGACGACAAAAAAACCTCGAGCCCTCAGAGGCTCTTTCCAGACCGCCCTCCCTTCTCGTCGTTCCTCGAGCCCTCACTCCGTACTCCTCCGTCCTAAGAGACTCCCGGAACCTCCCTCGTCCTCTCCTCTCCCCTCTCTTCTCACGTCTCTCGCTCGTCTCCGGCTCACATCCCATCTCCTCCTCTTCAGACCTCGTCCTCTCCACTCTCCTGGGCAAAAATCTCCGCCTCTCTCCACTCCCTCTCTCTCTCTCTCCCTCTCCTCTCCTCTCCTCTCCTCTCCTCTCCTCTCCTCTCCCTCTCTCTCTGCTCACCTCACCGTGCTTTAACAAGCAGCAAGAACACAGGCTTGATCTCTGCGTTGTTCCGAACTCACACGAAACGTTCTTCACATGAAGCCTCTCCTCACGATCATTTTCTTCTCCTTAGAGAACTCCTCCATAATGAGAGCTAACGATCAAATCATCGCAGCTTCTATCATGATACGGATCTCAGATTGCACGTCATGTACTCTTTACACGTCTCTTTAAGGTTGGATCGCGTTGGAGAGGGAACTGTTGGTTGCTTCTGGATCAATTTTGAGTGTTTACTGTTCCCTGGTGATGTACAGATGTACAGCATTTTAAGGTTGGGATCACTGCAGTGTTCATCGTGTGATGGATCAGTCGAAACAGATGTTATTTTTTAATGTAATGAACTAAAAAACACATTTGTATCTTGAATAAGACATTGTTAAAAGTCCAATATTATTGAAATAAAACTTTTGGAAGGCATTAGGACATAAATTTGTGCACCAACACTGTGTTTTATGTCATTGAATCCTTTCTGCAAGAAATGTATAAAGCTAAATGGCTGTAATTTCAAAGCTATTTTCATTTGAGTGGATTTTTGCATCAGAATCCAATGTCCCTGCCTCGGTCGTGCAGTAGCTTACCATTCATCAGTTTGGGTTTACAGGGAGGAAGCAATGTCCTCAAAGACTCAGCACCCTTGTTCTGTTTCAGGATGTTCATCTCAGCACTGAAGTCTTCATCATCTACACACAGATGAGCAGCAGAGGTTCCTACATGTATGGTTGAGTTATGCTGCTGCTCCTCTCGCTCATGTTTCGACTCCTCGCTATTTCTCATTCGCTCACTGACAGAGCAGGCGGAGGCAAGAGACGTGACATCACAGCAAATTTACTCCTTCAGCAAAGTGCTCCTTAAACAGCATGAATCATTGACGCCCCCAGACTGGGAGTGTTTAACTGATAATAATATAGCATATCTAATACACAAAAATTTTGCTTGACATGTTCAGAAGAGCCAGAAGATCCATATCACAGGAAAAAATAAAAGAGTTTACCCTCGACTTCCAATAACCAGCAAAAATATTTTTTATATGCTAATGGTGAAATTCTCAAATCTGCATGTTCACATCAAGATGACGGGAGAGGATGTCTTAACTTAATTTTACGTCAACATAAGTACATAACTAAATAAACTTCAACATTCCTGTCGCATGATTTGTCCTTTCAAGATTTAAGGTTTGAACAGGTTGAAACCAATCTTTGGTTGTTTCTGTTTATTTTTTTTCACAGCTGTTGTTCGTCGAGCTGTGTGTCACTGGATTCCAAGTTAAAATAGTTTTTTTATGCTGGGGAGGTGATTAGCACCTGTCCCATTCAAAGAGGCTCCCTGTGACCTCACAGAGGGGTTCTTCACTGCAGGAGATCTTTTCTCTGTGCGTGTGCGTGTATAAGTGTGTGTGCGTGCGTACGTGCGTGTATGTATGTGTGTGCGCGTGTGTGTGTGCGTGCGTGTGTGTGCGCGTGTGAAGGCGTGTGCGCGCGTGTGTGTGCGCGTGTGAAGGCGTGTGCGTGTGTGTGTGTGGGGGGGGTTTCCGGTACTTCGGGTACTCTGGGTTTTCCCACATCAATAATAATACGTGTCTTGTACACTTTTTTTCTTTCCTCAAGATCGATTTTAAATAGAGCTTTTGTAGAAAGTAAAAAAAAATACTGGTCAGCTTAAATCGACAGTTTCCTCAAACTAATGGAGTTTACTCTACAATCTCTAAGGTAGCAGTACATGATGATTCTATTCCTAACCAATAGAATTATACAATAGGAATTCCTACTTAACCCAACTTAATCCGCATTTGGCCTTTGTGAAGAGCTTTGAAGCAACTGCTATAATGTGCTTTATAAAAACATTTTGATTGATTGATTCATTCATTGGCCTTTCACCAGTCTGTATGCAGTCCAGTGAGACTCCGCAGTGAGTGTAAGCTTGTAGTGAGTGTGTAGCCCATCATTATTTTATCATAGGAGCCAGTTCTTGCTGTATTTATGCTTACAGCAAAAAAAAACATATTTAGTTAACATGGTTGAAAAGAAAACCTGCAAAGCATCTCCACATTTCTCGGCAGTTTCTGCGCAATCATCCGAATGCTAATATGTCGCTTTCGTGAACCATTTCCTTCCTCGTTCTGTCATGGGGGAAATTCTGCAGAGTTGTGTTTCTGCACGCCTTCGTTTTTGTATCCTGTCTGCAGAAATAACACTCAAAAATAGACACTTCTCACCACTCACAAATCCAGCTGAGCTTTGCCTTTGTGCAACACTGTGCCAGAAACACTCTCTCCAGTTCCGAGCTGAATAACCATCTGACCGTTCCTGATTTGATTTCAGTCCCGTGTTTATCATGGTGGTTTCTGATAAAAGCGTGTAGTGAGGGTTTTCCAGGCGCCGGGGAATCCTCTGATGCTTCACCATCTGATGGAACATCCGACTTTGAATATTGGACTAAATTATGAGATTAGAGAAAAAATATAAATTTTCACAGCGCCATTATCTGTTCAAACAGTTGAAATGAGGGTTCATGTGAGGACCGAAAGGTTTCGTGGCTCACATGACACCTTGGCATCTCATAAGGGAAGAAAATAAAACGTGTAGATGCATACAGAGAAAAAGAGGAGGGTTTTCCTGTCACGAAAATGAATGGAGTCACTATAGACCCAAACAGGGGGGAGGAGAGAGAGTGAGTGGGGGAGACAGAGAGAGAGAGAGAGAGAGAGAGAAGCAGGAGGTGAGAAGAGATCAGCACATGAAGAACAAACTCCGGTTCACTCCGTGACCAGTGGAGAGCCCTGAGAGGATGCCTCCTTCCTCTGCGCATCACTGACGGACGTGTTTCTCTATATCGTCTGTAGCTTGAGGGGATCTTAAAAGCTGACCATCAGCCAACGCCGAAGCTGAATGCAACTTCCTCCTTCAACTATCATTAGAAACGGATGCTGCGATTGATTTAAAGCTTCATTTATAATAGTTTTTTACATGAAGGAAGGCACTTATCGCTTATCTATTTCTTGAGAGGATCTGACAAACAGAGAGACTTATCTCCAAACTTGTTTATTCTTCCTGTTGTTATATTTTCACGTCATCAATGAAAGCTCAGATTAACAGTGCTCTTCGTCAATGGAATCACATCCAGTGTCTGGCTTTTCCTTGAACATCAGGCAACGCCTAGGAAAAATAGAGCTTTTAGCGTTAAAGATGACTGGGCAGAGATTGAGGTCTTAAATTGTTGGCGAAAAGTTAAGAAGACAAACTGATCACAAAGATTACAAGAAGAACCGCTTGAGCATCCACGGAAGGCATTTTTGAAGCTTCTGTTAATCTCCAGTTCACTTTTCTTAGAAAACAGGAAAAAAGCTTGCTTCCATCGTTTACTGTGTACCAAAAAGTGCCATTTTTAGACCTTTTTTTCTCTTTATAAGGAATGCACCAACATTTTTTCTGTGCATGAAATTTCTGGAGCAGACCCTACAGTGATGCATTGGCTATAAAACTTTTGCTCAAGCTGTGCAAGGTTTAGCAGGCTCCTTCTTTTTTTAAATCGAGAGAGAAGACCCAGAAGCAGGTCCTCAGGGATTGTTAGAAATTCTGCTTTCAGTTATCAAGTCAGATAATACCAAACGTTTCCTTTTTCCGTCATCAAATAGAATTGTAATAAACACAAGCCAGGTCAATTCCAGACTTTTGGAGATCGAGAGAGACAGAGATTGGTGTAAGGAGGCGAGCAAGGCACAGTCCAACAGTGGCATCACTCCAGACAGAAGCTTTGGCGCTCCAGCTGCTCCCCAATGCCCGGGACGGCCGCTGCGATGCCCACTGGAACGCCCGCTGCTCGGGGGGCAGTGAACAGATGATGAGTGAGATGTCGTTCAGTGGGCGAGACAGCATCCCGCAGGATGGGGCGTCGGGCACCAGGAACGCCCGCGTCAGACGAGCAGTGAGAATATCCAGCATCGTCGCTCAGGAGGTCAGTCTGGATGTTTCAAGCTTGAAGAGAGGAATTCAGAAGATCTAGATGTTTGAATCTGGTTTGGATGTATGCTGTTTTTGTGTACAAGGGTTTAAAAGAACTGCATAGTTGAGATTAAATCTGTATGAAAAGTGTGATTCAACCTTGAAGTGAATCACCTTGAAAGTGTGATTCAAAGTGGTTTAATGAATCGTAACGATGGTATCGTGTGATTTGAAGTGGTTTAATGAATCGTGTCGATGGTATCGTGTGATTTAAAGTGGTTTAATGAATCGTGTAGGTGATATTGTGTAATTCAAAGCGGTTTAACGAATCGTTTAGGTCAGGGGTCGGCAACCCTTGGCTCTGGAGCCGCATGTGGCTTTTTAGCGCCGCCCGAGTGGCTCCCTGAAGTTTTTTCCAAAAATGTTTAAAAATGGAAAAATGGGTAAATATATTTTTTGGTTTAATATGGTTATATGAGGACAAACATTCTTAATGTTTTCCAATGCTGTAAAAGTGTGTAGAATAATCAGCATTTACCAGCAGGGGGCGGAATGCCAGGCAGGGGCTGTCAAAAAACAAACCAGTGTTCTATCGGATTTTCCTGCCCTGTAATTTTTTTCTGCCGCAGTAAAAAATGAAGGACTCGTCTGTTGGTTTTCCCTACCCCATCGAAATTTCCTTCCGCATTCTGCTGCAAATATCGATGTATGACGATAAATAATTTTTGTCTTTTAGTCCTTTTGGTTAAACTGGGATGGGAACTGCAGACGGACAAAGCAGCGTGATTTCATGGTCATGTTTAAAAATGCTGTTTGTGTGATTTCAATAAAAAATAGTGAAAAAGACTGATCAAGCTCTCAATAAGATGGAAAATGACGAGGTTCATGTTATGCGCATGCGCACAATGACGCGGCAGTTAAAAGTTACGGGTAGAGGAAACTGACGGAACACAGGCGACTGTGTGATGGGCCCTGGATACCAAAGAGAAAAAGAGAAAAATAACTGAGAGAACAGAGGATTCAACGCTTCTTGGACCGGATCGTTTGCATTCATTGCTTATGCTGAAGGATATCCTGATTGTTTTCTCTGCAGCGAGAAGTTGTCAAATAACAAGAAGAGAAACGTGGAAAGACATTTCCAGCGAAGGCATTCACGTATTTAGTAACAAAGTGGCTGTTTTTATAAAGTGATCTCTTATTTTTGGCAGCATGTATTTGGAATGACACTTAAAACATAAACTGTATTAATTAGATTTTATATACTTTCTCTTTTCAAAAGGCTGCAGTTTTATTTTTATAAATGCAGGCTGCGTTTTGTTGCACTGTTTGTTGCGCAGATAAGGGACGCGTTATGCACATTACATTTTGATGTCATTTTTATTTTGAGGATTGCAAAAATCAAAACTCTGATTTCTTTATTGCATTTCTTTAATTTCATCAAAGCGATGAAACATAATTCATTAATAATGTAATGAAGTTAAACTTTAGGCGGCATCGTACAACAGAGGGGTCACATGCAGTCATTCTCTACTGAAAAATAAACATTTAATCATGAAGTCTCATTACGTATTTGTAGCCAACTTAGTCATTTTTATAGTGGCTAATATAAATACACACAGCATGTGTTGCCTTCATCATGAGGCATATATAAGGCTTTTAATTTTGTGCGGCTCCAGACATATTTGTTTTTTTTTGTTTTTTTTCTTCCAATACGGCTCTTTTAACATTTTGGGTTGCCGACCCCTGGTTTAGGTGGTATCATGTGATTCAAAGCGGTTTAATGAATCGTTTAGGGCATATGTTGTGATTAAAAGAGCTTAAAGATTCGTTTAGATGTATGGTGTGATTCAAGGTGGTTTAATGAATCGCTTCGATGGTATCGTGTGATTCAAAGTGGTTTAACGAATTGTTTAGGTGGTATGCTGTGATTAAAAGAGCTTAAAGATCCGTTTAGATGCATGGTGTGATTCAAGCTAGTTTAATGAATCGTATCAATGGTATCGTGTGATTCAAGCTGGTTTAATGAATCGTATCAATGGTATCGTGTGATTCAAAGCGGTTTAACGAATTGTTTAGGTGGTATGGTTTGATTCAGAGTTGTTTAAGGAATCGTTTAGATGTATGGTGTGATTATACGTCATTAAATGGGTCATATAGACCGAATGGTGTGAAGTCAACCTTTTATTTACTTGGTAACCCTCATATATCACTAAAATGCATCAAATGTTAAAGGATTCGCTTGTTTTTGCAACTGACAAAAATGTCCACCATATCATTTTCATCCAGTTCTTTCTCAATGTGCAATGAGTACTTTTAATAATTGAGAATTGTCTCTCTGCTGCAGAGCTAATCAGTGGTGTGAGGACAAGCAGTAGCAGATAATAAATGTTCCTTTCACACCTCAGCTCTGAATTTATCAAGGTTGGTTGGTGGTTTGAGCCTTTTAACCACCAAATGCATCACCAGCGCCCAACTTCCTTCCTAAACTCCACCCATAATTCAAAGTGGTTTAAACAACCATTTGGACGGCGTGCCGTTTCTTTTAACGTTATTAAAACATTTCTAGTGTTGTGTAAGAGTCAAAGTTTTTTAAAGGTAATTAATAGTGTGAATAGTGAAGTCTGGGATCAGGAGTGGTCCGCTGCTTTGTTTTAAAGATCTGCTCGTCTGAGGTGCTGTGTCTTCCGTGTCATGCAGCGTGTAGAACCTCTCTCTGGGACCAATAAACCCAGCGCTCAGTGTTCAATAGAGCGATGGGGTGCACTTCTGCTCAATATTGTGTGAAAGCACGAGGAGCATGTCGAAGATCTCAATGAAGAACTTTTATTGTTACACTGTAAGTCGTGTTCAGGACACTCTTTGTTCAGAGACTTTTAATGCTATTTGCCAGTTTTTGTAGA
Source organism: Danionella dracula (assembly GCA_900490495.1). Classification (NCBI taxonomy): domain Eukaryota; kingdom Metazoa; phylum Chordata; class Actinopteri; order Cypriniformes; family Danionidae; genus Danionella; species Danionella dracula. The sequence continues at coordinate 57,899 of UELW01000611.1, forward strand.
TGCATTGTACCAGTTATATTGATTCATTTAACTGGGAAAGTGGAAAAGAGGATTAAGTGGAGGCAATGCAAGCTAAGCGAAACAATGTGATTTATTTACCGTGACAGAAATGGGTGGTGGAGCTAAAGAAAAAGAGCAGAGAGGCGAAAGAAATAGCACAGTTTAAACCAATATAAATAAGACTATGCTAATTGCAACTCTTCTTCAAAGCTAGAGGACAATCATTTGCAAATGGAATGCCTATAGAGACTCATTCTGTCCTCTGTTCAACTCTGTGTGGGCTAAAAAACTAACATAACTAATATATATATATATATATATATATATATATATATATATATATATATAGAGAGAGAGAGAGAGAGAGAGAGAGAGAGAGAGAGAATGTGAAAGAGAAATAAGAGAAAGAGAGAGTGGTATAGAGAGAGAGAGAATGTAAAAGAGAAATGAGAGAGAAAGAGGAAAAATATGAAAAAGAAATGAGAAAGAGGAAAAATGTGAAAGAGAAATAAAAAAGAAAGAGAGAGAGCGCAAAAGAGACAAAGAGAGAGATAGAGAGAGAGAGAGAGAAAGAATGGGAAAGAGAAATGAGAGAGAGGAAGAATGTCAAAGAGAAATGAGAGAGAGAGGAAGGTTGTGAAAGAGAAATTAAAAAAAGACAGAATGAGAGAGAGAGGGAGGGAGGGAGGAAGGGAGAGAGAGAGCGAGCTGTCAACTGTAGATTCCCTTCATCAGAGAACCCGTGTGTGGTGTTTGCTCTGGTGCTGAATGGCAGAACGGTTTCTGTTAACTCATCTGGAATCACATCTTACGATCTCCTCCGCTCTAATCTGGAGAACGAGTTTGGCCTTCAGTCAGGAGCACGGAGCCAGTTTGGTCGAGTCTGTTGCTTGCGTGCGTCTCAGGTGTCTGGATGGGGCTCCTGTCCTGGCGTGCTGCTGGAAGTCTATTAGTTGTGACTCTGCCACATGCTGCCAGGCTCAGATCTGATTAATGGAGGTGAATGGCATCGCTTCCCGCCCGTGCTCAGCCTGATTCATGGAAGAGGAAACGCTGCAGTGCATTCTGGGTGGTCTGCTGTTTTTATCCCAGCAGTGGGGTCTGTCAAACATGTTTTTTGGAGAACGACTTTCGGAGGGAGTTCTTTTTTCCTTTTTTCTTTTCACACAGAATGCAAAAAAATGATTGAAATTTGACATTCAAGTGCAATAAATCCGGCAAACGGTCTTTTAGACTTCTGAGTCTTCAAGTTCGGTAAAATTTGTTCACCGAACAGAATGACATTTTTGAGTAAGTCTTAAGCTGGAGTGAGAAGCAGGTAAATGAGGTGCAAGTCATACGTCTCTTTAAGTGACAGCACTGCGATTGGCTACTGCGCTCCCTTCAGATCCACAAATCCACTACAGAGTCCGGTCGTCCATCAAACAGACACCCGCTCAGAAGGCTGCTACCCATGAAGCATTGCGGTCTCTCACCTGCGGCTTGTCAGTGGCTGTTGTCACATCTCCATTACCAAAGCTGGAGTTCTAGCGGGGCATTAACTCGTGAGAGGGAGAGAGAGAGAGAGAGAGAGAGGGGAGGGAGAGAGAGAGAGAGAGAAGGGAGAGAGAGAGAGGGGGAGAGAGAGAGAGAGGGGAGGGAGAGAGAGAGAGAGGGGGGGGAGGGAGAGAGGGGGGAGGGGAGAGAGAGGGAGGGGGGAGGGAGAGGGAGGGAAAGGGAGAGAGTGAGAAAGAGAGGGAGGGAAAGGGGAGAGAGGGAGAGTGAGGGAGGGAGAGTGGGAGAGAGAGGGAGAGTGAAGGAGGGAGAGGGAGAGAGACTTTCTGGCCGTGCTTTCTGCTCTGAGATCTGTCTGTTGTGGCGCTGCCTGCTGCCTTGCGGCGCTCGAGAGTTCTGGCTTTTTTACGCTCGGATGACCGGCTCTCTTGGGGGGTTGTGGAGAATGGGATTGTAGAGATAGAGCGATGAGTGACATTCAGTGCTTGTATGCTATATCCACTTCTGTCTTAGTCTTATATCTCTGTAGAAATATGTTTAATTATTTTATTGTTATTGTTGAATTATCTTTTGTTGGTTTACATAGTTGTTTGGTTGATTTATGTCGTCTTGACACACCAATGAACCTAGTAACCTAGTGGAATGATGTGTAATTTGATTGGTTGTTTGGAAAAATAAGAGAAGTAATTGCTGGTTACTCTGTTATTTAATTAGGTTATTTTTCTTTGGCGAGTCAGATCGAATGGTACTTGGGTTTACTCGATGGAGGATTACGTTGTCCCTTGATTTGCTGGTTTTTTCAAGTTGGGCGGTTGTTTGGTTGGTTAATTGGTTTGCTGGTGTTGATATAGATTGATTTTGGATGGTGTTTTAATGAATGATTATAGTTACTTATCAGCTTACATCCTGAACACACTGAACTGAGTCCTTTTCTGTTTGATCTGTGAGTTAATTTTGTCAGATGCTCGGTCAGGTAATCTGATGCACTAGTTATTCAACTGGTTGGCTACTTGGTTTGTTTTGTTTATTGGTTGTTTTTTTGTTGGCTAGTTTTATTAAGTGGTTAATTATTTCTTGGTGCCCAGTTATCAGTTGTTCATTTTGCCATTTGGTTGAGTAGTTTGATTGACTTCTTAACTAGTCCCCTGACTGTTTTTTTTTTTTTTTTACTTGTTAGTTTTTTCTTGTTGACTGGTTATCAGTTTTCTATACTGTCAGTTAATTCTGTCAGATGGTTTAATTGAACTGGTTAGTTTTTTTTTGACTAGTTAACTAGTTCACTGACTGTTTGGTTAGTTTTGTTAATTGGTTTCTTGGTTCTAGTTTCGTTATCAGTTGTGCATATTGCCAGATAACTATAACTACATAGATAGTGAATTAATTTATATACTTTTTCGTTCGACTGACTGGTTGGTTGATTAATGAATAAATTAATTAAATCTGTTTATTGGTTAGTTATTTTTTTCATGGCTGTTTATCATTAGCAGTCAGTTAATTCACTTTGTTGCTTGATCAAGGTATTTTATTGGCAAAGTTCACCGATTGGTTGGTTATTTTATTATTTGTTTTATTTTTTGCTATGTGGTTGGTTTCCTTTTTAATGACCGTATGTTTGGCTGCACAGCATTGGGGGTTGTTACATCCATTTATTTGGTTGGTGGACAGCTCATTTGATTGACTATTTGGTTGAATTGTTTATTTTTGTGTTATTTTTGTTTGTTGTAATTTTCCTGGTTGTTAAATTGTTGATTGATGTGTTAGGTTTTGTGGGTATGTTCCGATGCATGAGTAGTTTGACGACTTTATCGGTCGCTTGTTTGGTTATTTCTCAAGTAATAGTGACATGCAGTTTTTGTGTTTGAACTGTAATATAGCTAGAAAATAATCTGTTTGATAGGACTTCTGTTTAACCACAGATGAAAACCCTTCAACGCCTTCTAATTTAAACACTATCTAATGAGGTAAAAGCTTTCAGATTTAATTTCGATTTTCATTAGAGGGGGCATTTTAGCAAAAAGTGAAAATCATCTAATCAATGACGTTTAATGTTCCTCATCTGCTTAATGAGTTTAAAGCTTCCAGATATAATCCACTGAGTCAAGAGAGAATGTGCTTCATCAGAAATCTTACTGGAGATTTTTCTGTCACATTTTCATGACATGTTCACTTATCTCCGCTGAAGCTTGTAACCTGAAAACATGAGGAACATGTGGTTCATTTTGTCGCTTGTTCATCGAGCAGATATGGGTTATTATTTCAGATCATGTTGATCAGTGCTGATGAGAGGGCGAATTATGCATCCAGACAACAATCCTTCATTATAATGTCTTAAAGATCAAACACCTTCATATATTCCCAGGTTTATGAGGTTCACATGTGGCTGTGTTTTTATTGTGTCTCAAGACTCTCAGGGATTCCTCATGAAGCAGTAAGTCATCAGAGTACCACCACAAGCAATAGAAGCAAAGAAAAATGCACAAAGAAGAAGACAATTTTTTTTTTTAGCTTGGATTTAAAATTCTGCAGATCACTGCTGTTGCGGACTTCACGTGGCTAGTACAGAGCAGGAGCAGCGCAGAAGAGAATCTTGGTGGATCTCAATTTTGTGAGCGAGAGAGAGAGAGATGATCGAGCTAGAGCTTGGAGTCTTTATAAAAATGTGAAATATTTGAACCTTGTTAGTCTTGTTGACCCACTTCATTATGTCTTTTTAGTTTAACAAAATTTTATCGTTTCCGTGAAAGCACTCTGCAGACATGATTTTCAAACAATTTGTGCACCAATTTGATCATTTTGATACATTACCTTTATCTGTGACTTTCATTAATTAATTAAAATCTGACTAAAGTAATTTTTAAGCTGCTGTTGTTTTGTTTGTGTTGCAGAAGTGGATGGTGCTCATCTTCTTTTTTTTAAATCACTGTCAGTGAATTCTAACTTGCTAATGCCTCTTAGTGTATGCTAGGTAAAAGCCAAACAAGGTTTACAGTGGTTTTAAAAAGACTCAAAAAGGTCTCGTACAAAAACTGGAGCTAAATATTTTTTACACATAATTAAATGACTTGTAAAAAAAAAATTTTAAAAAAATAAAATCAAAATCTGTCACTGACAAAACGACAGAAGTAAAAAAAAAACAAGAAAGCATCACTGTCACAAAGATAAAGTTAATTATTTTGTGTGCAGTTGTTTTGAAGCAGCTTTACAAAGGCCTAGTGTGGTTTAATATACTTTAAAAAGGCAGTCGTGTTCTGGTGGATGAGGAGATGGACTTGTAATCAGAAGGTCGCAGGTTCGATCCCAGATCCACCGAGCTGAAGGTGGAGTGAGTGATGAAACACTTGCTCTCCATCTTCAGCAACCACAGCTGTGGAGCTCTCGAGGAGCTCCAGTTCCCCGACTGCTCCCCGGGCCCCGCAGCCATGGCTCCCACTGCTCCGGGTGAGTGCTCACGGTGTGTGTGTTCACTGCTGTGTGTGTGTGTGTACACTGGGATGGGTTACATGCAGAGCACACATTCCGGGGATGTCTCATTCCAGATCTGACCAACTGCTCACTTTCACTTCACTTTAAAAATCCAGCACTTGTTTCATATTCTGGACAGTAAGTCCTAGCTTAGTTGCTGAGCGCAGTGTGTACTCCAGTAAGAGCAATGTGCAATGGTGTCATGCCATGAAGTGCTTTAAAAACAAAAGTAAGAACTTTACATTGAACCCTGATTTCAAGAGGTAGCCAATAGATGCCGATGAGTGTACTGTGACATCTCTTTTTGATCTCTGGGACTACAGTGGAGCTTTGAGCCAAGGTTAGCGCACCGCCAGATTCTCGTATCATTCCGTCCGTAGTGTACATCAGCAAAAGCTTCCGTTTTAACCATGTTCAGAAGAAACAGAACAGAGTTGAGAATCTTTTAGCCGTCTTAATCAGTTATGATAAGAAACCGTTCAGACCATTCTCCTCTCCTTTTCAGAGCGTGGATAAAGTATAAGAAAAAAGTTTGGCCAGACTGTATTTGAAAAGTATTATATTAGAACCTTTTTGCAGATGTGGCAGGGGCAAAAACACAACTCTTGCTCTTGGACTCTCTCTTACAGACTTGCGCACACACACGCACACACACACGCGCACACACACACCCACGCACGCGTGCACACGCACACACACACACACACCACACACACACACACATCAGCAGCAGGCACAGCCCTGAGGGAGACAGAGAAAATAGAAAAGACCTAATTTCGACTTTATTAGCCTTCGGTGAGAACACCTAACCTATTTGTCTGAGCTTGAATCTTTTTTTGCATTTTTTCTTGAAAAAATGAAAATGGATCTAATGAAAACCAATAGTTGTTACATTCAGAATTTCCAAACCTGCTTTATTTTCTCGAGCATCCATGCATGGTTGCATAACTTCCCATAGCTCATTTTAGCACGTGCTAAATGAATATATTTAAGCATCTCATGGTGTTGCATTTGATGCACTTGGAATTAAATTCGGTCCTTGTTTTGTGCTCCTTTCACCCTCTCGCAAACTTTCATAGCTGCAGCAAAGCAGAGCCTCCAGTCTCTTTCTGTCTCACATTACAGAAATCACCTTTGATTTGTGTGTGCTGTTCCTCCATGGCTCCTTGTGAGGGATTGAGTCTTCCTGCAGGCGCTCACGAGGGCCCTGCTGGACTCGGTTAGTGTTTTTCCAACCGTTTGGCATGTTTCTGACAGAGCCAACTGTTACAGAGTCCACTTAGCTCTCAGAAGCGTTTGATGGATTGCGTGGAGAGAGGATGCAGGGCTCCTGAATGCCTGGTGTTTGGGTGATGAACATTGCGTTATTTAGCTGTCTTTTCAGATAATGGTGGGTGAATGCTTGGTTCTGATCGGTCAAGAAAAATTCTGGAGCTAAACGATTAGTTATGATTGTTTCAAGGATTTTCTGACTGATGAATGATTTGAGAGTGTTTTACATGTTAAATCAATGGGATGAAGCAATCTCAGCATTCATGCGGACAAAGTGAAGCCGACATCCCATTAACTTTACTATACTATAGCACTACTACTAATACACTATAGCACTACTACTAATACACTATAGGACTACTACTAATACACTATAGGACTACTACTAATATAATATAGTACTAATACTAATATAATACAGTACTACTGCTACTATAATACAGTACTACTACTAATATACTATAGTACTACTACTAATATAATACAGTAATACTGCTAATATAATACAGTACTACTGCTAATATAACACAGTACTACTACTAATATAATATAGTACTAATATAATACAGTACTACTGCTACTATAATAAAGTACTACTGCTAATATAATACAGTACTACTGCTAAAATGATACAGTGCTACTATTAATATACTATAGTACTACTACTAATATACTATAGTACTACTGTTAATATAATACAGTACTACTACTAAAATAATACAGTGCTACTACTAATATACTATAGTACTACTACTAATATACCATAGTATTACTACTAATATAATACAGTACTACTACTAATATAATACAGTACTAGTGCTAATATAATACAGTACTACTGCTAAAATAATACAGTGCTACTATTAATATACTATAGTACTACTACTAATATACTATAGTACTACTGTTAATGTAATACAGTACTACTACTAAAATAATACAGTGCTACTACTAATATACTATAGTACTACTGTTAATATAATACAGTACTACTACTAAAATAATACAGTGCTACTACTAATATACTATAGTACTACTGTTAATATAATACAGTACTACTACTAAAATAATACAGTGCTACTACTAATATACTATAGTACTACTACTAATATACTATAGTACTACTACTAATATACTATAGTACTACTACTAATATACTATAGTACTACTGTTAATATAATACAGTACTACTGCTGATATAATACAGTACTACTGCTAATATACTATAGTACTACTGATATAATATAGTACTACTACATACAGTTGCGCATAGAGGCTTTTTACTAGGCTCTAGTCCCCAAACTAACTTGAGGCTAACAGGAAGAGAACATTAATTTGTAAAAACACCTGTCTGTCACCATATTAGATACCAGTCAAAAATGTCGAAAGTTTTATGACACTTTAAGTACTGTGGCTGCAGAAAATTGACGGCACTTTCACAAGGAATGAAGCATAACATGATTGTTGCTTTTAATATTAAATAAGTGTTTCTTTTGTATTTAATAATAATAGGCAATAAAAATCACTACTTTCTACATTAATTTGGGAAGAAGAATACTACTTACAGGGAAAGCATCGAAACTTTTCATTAATGCAAACAAACCCATTCTGCACTCCAGACTCCTGCACGCTCTTCTAGCTTTAAAGAGTCATTAATAATTAATGCATGCTGTTTTCTCATAGGATAGTTGAGCTCAAGCTCATCACAAATTGAAATGGCGACGCATCATCAGTAGGCCATGTTAAAAAATTGCTTTGATTTTAAGCTTGTTGTTGGCACCATACTCAACATGCTTTTATGGTGAGAATGTACGTTGTTTTGTTAAACAGAGGTAATACTACTCAGACTAATTCCTGCTGAAGAGAAAAGGATAAAAAGACTTCTGTTTTGGGAAAGGAAAAGAACAATCTTGTGAGGGTAAATCAGATCAGGTCAGGAGGGCTGCAGGCTCTGCAATTTCTTCAATAGGCTAACCACACTGGATGATTGATAATGCCGGCAAACCTGTGTTAACAAGAGAAAACTTATAGAAGTCTCTCAGTGTTCATTTTAACCAGAAGCTCAGAGGGAAAAAACTGTTTTTATTTGTGTTCAAGAGTTTTGTGTTTCTTAAAAAAAGTTTTGCAATAAATAAAAGTGATTTATGTCAGTTCTAGCACTATTTTGTTTTTGGTCTTGGCCTTGTTACCATGAGTCTTACTGGTGGTTTATATTGTATTTTTTGGGGCTGCTGTGTGTTTTATATATATTTTATATGTATTTATACACCTCTGTCTAACACAGTATCCTTATTAACATATAAGAGAAAAAAGAAAGAAATATGGACCCACTTACAACAAAGAATAGCTTTATTAACTGTAGCAGAAAAGATTTAAGGTGCCTCTAAAATGTAAAAAAAACATTAAATCCTTAATAAAACCATAAACATTGTTTGACGGACCATGATTGCTGGCAATATTTGGCATGTTTTGCTGAAATAACTCAAGAGACTTAGGGGTGTAATGTCTTTAAGTGACTCCTTCATTTATTCGGCTTCATGCTGTCCGCTGCCAACATTTTTAGACTCAGTAAGCACACCTGTCTCTCCTCGTCTCCCACCGCAGTCACAGTGAAGCCAAGCGCTACATACGCGTCATGTTTCCTCGTCTTAGCTTTCGGGAGACTTTCGTTTGTCTCTTTATCTCCTTCTCTCTCCGCCTGTCTTCTACACTTCCTGTCTACACTTCATACTCTGCCAATGAGAGCGCAACTGCCCCCTAATGTAGTGGAGTGGTATTGCACTTCATTGTAGAACCAAAAAAAAAATAGAAAATAAAAAAGCATTTTTCCCCGAGGACATTTGAGAACCACTGCTTTAATGAATATTAACGACCTTTAATGAATGTTATCATTGTTAAATTTTTATCATCTCTTGCATGCCATAGTGTTGAAAGTGTATTATCATTACTAATGCTTTATGTGCCCTGCCCACACTCTGTCAATGAGAGCGCCACTGGCCCCTAATGTAGTGAAGTGGTATTGCACTTTATTCTAGAACAGTAAAAAAATGTAAATTAAAAACCTTGTTCCCTGAGGTCAAACGCTCCCCCCTTGACGGATGTTAAAGCTATACTAGATGCTGTTACTTCCAGTTTCTTGTGGAAGTGCTTCAATATTTGTGGAACTGTTCATGAGAAGTGAAGCCTAACGCTAATGCTCACTGAATCTTCTGCTGAAGCTATTATTAGCTGTGATCTGTAGAAATGTGCACTTGTTTCTCACAGTGTGGCTGAAGAAAACAAACATAAGTGTGAGTCATTGTGGTGTATTTACCCCTGCAGACTCCCAGCCTGTATAATATGCCCCCTGCGGCCACATACAGACACACGTCAGCTGCGATCGAGGGCAAGGGATCTCAGCTAAGAGAGAAACAGAGGGAGTATTTTAATGCCAGACACCTGCTTCTCACACTAACTGATGCTGGGTCTCCGTCATTTAATGCCAAAGGTGCATTTTAGCAGGGACACATAGAGAGGCGTCGTGCAAATTAAAAGCATGACTATAGAAAAGCACAGTTACAGGACCCATAATGCATTACGTACTCAATCATCATTGCGGAAATGTACATTTTTAATATGTTCTTGGGATGAATGTATTGATTATGGCGATTAAATCAAATAGCAAAATAGTTTTAGCACATTCTTTGATACTTAAAGGTTTAAAAGTGGCATATTATTTCCTTTTAAATCAGAATTTGACCCCTCTAGACTGTCACTGCACCCTTAATAACCTTCAAAAAGCAGTATTTATCATAAACAATGTCTTTAAATCACCTCAAAGGTTTGCGCTCTATAAATCAAGTTGTATCTCATGTTCCTCCAACTGCCATGCTTCCACCATGCCCCCTGCTGGGTTTTTCTAGTTAGCACACAGCCGATCCACTCCTTTCTGATGAATAAATTCATCTTTTTGTGCCAATAAACACTTTTGGCCCTGTACATCTAAAAACACTCTTTCTCTTCATTATTTATAATCGCGGCTCTGCTACGGTTCACTTCTGGCTCAGTCAGAGCGTACGTTCTTCATTGAGATGAGCTGCATTAATGCTTCATCTGATTGTGGGTGGTGTGGTGCTATGATCAGTGGGGGTGGCTATGACAATCTAGCCATTTTGAGCTCCCAGAAAATGAAAACCGGAGTACACAAACATGATTAAAACTATCTGAATATGACTTGAGCCTTTTTTTATGAGGGAGCAATACTAAAACATGCAAGAAAAGTCTGAAAGTCGAGTTTACGGGATATGGCACCTTAAAATGATGATGCAGATCCTGGAATAAGGCTACGTGACTAAACACAATGTTTTTCTGTACTGATCTCATGGAACCTAACAAAAGGCCAATCGTTAGCGAGTTTCTCGATTGTTTGAGAGCACAAGCGATGCAGAAGTGCTCTGAGATAATCTGAAGATGCAGATCAGTGACTGCTCAGATTCACGCAGAGTCAGATCGCGCTATGTTCAAAGAGCACGCTATAGGTTCCACGTAGTTGTTATTGATCACTGGTTACACATCCTTATCAAAAAAGTGCTGCCCCTTTCAGGTCAGACTGTCTTTTCATGAAATTAAGACAAATGTTAAATTAAATCACTAAATTGCCAAAATACCCGCAGCATATTCCATGCTCTTGCTTGGATTTGCAAAAGCAGGCTCGTGTCAATGCATTAGCATATGCAAGGACACATTTGATCCTATGTTGATGCTGCTTTTATGGATTGCTTATTTAGGCCATAAGATTAAAGACTCTTGTAACTTGGTTTCGTTTGTGTCTATGTTGATTTCTCTCCAAAAAGTACTAGATATAGAAAATAATGCTTTTTTGTTTCTTTTTTTTGTGCTAAAAAACCCCAAAACTTTTCAGTTAGTTGTCTTGTAAGACAACTCACGGGGGTGCAATGGGTAGGATGGTCGTCTCACAGCAAGAAGGTTGTGGGTTCGAGTCTTGGCTGGGTCGGTTGGTATCTCTGTGTGGAGTTCTCATGTTCTCCTCGTGATCGTGTGGGTTTACTCCGGGTGCTCTGGTTTCACCCATGAGTTTATAGACACTAGAGAATAAGAGAATTGGGTAACAACGATTGTTCGTAGTGTTTGAGTGAGAATGAGTGTGTGTGGATGTTTCCCAGCGATGGGTTGTGGCTGGAAGAGCATCTGCTGCATAAAACATCAGAAGAGTTGGTGGTTCATTCCGCTGTGGCGACCCCGAAAGGGACAGAGCCGGCAAGAAGATGGATGGATAGAGTTGTCGTGTTAAAAAATTTCCCCTAAATGTCTTCTCGAAATCTTCTCGCTGGAAGAATTTGAGAAAAAATCGTGAGATGTGAGTGAAAGCTGCACCTCACTGAGGAGAGAGAGGAAGGAGGGAGGTTTGTACTCGTTTCTGCTCCACTGGCCTTCCACTCGAGCCATTTCTCTCGCTCTGATTCCAGACGATTCTCTTCCTGCTCTGTTGATCCTTCAGCGGATGACATCATCAGCTTCTTGGGGTTCGCTCCGGAGGAATCTCTCGACGAGATCGTGATCAGTGCGTTCCTGTCTCAGACTCAGACGGTGTCCTGTTTTCAGACTCCATCCGTTCTCCTCCTCTCACCCTCAATTGAGTGGAAACAAGCATAGCTTCATCTCTCTCTCCCTCTCTCCCTCCCTCCCTCTCTCTCGCTCTCTCTCTCTTGTCTATATTTTTCTAATTTATCAAGTTATCTCTCATTCTTGGTTCCTTTTCATTTCTCAATTTTCTCTCAGTTTTCAGTCTCTTTCTATCTTTTTTGTCTTTTCTCTGTTTTCTCTATTAATTTAGTCTTTCGCATTCTTCTTTTTTCTTCTATCTCACATGCCATTCTCCTTTTAAGTCTCTCTTTTTTTCATTCATCTCTTTCTCTTATCTATATTTGTCTCTCTTTCTCTCTTTATCCTAGTATTCTCTCTCACAGAAATCTCCCTATTCCTCAATTCTCTCACATTGTTTAGTTTCTCTCTTTTATTTCTCTTTCACATTCTTCTTCTCACTCCCCCTCTCTTATTTGTCTTTTAAATTCTCTCTCTCCCCTCCCTCCGTTATTTCTCTGTTAAATTCTTCATCTCTCTCTCCCTCCCTCTCTCTCTCTCTCTCTGTGTCTTTTATTTCTCTTTCACATTCTCAAATTCTCGCTCTCTCGCTGCCCCCCCTCTGTCTCTCTCTCCTATTTCTCTCTCTCTGCGAGTCTCTCTCTCTTATAAGCGTTTTATAGGGAGGGGGAAGAGTATTTCTCTTTTTCTCGTCTCTCCTCTCTCTCTTCTCTCTCCTCCTCCTCTCGCTCTCTCTCTCTCTCTCTCTCTCTCTCTCTCTCTCTCTCTCTCTCTCTCTCTCTCTCTCTCTTCTCTCTCTCCCTCAGTTCCGCCGGCAGTGCTGTGCGTTCACTAATGTGAAGTGACTGCTGTGGGCATCTGTGTGCATTCGTTCTCTGTGCTGCGTGGCATCTCCACGTTTGTGAAGCGAACTCGACTCAACCAGGAAACATTCTTGAATCCGAACTCTTAGCAGCGCTCCACTCTCTTCCATCGGAGCCATGGGTTGACGTTACACCGTTAGGGTCTCTCTCTTGGCGGCGGGGGCCACAGGGCAGTGTCCCGATGGGCTGCTGAGGACCATGCTGGCTGGGCTTGTGCTGGAGCGGGTGACTGAGCTGCTCCGTGTCCCTGCTCACATGACGCTGTGTGGAGCAGCAAACACCAGCTGCGACCGCTGGGACGAGAAGAACAGCAGAACCAGTGAGAGTGTGGAGGTGAGAGGGGCATTCGTGTGGTGAGACTGAATTGAGGGACGAGAGATATCGTTGTTGCTTGTATTACAGCAATGCTTCAGTTGTTGGGGAAGTTTGAACTTTTGTTGGATTGATGATGAAACGCAGGAGCACCTGCTCGGAGCGAGGCGTCAGAAAGAGAGCTTACAGAGCTAGATTCCTTGTTCCTGTGCTCATCTTAATGTCTTAACTCTTCTTCGTTGCGTTTAATGTCTGGCGAGGAGCTTTATAGCTGTTCTCAAGCAGTAATTGAAACAGAGTTAAACTCTAAATCATTACAAAAATTGCACCAGCTCAGGTCATTATTTTTATTTTGTAACCAAAACTGATTTTTTTTTCTTTTCATTAAATTTTATTGCCAGAACTTTATGTGCAAAGCTTTTTTATTTATTTTTTTGTTTTACTTTAATATCTTGATTTCTTTTTAGTTAAAGAATATTTGTTTGAGCTTAAAATGTAAGTCTTTGTTCAAATAATTTTGTATATGCTTAGTTTTATTGTATGTTAAAAAATCCAAAAGATTGTAGTCACCATACCGAGAGCTAACAGCAATTTTTTTGTGGAAAATAAAAAAAGATTTGAATGATTTCCAGCGATTTAGTCTCCAGAACTATTGAGTGAAGAGAGGAGTAGGGATGTCTAATGTGTCTCTAATAATCCCCCACGAGTCACAGGCGCAACGTTCTTACCTGTAAAATCAGAAAATATGTTATAAACTGTAATAAAAACAAATCCAAACTCTGCAGAACAGACATCCACAAAACCGTCCGATCAGAGTTTCCCTCTTTTTTTTTTTATATATTCACACATATTTATGAAAATAAAATATTGTTGAATTGTACTTAATATATCTGCAACAAAATTAGTTGAACTTTTTGCTAAAGTTTCATTATTTTTATGTATTTTTATTTTGTATTTTTTATCAATAGAACTGAGGAACTGGTAGAACAGGTGCTGGCCGTGCGTAATGCTAGATAAATGTTAAATTGAAATTAGAAGTCATCTAAGCAGAAGCAGAGCTGGTACGGATGCAAAATAAATTCCGTTCAGACTGCCGGTCTTAATCCTCAATTCAGATTTTTTGGAAATTTGTTCACATTACAAACAGTATACCACAAACTACACCCCTGAATCCATTGCTACATTACAGCAAACGTGAATAAGCTACTTGGTGCCCCCTGAGTTGCCCTTGGAGGTCTTAGAAAATTATTTGAATTTAATTTAATCAATCTCTAGTAATAATAATAATAATACCTTCAATTTATATTGCGCTTTTCCAGACACTCAAAGACGCTTTACAAATATCAGGGTATTATTCATTCACTCCACGTTCACTCTCTGCTGGTGATAAGCTACCTTTGTAGCCCTCAGCTGCGCCTACGACCTCCTGATCACCACCAAACACCCCCCCACCAGTCACTCACATCCACCAAACACCCCCCACCAGTCACTCACATCCACCAAACACCCCCCCACCAGTCACACTCATCCACCAAACACCCCCCACCAGTCACTCACATGTACCAAACACCCCCCACCAGTCACACTCATCCACCAAACACCCCCCACCAGTCACTCACATCCACCAAGCACCCCCCACCAGTCACTCACATCCACCAAACACCCCCCCACCAGTCACACTCATCCACCAAACACCCCCCACCAGTCACTCACATCCACCAAACACCCCCCACCAGTCACTCACATCCACCAAACACCCCCCACCAGTCACTCACATTCACCAAACACCCCCCCACCAGTCACACACATCCACCAAACACTCATCCACCAAACACCCCCCACCAGTCACACGCATCCACCAAACACTCATCCACCAAACACCCCCCACCAGTCACACACATCCACCAAACACACCCCACCAGTCACACACATCCACCAAACACTCATCCACCAAACACCCCCCACCAGTCACACACATCCACCAAACCCCCCCACCAGTCACTCTCATCCACCAAACGCCCCCCCACCAGTCACTCTCATCCACCAAACGCCCCCCCACCAGTCACTCACATTCACCAAACACCCCCCCACCAGTCACATACATCCACCAAACCCCCCCACCAGTCACTCACATTCACCAAACACCCCCCCACCAGTCACACACATCCACCAAACCCCCCCCCCCACCAGTCACTCTCATCCACCAAACGCCCCCCCACCAGTCACTCACATTCACCAAACACCCCCCACCAGTCACACACATCCACCAAACCCCCCCACCAGTCACTCTCATCCACCAAACGCCCCCCACCAGTCACTCTCATCCACCAAACGCCCCCCACCAGTTACTCACATTCACCAAACACCCCCCACCAGTCACATACATCCACCAAACCCCCCCACCAGTCACTCACATTCACCAAACACACCCCACCAGTCACACACATCCACCAAACCCTCCCCACCAGTCACTCTCATCCACCAAACGCCCCCCACCAGTCACTCACATTCACCAAACACCCCCCACCAGTCACACACATCCACCAAACCCCCCCACCAGTCACTCTCATCCACCAAACGCCCCCCACCAGTCACTCACATTCACCAAACACACCCCACCAGTCACTCACATCCACCAAACACTCATCCACCAAACACCCCCCACCAGTCACTCACATTCACCAAACACACCCCACCAGTCACTCACATTCACCAAACACCCACCACCAGTCACACACATCCACCAAACCCCCCCACCAGTCACTCTCATCCACCAAACGCCCCCCACCAGTCACTCACATTCACCAAACACACCCCACCAGTCACTCACATCCACCAAACACTCATCCACCAAACACCCCCCACCAGTCACTCACATTCACCAAACACACCCCACCAGTCACTCACATTCACCAAACACCCCCCACCAGTCACACACATCCACCAAACCCCCCCACCAGTCACTCTCATCCACCAAACGCCCCCCACCAGTCACTCACATTCACCAAACACCCCCCACCAGTCACTCACATTCACCAAACACTCATCCACCAAACACCCCCCACCAGTCACTCTCAGGGCAATGTGGGTGAAGTGGCTTGCCTAGGGCCACAACGGCAGAATGACCCTAGCGGCGATTGAACCGCCAACCTTCCTGAATGATCAACTCCACCACTGCACCATCTTTTGTTATTAGACGATTGACACAGAAAAGAACACATATATTATGGAATGTTAGCAGAATCTGAGTTAGAAGTGCCGTTATTAGGGTCTTCATGTAACAATTTCAGTCAAAGTCTGTTTTCTTAAGTGACTCCTATCTATAAAAAAAACAGTGTTTGAGTTTGACTCAATGATCCAAATCCCAGAAAAATGCGACACAAGCGACTGACTGATACGTATGTATGAGATTTTTTGCAGCGTGACCTCAGATTCAGGACCACATATGAAAGCAACCTGGGTAGGTTTTGAAAAAATTTGAATTGAGCTGTTCAGAATGTCAAAAAAATGTCGCATACAGGTCACATAGGGTTGGACTGCAGTCTGATCGTGGCCAAAGCTCCAACAACAAAAAAACAGCATTTTTGAAGACATACGTTGATTTTTTTCAGAAATGTGTTATGTGATTGCCGTTGCATATCAGAGCCGATGCGTTTTACATCGATAAAGCTTTTCTTTATTGTTTGCTTTCGTGTTGTTGATCCAAGTGGAACTGTTGCTCCTGCAGTGGAACCCGAGTGGTTCGCAGTAAGGGTTGAAGCTTTAGCATTCCATGCGCCGAGCTGTTCTAGTGAAAGATGTATTTGGTGTACTGTAATGAGCTTGGTGCATGCATTAAAGATGAAAACAGAATATTATAACGCATCATGATGTGTTTTCATGTAGGTGGTGTGTCTTGCAGCACATTTAATATTGCAATTTCACTTTGTTACTTGCAGAATAGGAAACTTAAACACTTTTTCATTGCTTGAACCATACCCTGTACTTTATTTTTAACACTATCAAAAGCACATCTTGTTTATGTAACCATTTGTTTGCATTGGGCTATTAAAATATAGCCATAAAGTGATCAAACCCCACAAAGTTTACAATTTAACTTTCATGCATCAGAAGAGTAGCATTATATGAATGCAGATGGCTTGTGGAAAACTCACACGATTTAAACTTCTCTACATGTTGAGAGATGATTTGTGTTTAATTGTAAAGGCACAAATAGCTAGATTAGCCCTTAGATAGAGAGATTTTTATGAGAGAACATCTTTGTCTGTTGTTTTAAAGAACCTGTGTGGATTAGCAGATTTTTAATGCTTGCCTCAATCTGAATATTTCATTCTCGGTTCTCTGCATCTGATCTGGGTTCAGTAGGGGTTATGCGAGTGATTCCTCGCTGATGGAAGATTAATAAAGGCACTGATCTCAGGACAGTGGCTGAGACGTTAAATACGTGTGGCTGAATCCTCTTAGTGAAATATGGAGATGGTGGAAGCTCTGGAGCGCTGGAGATCTGACTTAATTCATGATGGCACTTTGACTGAACACAAGGAAAAGCTCAGCGTGAGATGAGCCCGGGCAGAGAGGATTGTGGGATTCAACCGGAGGAGATGATGTGTTTGTGCATTCTCTATTAAGTTTGCCGCTCAGAGGATTTCTGCTGCGGTGGAGTTTTATTGCGCTGTTTATGCAGCTGCATGGTTTTGTTGGATTTAAAGAGATTCGGTTGAACGATTCAAGCTGTTCGTTCAAGACCACTGATTCATCCAGAACACCGGAAGCTACTCAGGTTTATGTGGTAACTGCTTGTTACTTGTACTAAACTGTATTTAATCTCTCCTTTGAGCTCATTAGTACATTTTTAGGCGGATTTCCTGTTCGGCTCATTTTTAAGACATGAGCTCCATTGAAAATGTGATTAGTGAAATTGTGGGAGACAATTTTGTGTTATTTGGTCGTTGTCAGTTTTTGTTTTGTTTTTGTTTTTCAGATGACGATAGGTACGATACACATTTACAAGTTACAAAACACTTTTACATTCCAGAAAATACATTTGCATGTTATGAAGCAAGTTATTACATTTCGAAACAAGTCTACATTTTAGAAAAACATTTACATGTTTCAAAACACTTTTTACAAAATTCCAAAACACAACTACATTTCAGAAATCAGAAAGAGCAGGTATCATCGATCGGATGAGACTTCTGTCAATCAAAGTACTGACCGCTTGTATGAACGCTCATTATTGGCAGAAGTCTCATCCAATCAGTACATAATGCTACCTACCTTATCCAGTTTCTGAAATGTATTCAGAAAACACTTTTGCGAATTCCGAAAGCACAAATACATTTCCTGAAACTGAAAGTATAGGCATCATTAGAGAACCGACAACTTGGCGATGATCGCTCATGTGAAGCCTCGATCCCATCAAAAGCAGCTAACAGCGACTGGGCGACATGATTCTATTGTTTTAAACGTTAATCTGGCGATTTCCGGCAACGAGAGTGGAAGCGACGGCTAGCGGCATTGACTGGGTGTGTCTGGCGACAACCGAACAAGCGACAAAAGTAAAAAAAAATACCTTCTGATCACAAGTCCATCTTCTTATCCTCCAGACCAAACGGCTCTTAAGCGGTGACTGTGAAAACATCAACTTTCAGTCTGTGTTACTTTAAAACACGCTTAAAGGAAGCTGTGCCTTTGCAGAAGAATAGTTGTTTGGCCAGGGCACAGTGTGGCTAGCTCATAATTTAACACAATACCGTTAGCGACAGCTCACAGCGTTGTAAGTTGCAGTGTTCAGAATCGTCAGTTGTTGGTGATTTCTGTAAATTTTAACGTAAAACACAAACAAAAACATGGTTCATTCGAGGGAGAGGGAGAGGGAGAGAGAAAGAGAGAGGGAGAGGGAGAGGAGAGAGAGAGAGAGAGAGGGGGAGAGAGAGAGAGGAGAGGGGAGGAGAGAGAGAGAGGAGAGGGGAGAGAGAGAGAGAGAGAGAGGGGGAGAGAGAGAGAGGAGAGGGGAGAGAGAAGGAGAGGGAGAGAGAGAGAGGGAGGGCGAGAGAGAGAGAGAGGAGGGAGAGGAGAGAGAGGAGGGAAGGAGAGAGAGAGGGGAGAGGGATAGAGAGGGAGAGGAAGAGAGAGAGGGAGAGCGAGAGAGAGAGCGAGAGAGAGAGAGAGAAAGAGAGAGAGAGAGAGAGAGAGTGAGGAAGAGATAGAGGGAGAGAGAGAGGAGGGGGGGAGGGAGAGGGGGGAGAGAGAGAGGAGAGCGAGGGAGTGGGAGAGAGAGAGGGGGAGAGTTGGGTAAGTTATTGGGAAGATAATGAGTGGGAAAGTACTGGAGAGGAGGTGGAGAAGTGTGTGGTAGAGCGATATTGGCAGAGTTGAGACCGGCAAGGAAGCAGCAACAGGTGCAGCGTACAGGAAGGATGGGACGGCCATACGGGGAAGAGGAAGTGAAGAAATGGGAACGTAGGGTGATATTCTAGAGCATAATTTAATTATTTCCCTTTTCATTAATGTGTAATGTGATGTTTTTTCTGTGAAATATCCCTCTCTGCTTTCATAGAGGATTCTGATGGATCTCGGTTTTTGCCTCGTATCTTCTGGATTATTTGCTCAGCGCTGAAGGAATGAATTATTTAGTTCACCATCAGACACAGGGGCTGAGAGAGAGAGAAAGGGGAGCATGTTCGGCCGAGCGATCAGACGTTCTCTCTTTGCTTAGAGAAGAAATTGAGGCTTTTCAATATTTGATTTTCTGCATGAGCGCAGGGATTCCTCTGGTCCCTGAATCCATTCCTGAGACTCCGGCTTTCTTTTTGGATCCTAAATTTTCTTCGCTGAATTTGGAGATTAAATTAGCCAGAGCTTTAAAGTAAATATTAACTTAAAGCTTCAATGTTTTCCACTACGGAGTTTGGTCATACAGCCGTAAACCTAATGTGACGATAGATTAGCCAGCTTAAATACATTTCAGTGTGTTTCTCAGCTAGATGGGTGTAAAAGGAGTCAAAACAACCCCATTTTCTTACTAACATAACAGAAATAGTCTTTTTTTTGCAAAATTGGTCATCAGTTCACAAGTTTCTGAAATGGTGATATTGCGAAATGTGCAGGCTTTCAGTTTCCTTCTCTTTCCTTTTTACTGTTATGAATAGATTTTTGAGGTTGCAATTAGGGATGCACAAACATCAATTTTTTGGAAAACGAGAATTAGTACTTGCATTTCAGTACTCTCCGATACGATACCTAAAAAAACATGATTTAAATTTACAGGTAACAGCTTTAGTCATAGAATTAAAAAACAAACGAACAAAGAAGGGACTAGTTTGGAATTAAGACCATTTATTTACAATGAAAAGCATGATGTATGCAACATATTACATAATAAATCATTATTTAAAAAATAAGGGCTTAAATATTTATTCTTATAAATGAAGCCTGGCTGGTGTTCGAGCCGCGGAATTATTTCTCGTGTTTTACGTCTCGTTGTGGCTGAAACTCATTTCATTAGCATGCTAACGCTGCTTCTCCAGATATCCGTGCTGAAACTAAACGCAGAGGAGGTTTGCAGCAGGCTGTGGATGATTATGTTTTTTAATTTCGTGTAAAGTCGTGTAGTTTAGGCAGCTCCGTGTCAGTCGTGTACCGGCGGCTTGGGACTTCATATCTTGATTAAATTACTTAAATGCGCTAGCTTTTGAGCCTCCTCTGGACACTCGGCTCCTGTGATTAACCCCTTACACGCCGCTCAAACATAGACGTTTCTCAGACGGTGGTATCGGGGGTCTTTTACTGAGTACGAGTACTTTAGAAAATGTGGTATCGAGGCCGATACTCGATACCGCTGTCTGTACATTTCTAATAGTTGCAACGTTTTATTTCATTGTTTACCACCGTTTTATTTTTCTTTGAGCAGGAGTTGCATTAAAACTGATTGATGTGCCGTGCGTGGCTAATCATCAACATGCTTATCTTATTTTTGTTTGAAGTAGAAAAGAAAAATGTTAACAATTGATAATAAGGTGACATACATAGTTTTTAGTTAAGTGTGAATGAATCCATTAATTAACAATCAGAACCGAATCATTAATTAAGGCAGTAATTGCATTTGATTTATTCATATGACTCGTGTACAGGTTTAATGAGTTCAAATTAATACATATATACACATTTTAGTGCTTCAATATCTTGTCTGATTATTGTATTTTTACGCAATAATGTGATCAGCTGATCGTGTTTTGCACCTATTTAGCTCTTTACAAGTTCTGCAGAAAAGACTCAATGAAATGAAACCATTCTAATACAGTTGTGTACACGGCATTAGTGCACACATTTCTGTCCTAACGCCTTGCAAAAGTTGTGTTACAATAGCATCATCGCTTTAAACATGTGTTTATGCTAAGATTTTTTAACACTATCTTGGAACAAAACATGAAAGTAAATGTGATTTTCAGATCCAGCTCATATCATAAATGTCTGAATTTTTCTTTATTAAAGGTTAGGGCTAGAGTTCGATCCATCGACCTACTTCTCTCTATCCCATCCTTCCTCATTCCATCTCTTTTGGTTGTGTTTAATAACTTCATGTCTAAAAGGAGGATAAACTCCACCCTTATCATCTATAGAAGAATGATCGCTATTGTTTTGGGAGAAAAAACGTGATCGAATGGGAAATATCGGGATCGGCAGATACTGATCAGGGCTTCCCTATATATCACCAAAATATCCCACAGAAGTTAACGAAGGCACAGCAAATTCATATTCCTAAACCTATAACATCAAACAAGTCATACACATTAGAAATAGTAGAATAAAAAGTTGAAATATATTAGAATATACTAAGGCGTCACGGTGGAGCAGTGGGTAGCACAGCAAGAAGGTCGCTGGTTCGAGCCTCGGTTGGGTCAGTTGGCATTTCTTTTGGAGTTTGGATGTTCATACTAGAAGACAGAAGCCTAAAATCAGCAAAAAACACTTAGCTATATTAAAATTTGTAAATAAACACCATGCTCAAATCATGTTTAATGAAACGAATGCCAATTTGAAGAAATTAGTCTTTATATTAACTTTAAGATCTGAAGTCTTCCTGATCTCCAGCTGAAGAGAGTTCCAGAGCAACATGAAAAGCCCTCTTTCCTCGGCATTGGTACAGTTTAGTGATTATTTAGTACATTTGGAAACCAATTTCATTCATAAATAAGATATTTTGAAAATGCTCCTACTGTTGTTGAGAATCTCTGTGATGATAAAGGTTTGGTGCAGACGATCATGTGACTTCCCTTACAAAGCGGTCTCTCTCCTTCACCCAGATTCGCTTCCTTTCATGCTTTTTTCACAATCCTCAAAACAGTTTCCACTGCTCTGAGTTTGGGAGCAGTCTGCTGGAGTTTACGGTCTGTTTTGGGTACGAGTAATGTGTTTGGGCATGCTTTAGTTTCATGCTTCATTGAGGAGCTGTCTGAAGAGCTGTTTTTAGTGGTGTTGCTTTCTAAAAATAAACCTAGCATCCCTGAGGAGGCTTTTCTTCACACTGCATGTGTCCAGCTGTCTCTGTGGCCGCTGCTGCTGATGGGCTGCGATATGTGCTGACCCATGCAGTATTAAAAATATCAACTCAGGTTTTAATGATTCAAAAAAAAGAGATGATTGCACGTTGCTTGCTTTTTTAATACGGTTTGAGATCTACATTTTGTGTGTGATAGATTGTCTCAAGTAGTGATGAGTCGTTCATTAACTATTCGATTCGTTCTTTTTGAACGACTCTTTAATGTGACTCCGTTAGAATGAATCGTGTCAGAGAGGGATTCGTTCAGTGGCATATGCGCAACATTCTTCTGTCAGCTGCTCTTCATTAATGATGGATGAGCAAAAGGACACGGAGGACTCAAAAAAAATCTAATCTTTTCGATTGCCGACTCAACATTACAGAGCGGTCACGAGCCTGAAACAATTAGACAGAAACAGATTTTTTCCAAGACCCTTCCTTCTTTTCTGTTTCCGGCTCACACTGCGTTGGTGAATATTAGAGGGACTGCAAACAGAAAAGCACGAAAGGACTCAGGAAAAGAACGAATCTTTTTGGTTTCCGCCTCACACTGCGTTGGTGAATATTAGAGGGATTGCAAACAGAAAAGCACGAAAGGACTCAGGAAAAGAACGAATCTTTTAGGTTTCTGGCTCACACTGCGTTGGTGAATATTAGAGGGATTGCAAACAGAAAAGCACGAAGGGACTCAGGAAAAAAACGACTCTTTTTGGTTTCCGGCTCACACTGCGTTGATGAATATTAGAGGGACTGCAAACAGAAAAGCACGAAGGGACTCAGGAAAAGAACAAATCTTTTTGGTTTTTGGCTTACACTGCGTTGGTGAATATTAGAGGGACTGCAAACAGAAAAGCACGAAAGGACTCAGGAAAAGAACGACTCTTTTTGGTTTCCGCCTCAGACTGCGTTGGTGAATATTAGAGGGACTGCAAACAGAAAAGCACGAAGGGACTCAGGAAAAGAACAAATCTTTTTGGTTTCTGGCTCACACTGGGTTGGTGAATATTAGAGGGACTGCAAACAGAAAAGCACGAAGGGACTCAGGAAAAGAACGAATCTTTTTGGTTTCTGGCTCACACTGGGTTGGTGAATATTAGAGGGACTGCAAACAGAAAAGCACGAAGGGACTCAGGAAAAGAACGAATCTTTTAGGTTTCTGGCTCACACTGCGTTGGTGAATATTAGAGGGACTGCAAACAGAAAAGCACGAAGGGACTCAGGAAAAGAACGAATCTTTTTGGTTTCTGGCTCACACTGGGTTGGTGAATATTAGAGGGACTGCAAACAGAAAAGCACGAAAGGACTCAGGAAAAGAACGAATCTTTTTGGTTTCCGCCTCAGACTGCGTTGGTGAATATTAGAGGGACTGCAAACAGAAAAGCACGAAGGGACTCAGGAAAAGAACGACTCTTTTTGGTTTCCGGCTCACACTGCGTTGGTGAATATTAGAGGGACTGCAAACAGAAAAGCACGAAAGGACTCAGGAAAAGAACGAATCTTTTTGGTTTCCGCCTCAGACTGCGTTGGTGAATATTAGAGGGACTGCAAACAGAAAAGCACGAAAGGACTCAGGAAAAGAACGAATCTTTTAGGTTTCTGGCTCACACTGCGTTGGTGAATATTAGAGGGACTGCAAACAGAAAAGCACGAAAGGACTCAGGAAAAGAACGAATCTTTTTGGTTTCCGCCTCAGACTGCGTTGGTGAATATTAGAGGGACTGCAAACAGAAAAGCACGAAGGGACTCAGGAAAAGAACAAATCTTTTTGGTTTCCGCCTCACACTGCGTTGGTGAATATTAGAGGGACTGCAAACAGAAAAGCACGAAGGGACTCAGGAAAAGAACGAATCTTTTAGGTTTCTGGCTCACACTGCGTTGGTGAATATTAGAGGGACTGCAAACAGAAAAGCACGAAAGGACTCAGGAAAAGAACGAATCTTTTAGGTTTCTGGCTCACACTGCGTTGGTGAATATTAGAGGGACTGCAAACAGAAAAGCACGAAGGGACTCAGGAAAAGAACGACTCTTTTTGGTTTCCGGCTCACACTGCGTTGGTGAATATTAGAGGGACTGCAAACAGAAAAGCACGAAAGGACTCAGGAAAAGAACGAATCTTTTAGGTTTCTGGCTCACACTGCGTTGGTGAATATTAGAGGGACTGCAAACAGAAAAGCACGAAGGGACTCAGGAAAAGAACGAATCTTTTTGGTTTCCGCCTCACACTGCGTTGGTGAATATTAGAGGGACTGCAAACAGAAAAGCACGAAGGGACTCAGGAAAAGAACGAATCTTTTTGGTTTCCGCCTCACACTGCGTTGGTGAATATTAGAGGGACTGCAAACAGAAAAGCACGAAGGGACTCAGGAAAAGAACGAATCTTTTAGGTTTCTGGCTCACACTGCGTTGGTGAATATTAGAGGGACTGCAAACAGAAAAGCACGAAGGGACTCAGGAAAAGAACAAATCTTTTTGGTTTCCGCCTCACACTGCGTTGGTGAATATTAGAGGAACTGCAAACAGAAAAGCACGAAGGGACTCAGGAAAAGAACGACTCTTTTTGGTTTCCGCCTCACACTGCGTTGGTGAATATTAGAGGGACTGCAAACAGAAAAGCACGAAAGGACTCAGGAAAAGAACAAATCTTTTTGGTTTCCGCCTCACACTGCGTTGGTGAATATTAGAGGAACTGCAAACAGAAAAGCACGAAGGGACTCAGGAAAAGAACGACTCTTTTTGGTTTCCGGCTCACACTGCATTGGTGAATATTAGAGGGACTGCAAACAGAAAAGCACGAAGGGACTCAGGAAAAGAACGACTCTTTTTGGTTTCCGGCTCACACTGCGTTGGTGAATATTAGAGGGACTGAAAACAGAAAAGCACGAAAGGACTCAGGAAAAGAACGAATCTTTTAGGTTTCTGGCTCACACTGCGTTGGTGAATATTAGAGGGACTGCAAACAGAAAAGCACGAAAGGACTCAGGAAAAGAACGAATCTTTTAGGTTTCTGGCTCACACTGCGTTGGTGAATATTAGAGGGACTGCAAACAGAAAAGCACGAAGGGACTCAGGAAAAGAACGACTCTTTTAGGTTTCCGGCTCACACTGCGTTGGTGAATATTAGAGGGACTGCAAACAGAAAAGCACGAAGGGACTCAGGAAAAGAACGACTCTTTTAGGTTTCCGGCTCACACTGCGTTGGTGAATATTAGAGGGACTGCAAACAGAAAAGCACGAAGGGACTCAGGAAAAGAACGAATCTTTTAGGTTTCCGGCTCACACTGCGTTGGTGAATATTAGAGGGACTGCAAACAGAAAAGCACGAAGGGACTCAGGAAAAGAACGAATCTTTTAGGTTTCCGGCTCACACTGCGTTGGTGAATATTAGAGGGACTGCAAACAGAAAAGCACGAAGGGACTCAGGAAAAGAACGAATCTTTTTGGTTTCCGCCTCACACTGCGTTGGTGAATATTAGAGGGATTGCAAACAGAAAAGCACGAAAGGACTCAGGAAAAGAACGAATCTTTTAGGTTTCTGGCTCACACTGCGTTGGTGAATATTAGAGGGACTGCAAACAGAAAAGCACGAAGGGACTCAGGAAAAGAACGAATCTTTTTGGTTTCCGCCTCACACTGCGTTGGTGAATATTAGAGGGACTGCAAACAGAAAAGCACGAAGGGACTCAGGAAAACAACGAATCTTTTTGGTTTCCGGCACTCACTGTGATTTTGGTGAATATTAAGGATTGTCACGTGACAGAAGAACGAAAGCAACCGGGCCGACTGAACTCGGTGACATCAGAGAGAAGTGATGTGTGGAGCAAACGAGACTTAAACCTAAAGATCAGATCAAAGCTGAGGAGAACTAGATTAAAAGACCCAGGTAGGATTAAGTAAGACATATATTTTTTTCTTCTAGCATTATAGTTTTGTATTGTTTGTAGTGTGATTCGCATTTGTGTATATAGTAAATGTGTTGAGGAAGTAACACGCAACATTTTATTGGTATTTTACTAAAACGAATGCATTTATTAGAAAAAAGATTTGTTCATTTTGCTGAACAATACTCAAAAATCAGAGTCTATAAAATGATTCGAACTTATCATCACTAGTCTCAAGCAGTTTTGCTAAGAAGATCATTTTCAGTTTAAAAGAATAAGATCAATGATAGTGTGTGACGCAGTTTTCTGTTCCCAGCTACCCTCATGTGATGTTTGAAGTAATTAAGCATTTACAGAACCCGAATCAATACGATATGTATTTTTTGCACTTATACCCCTTACAGCTCCTTGCTTTTAGTTTTCTTTCATTGTTCCTTACAGTCCTTTGTGTAGCAGTTTTTTTCTGTTACGAGAAGGGCAATTTTAAGTGATATATTGGCAGACCACAGGGGTTTCAAGCCAGTGACTTCTGTGCCAGTCCCAAGCCCGGATAAATAGAGAGGGTTGCGTCAGGAAGGGCATCCGGCGTAAAACATGCCAAAACCAAATATGCAAGTCATCAATTCGATTTCCATACTGGATCGGTCGAGGCCCGGGTTAACAACGACCGCCACCGGTGCTGTTGACCTACAGGGTGCCGGTGGAAATTTGACTACTGTTGGTCAAAGAAGGAGAGGAGGGAGAAGGATTCGTAGGCAGAGAGAGAAGAGGAAAGGCAAGAGTAGGCTGTAGTTAACACTTGTTTCCAGAAGAGGGAGGAACATAGAGTTACCTACAAGAGTGGTGGTAGGAGTACGCAGGTGGACTACATCCTAAGTAGACGAGCCAATCTGAGAGAGATAACTGACTGCAAAGTAGTGGTAGGAGAGAGTGTAGCCAGACAGCATCGGATGGTGATGTGTAGGATGTTTCTGGTGGTCAGGAAGAAGAGGGGAGGAAAGATGGAAAAGAAGACCAAGTGGTGGAAGTTGAAAAAGGAAGACGGTTGTGAGGAATTCAGACAGAAGCTGAGACAGGCTTTGGGTGGTCAGGAAGAGCTTCCAGAGGACTGGGAAACTACAGCAGAAGTGATCAGGGAGACAGGTAGGAAGGTGCTAGGTGTGTCAGCAGGAAGAAGGAAAGAAGATAAGGAAACATGGTGGTGGAATGAGGAAGACATGTGCAGAGAAGGGATAGTAGTTATATTGGTAGAAGGATGTTGGAGATGGAGCTGCCAGGCAAGAGGGCGAGAGGAAGGCCAAAGACAAGTTATATGGGTGTGCTGAAGGAGGACATGAAGGTAATTGGTGCAAGAGTAGAGGATACTGAGGCCAGAGTTAGGTGGAAACAGATGATTTGCTGTGGCGACCCCTAAACTGGGAACAGCCGAAAGAAGAAGATCCTTTTTCTTATTTTTTTTTCACAAACATTTGAATCTTATTTCAAAAAATCAAATGTTTTTACCTTTACTTGATCTAAACTAGAACTAGATTTAAGATTTTTTTTCTTGTTTCAAGATGAACGTTTTTACCAGTATTTAAAATTGATTTCTTAAAATAAAATATCAGTAACATTCTTGATATAAGAATATGTTGAGTCAAAAATTCTTGTTTTAAGATTCTTGTTTTAAGATCAGTGGCAAAATCGGCAACTTGTTTCACATAGTTTCTTAATTCAAGAAAATAAATGACCAGAATAAGATTTTTTTTCTCCTTAAGAAAATATAAGTGTTATTTTCTCAAAATAAGCAAAGTAATCTATACCCAAAAGGTTTAAATGAGAAAATTCTTCCTAAAATAAGAAAATCAAGATTTTCAATCTGATTTTAAGCATTTTCAGCTTTGCTTAAAATTCATTTTTTGCAGTGTGTATACTAACTGACAGACAGATAGATAGATAATGTTTTACTTCACCTTTAATACATTTTAAAAGGCTACATTTATCTTAAAACATCTTTGAATGACCTCGTATTTTCATCTGTAATTTGTCAGTAAAAGTTTGTATTTTAATCTCTGCTTGGGCACTGCATCGCCCGGCGTGACGGTCGGAACAGTGTCAAAACGTTTCCTCAGTTTATAACTGTTCCACGAAATCTTACGTTGTCGATTCAGTCTTCCCAAAATTGACTCGACAAACATTATTTTATTGACTCAACATAAAACTGACTCCATAAATGACTGAACACAACTTTTTAAAAATCTAGTCAACAGCAGCCACAGAGAATGTGAACTCGATTTGAAAATGAGAAAAACAGCAAAAACGGAGCCAACTAAAATCCATTCTTTGACAGAATTACGCCTTTGGGAAAAAAAATTAGCCAAGAGGCTTTTTTATGCAGAGGCAATATTTTGGATAATGAAGCTTTTGCTAGGGCACAACTAATCTAGAGAGTTGAATTTACTTCTATATAGAGTTAAAATAGAAAATTTTTCATTAAAATGGTTTTCTGGTATTTAAAAAGAAACCTACATATTGATATACCATACATATAGTATATATAGTATAAATATTTATTTAGTTTTGAGTCTGTTTTTTAGATATTTTAACTCCGTTTCAATGTTTGTGTTCCAGAGGAGGAACAAATACACTCTGTTTAGAGTTAATTTTGCTCTCAGGACTCTGTGGGTGGTTATCTTGTTACTCATAAACCAGTTTTTTGCTCATTCCTAACTGATTTGAGCTTGAGCAGCAGAGGGATTCTGAGTGTACGCGTCCCTCCTGTAAGTTTCTCTACGCTCTCTCTTTCCAGGTTCTGTCTCTGGGTGCTGATGTGCTCCCCGAGTACAAGCTCCAGGCGCCGCGCATCCACAGGTGGACGGTGCTTCACTACAGCCCGTTCAAGGCCGTGTGGGACTGGCTGATCCTGCTGCTGGTCATCTACACAGCCATCCTGACGCCATACTCCGCTGCTTTCCTCCTGGATGGAGCTGAGGAGGGCTCCATGCAGAACTGTGGGTACTCCTGCAGCCCGCTCAACGTGGTGGACCTCATGGTAGACATCATGTTCATCATCGACATCGTCATTAATTTCCGGACCACCTACGTCAACGCCAACGACGAGGTGGTCAGTCATCCGCTGCGCATCGCTGTGCATTATTTTAAAGGATGGTTTTTGATTGATATGGTGGCTGCCATTCCCTTCGATCTGCTCATCTACCGGAGCGGGGAAGACGTGAGCGCTGAGGTGAGGACATGCATTTACAGGACAGCGCTTCGTTTAGGGACTCTGGGTACAAAAAGTGCCAGATAATGCATGTTTTGTCACATGTGCGTCACTTTTACAAGTGCCAAATGATACTTATAAAAAAATGTTAAAAGGAACTTACCAAATCTAGCTGTGACACGAAAGGGAAAATGTGCTTCGGGAAAGATTCATAGTGTCTTTTTTTAATGGATAAATACTTTTTCTTAAACAAAATAGAAACTCTTTTTAATCAGTGTGATGTAAGCAACAAGCTGCACTGAAAAAAATTCAAATCCTAACAAGATAAAAGATCTTAAATCAAGGCAATATTTTCTGGGTTTTTTTGTTTTTTTTTTACAATGCTGTTTTAGGATTATTACATTAGTAGTATTAGACCCATTAATAGAGCAGGGATGGATGAGCTGCATCTGGTGTCAGTAGAGTGTTTTGGAGTTAAGTTTTTTTAGTCGTTTTAGAGAAGTAGCGAAGTATGCAACTGGGGTAAATTATATTTGTCTGTGTGCTCTCTTTCCTGAACTGAGGGGTGGCTTTCGTCCAGGCTGAGTGAAATACAGAGATACGGATGATCCGTGGTGTTTGCTGGCACCAGGAAGCTATGGAAAGTCTCTGACCACATGGTGGCGCTACAGAGCTCTAGGCCCTCGGACACTCGCTTTTTACCAAATATATTGAAAGAAGCTCCAAAATCTCACTATTCTGAGTCCAAACACCATTCTTTTTTGTATTCTTTGTGTGCCAAGTCGAATAGCACATAAGCTGTTTGACGTCAATCATCTTCATTAATTTTATTTGATTCAATATAATTCTCTTTCGTCTTCTTCCCTCCCTGGCTCCTCTTCTTCTTCTCCGCTAGCGTGTCTAGAAAGGTCATCGAGAGTGTGAGAAGAGTATTATTTTAATGCCCAGGCCTATTTTCATATTTTGGCCAGATGTGTTTTGGGGTTTAAGCTTAATTTTTTACTTTCTGGAGCTGTCAAAGAATATTTTTCAGCTTACTTTCTACTTCATTCTCCTTACATGAAGTTTTATATCTCTTTTTCTAATTTAATTTCAGAACAAGTTAGTGTTGCACGTACCAGCCACCATTCGTAGCGGAATGGAACAATTCTTAAAGTACTTAAAGTTCTTAAAAATAGAATTCTGTATTCTCCTCAGAACTAGCTTTTATAAGAGTTGCTTTGGGTGGAGTTATGGGTTAATGTTCTTTTAAATCTCATATTTGTTAAAAAAAAATGCCCCTTTTTTGTATGTTCTACAAAAAATAATGGCTTAAAACTTATTTTAATAGTGTTATAATCTTTAAATTCAAAACGAACTCTATTTGGAGTGTATTGATTTTTCAAGTGATTTTTACAATCTTTTTTCATTGATAACTTTGGAATAAAGATCTGTATTTTTCGATAAAAACCTCACAAGAGTTTTTTGTTCTTTCAAAACACTCAGTGTGACACAAAAGTTGAATTCTATTTAGAGAAGGACCAAATTGACTCAGACTTGATTTTACTGCATGTTAAAATCCTGATTGATTGTGTGTTGATTTATAAACATCACAGAAGTATTTTCTGCAGCAGTAGCCTGGAAGGAAGTAGTATCCCTTTATCAATGTTCAGGTGTATTTTTCTCTCCGTAGCCCACGCAGCAGACGACTCTCATTGGCCTGCTGAAAACCGCGCGACTCCTGCGCCTGGTGCGCGTGGCTCGCAAACTGGACCGCTATTCAGAGTACGGAGCGGCCGTTCTCTTCCTGCTGATGTGCACCTTCGCTCTGATTGCTCATTGGCTGGCGTGTATCTGGTACGCCATCGGAAACGTGGAGCAGAACCGCTCCATCGGCTGGCTACACGCGCTGGGGGTTCACCTGGGGAAGGAGTTTAATTCCAGTAACCCGAGGGCATCGGGACCCAGCATCAAAGATAAATACGTGACGGCGCTGTACTTCACCTTCAGCAGCCTGACGAGCGTGGGCTTCGGGAACGTGTCACCCAACACCAACTCTGAGAAGATCTTCTCCATCTGCGTCATGCTCATCGGATGTGAGTATGAGGGGCTGCGGAGCGCTTGGAAAAGTGGTTTCGAATTAAAAAGGAAGAATTTGGTGCTTTGGCAGCTCAATGAGGAAGTAGTGCTGAAGTTGTTCTCACATATTTTTTTTTTTTCTACAAATAATCAATTTATTCGAATTGACTTGTGTTCTGTCCGAGCCTGTCTCGGGGGACCGTAGACCAGGACCGTAACAAATCGACATATTATAAGCAATTAAAATTTGTGGTAGAATTTAGCCAATTGAAAAACAACTAACAAATAATGTATGGCTGAGCCACTCTTCTGTCCCGACTGAAGACAAAACACTCTTTCGTCAGAAAATATTTGCAAGATTTTTTTCATTCGATCAGTCCAGGTCAGACAAGACAAATTCAAAACAATCAAAAAAAAATGTAGGTATCTAAATTTCCTACCAAAATAAAAATCCTATAAATAAAATACAATTGTCTTACCTGACTGCTCAACTAACCAGAAACCAGAGAAAACACAAAGATGTGTGTGTATATATATATATATATATATATATATATATATACACACAAACACACACACACATTAAGAACTAAACTGTTGAACAGACCAGAAGAGGAGCAGTCGTCGAGACATGCAGTCAGCAGCTCCATTGCAGCACGTTTTCTTCGCAGTTTTGCAGTCCACGAGGTTGAACAGCTGATCCACAATCACTTGAGGAGACTGCGCAGTGAAGATCCGTAGAAACACACAGACACGCACACGCACACACACACACACACACACACACACCGGCTTTCGACCTTCACAAATTAGGAAAACCACAGTTGTCAGACATAAAGAAAAAGGAATAAAGACGTCTAATGAGGTAACACTGGTTGAGTGTTCTGGCGTCACAGACGGATGCTGCTCTCTGCTGCTGGATCAGAGACAGCCCTCAAGATCTCACGCACTTTGAGTTTCTAGAAAAGCACCATTTCAATGTCATGTATTATTATTCATTCATTCATCTTCATGTCGGCTTTCTTCCCTTTCGGGGTCACCACAGCGGAATGAACCGCATATGTTTTATGAGGCGGATGCCCTTCCAGCCACAACCCATCGCTGGGAAACATTCACACACACATTCACTCTTTAACACTATGGACAATCGTTCTAACTCAATTCTCTTATACCGCATGTCTTTGGACTTGTGGAAGAAAACCGGAAAACCTGGAGTAAACCCACACGATCACGAGGAGAACATGAGAACTCCACACAGAGATACCAACTCCAAGCTCGAACCAGCGACCTTCTTGCTGTGAGACGAGCGTGCTACCCACTGCACCACCGTGACGTTGTCATGAATTATTAGTCAAACATTATTATGTGCAAACTGGAAAGTAGAGAATCACATTTTCTTGCACCACTTTGGTTTATTTTTTGTGTGTATTTTTTATTTTATGTAGTTTTGAAAAGGTGTAGTTTTTAAGTGAGTATATTTTATTTTAAACAAAGCAACTCGCTGCATTTAAAAACAGATTATTTGCTTGAGTAAGGTTATTATTTGAAGGTCATTAATGGTGCAATGATATACTAGAGGAGTCAAATCATTTAAAATCTGCATATTATATAATTATATAATGATAAATAATATATATATATATATATTATATACACATACACAATGTAGCTAAATCTTTATTTATTCACTTATTTTATACTTTATATATATATGAGAGAGAGAGAGAGAGAGAGAGAGGTTAAAATAGCTTTATAGAAGAAAACCTTAAAAGTTAGATGCAGACTATAAACACGTTTTTTTCCTGAGAAAAGCCTTACATTTATTCACTTTCAATTAGTAACAGGGGAGTCATTTTCCTTTTATCACATTTATCAGCTCTGAAACTTTTGCCTGAATGTCATTTTGCAAAGGACAAATTGAGCGCAGCCTCTTCGATTTTAATGGAGTTCTTTAATTTAATTAAACATGATTGAACAGTCAAATCCTCCGCTATTAACTACAAATCATTGTTTGATATGATTTTCGGCTGTTTTACTGAATTAATCGGATCTGTTTGATTCGTTCACGGTGGTCAGAAAACTGTAGAACATTATGAAGAATTTAATTAAAAGACTGTGCTTCTGAATGTCAAATTTGGCTTGGCTCTGTACCTAATTCAAGTAGGAGTGTAAGATTTACCTACAGTAGCCAGCAATATCAGGTGACCCCAGTTAAGCTCAAAATTAAAGAGGTCGGGGCGTCACGGTGGCGCAGTGGGTAGCACGGTCGTCTCTCAGCAAGAAGGTCGCTGGTTCGAGCCTCGGCTGGGTCAGTTGGTATCTCTGTGTGGAGTTCTCATGTTCTCCTCGTGATCGTGTGGGTTTACTCCGGGTGCTCCGGTTTCCTCCACGAGTCCAGAGACATGCGGAATAAGAGAATTGGGTAAGAACGATTGTCCATAGTGTTTGAGTGTGAATGAGTGTGTGTGGATGTTTTCCAGCGATGGGTTGCGGCTGGAAGGGCATCCGCCGCATAAAACATGTGCCAGAGAGTTGGTGGTTCATTCCGCTGAAAGGGAAGAAAGCTGACAAGAAAATGGATGGATGGATTAAAGGAGTCTGGTTACACACATTTAATTTAAGGTAATTTAACAATTTTTAAAAAATTTAGTCCTGGTGTCTCATTCAGAAGATTTTCAGATGTGTTCATCTCAGGGATTTTAGGGTAAAAGTATTTACATGGCACACACTCTCTTGAGAATATTTTGAAAACTTTATGAGCGGTATTAAACATTACAAAATATATGTATTGCTCTTAAAACTGAGATCGCCTTAAAAAACAGCTAAGAGTAGTATACTGTTAGTATTAATGGATACAAGTGTTTGGTTAAACAAACTGAAGCTGATGATAACCGGTTTAAGACGGTTGGTTTGGCTTCACCGTTCTCGAGGGTGCTGTGCTGTAAGAGATTGTACGTGCGGCGGGGGACGTGGCGCAGCTCTTTTCTATCTTTTGCTGTTTTTGCAGTGTTTGTGTATGATTCATAGTTCTGCCACCTGCGTTGAGATCAGTCGGTGAGTAAAGATCTCGCTGAAGCCTCTCGGCAGATGGCTTTCAATCCTCGAGCTCTCGCTGGGGTCAGAGGTCATGAACAACACCGCAAGCTAGAGCTTCCGTAAACAAACCTGGAGACAAAAAAGTTAGGGAATTATCTGTAAATTGGTTTCAAACGAAGTAGATTTCTATACTTTTTATACTAAGTGTTTGATAAAGGCCCCAGAAGGACTGCAGCACACTGTTGTGTTCTTCTAAGTAAAATTCACTGATTTAAATGGAACGTTGTTCTTTGTACAAATGTTGCTGTATAAGGTAATGCCTTTATTTCTGGAGTCTAAGCGTTTTTTACTGCAACATTTTTGTCAAAGTACTTCAGTTTCACTTGTCTGTTTGGTGTTAATGTTAATAAACATATGATTTAGATGACAAATGAAGGATTTATCCTCCGTATTTTTACTGTGTAAATCTGTGCATCATTTGTTCATTTGATTTTCTATTTAAAAACGAACACAAAAAAAGGAAAAAATAAATTGTTCAATTACTCAAGGAAGAGTTATTACCTATGCTTGTATTTTCCCTGAGTTATTTAGCAATTTAAGTAATATTTAGAGACTGATATTTAATATTTAGGTATCTGATTTATAGGCGCGTGATCGAACACATCAGCACCTGGTGAGGAGTTTCAGTGTTTTTTTCTCAAAAGATGGAGAAATTATATCAATAATATGTTGTTATAATGAATCTATCTTTCAAATATCATTTTTTTTAAATACAACTGCAATGCAGTTGCTGCAAATGTTGGATCAGGTGTCGGATTGTTTAAATCCTCGAATTGTAGAAAACTACCAAAAGCTTCTCTCTCTGCTCTCTTCTCTCTTCTTTGTTTTCTTGCTGGTTCTCTTAAAAAACTCATTGTTGCTAAAGTTGTTCGCTGTAACGAAGTTGTTGTCACGCTGAGAATTCCCAAAAGTTAACTCTTAATTTGTTTTAGAATTTTGATCACAAAACCAAAAGTTGAAAAACGAATTTTTTTTTTTATTTTTTTGTGTTCT
Organism: Danionella dracula; assembly: GCA_900490495.1. NCBI lineage: Eukaryota > Metazoa > Chordata > Actinopteri > Cypriniformes > Danionidae > Danionella > Danionella dracula. Next base: position 93,671 of record UELW01000611.1, read on the forward strand.
CATTTTTTTATTGAAAATCAAATAAACAGATGATATGTGGATTGTTGTAACTACTGTAGCAGCTATTCGTACAAGACGTCGACTAAATCACACGTTCTCCTGACGTCACCCGCAGGGTTCTGACAAAGTCAAATGAAACTCAAAATGGGCGGAGCCAGTGCTCTAAAACGCATCCTCAGAGGCGGGACATGGCCTTAGTGAGGGCGTCTGATTGGCTGTATGCTTACATTTTATAAGCATTTTAAGACTAGCAATCTGAATCAACAAACCTGATGGAGCCAGGGTCGGAACCATGTCTTTTTAGCTCCAAAGTTGTTCAGTTTTAACATTGGCGTAAACGAGAACCTGCTCACTTCTGGAATCAGCCTCTAGCAGCTGCTGGAGGAACTGCAGTTCCGTCACTTCCTGTTACGCTTCGAGGGAAAGCACAAACCAAATGTGTGTTTTAACACATCAAAAGCCTTTCGGTTCGTTCTCGACTCCCAAGCTTCGAACTGGCTCAAATAATTCAAATTATGCTTAAAACACTCCTTAGCAGAGAGAAAAACTAATTATTTGTGTCTTCCTTTCCAGCGCTGATGTATGCCAGCATCTTCGGGAACGTGTCTGCGATCATCCAGCGGCTGTACTCAGGCACAGCGCGCTACCACACTCAGATGCTGCGCGTCCGAGAGTTCATCCGCTTCCATCAGATCCCAAACCCGCTCCGCCAGAGGCTGGAGGAGTACTTCCAGCACGCCTGGTCCTACACCAACGGCATCGACATGAACGCCGTGAGTCCAAGCCAGCGGCGAGGGAGCGCAGTTCACCAAGCCTTCAGCCTTTGCAGTCAGGGCTGCTCCTACACTATGTTATTAAAACAACAGATTTACTTAGTTTTAGAAAAGATTACATTAACATAATAGTCTCTTGTTTTAATGATCTGATTATTAAATACATGTTTTAAGTTGTTTATATATATATATATATATATATATATATATATATATATATATATATATATATATATATATATATATATATATATATATATATATATTTACACATATCATCATCATAAAGCATAAATTAGTAGTCGGAGCTGTAAAAACAAATTATAACAAAATTTTAAATGTAGATACAGTGTTAAAGTGTAGCCAATCATATGACTTTTTATGGTAGTAACACGTTTTTTTGTACAAAAACCTTAATAAACAGAAAAATGTAGCCAAACTTTGGTTAATCCACGAGTTAGATGTTGTTGTTTGAACATTATTGTTTATTAGATTGGCTAAAAATCGGATCCTTTCGCAACGCTTAAGCATTTGTAAAAGTTCAGATTTCACTTGAAGGCACTAAACGATTATCTTTATTCATTGCATTTTTAGGGACGCCGTTTTTTGGCCGAGTCATAGACAGTAGTACTACATTGAAGAAGAAACTGTTAACACAATCTTGAAGGACAACAGGATGCATTTTATTCTTGTTAAAGTAAATGAAGCATTCTAATTGCGATGAGTGGAGTCTCGGGATGGCTGCGGCGTGCGTAAACGGAGTGTGTTGGTTGTGTGTGCTGCTCAGGTGCTGAAGGGCTTCCCGGAGTGCCTGCAGGCTGACATCTGTCTGCATCTGAACCGGACGCTGCTGCAGAACTGCAAGGCCTTCAAAGGCTCCAGCAAGGGCTGCCTGCGAGCCTTAGCCATGAAGTTCAAGAGCACTCACGCTCCTCCAGGAGACACGTTGGTGCACGCCGGGGATGTCCTGAACGCTCTCTACTTCATCTCCCGCGGATCCATCGAGATCCTGCGCAGAGACACAGTGGTGGCCATCCTAGGTGCAGTAACCGCAGCACACATTCACTCATCAGCTCAGTGCTAAACATGCAGAATCCGGTCTCCTGCACAACACTGCTCGCTTTCTGTCTTCTTGTGCCATCTGCTGGAGAGCATCTGAATTACGTCATTGATTTGAATTGACTTTTAGTGCAAAAAAATTTTTTTTTAATTGTTTTGTTATTCTGAGTTACCAACAAAACTTCAAAGTCAAATGAAAATATAATAGCTGATTTTTTTTTTCTTTTTGGGCTGGTTTATAAGCTTTATGAGCTTTCATTTGGTCATTTGCAGTGATAAAAAGCATCTAAGTAGATAGAGAAACCTCTAATGAACCAAAATGTGGTATTTAAACTATACCGATTTGTGAAATTTGTTAAAAAATAATATATATATATATATATATATATATATATATATATATAATTTGTTCTTAATTAACTGTCCAAAAGGATGCAAGAAATTGTTTAGGAAAATTAAATAATGATCATTTTCAATGCAAAAGTGTCCTAAAGCATGAATTAGCAATATTATTTTTTGTTGGAGCTTTCTATAGATTTAAAACCAATAGATTCGTGGTTTCAGGAGCGAAATCTGGAACAAAGTCAATAAACCGTGTGCTTCATTTTAGAGTAATCAATCTTTAAAAATAACTACTTTAAAATGACACTATGAGTCAAGCTGTTGCGTTTGCTGACTCATTCTGCATCAGCACTTTCATCAAATAACAGACAAAGCAAGCGCTATATTCAAGAAATATTCTGAGGTTTGATTTTTGGAGATATTTTGTGTGTTTTCAGGAAAGAACGATATTTTCGGGGAGCCCATAAACCTCTACGCTCGGCCGGGTAAATCGAACGCAGACGTTCGTGCTCTGACTTACTGCGACCTACACAAAATCCACAGAGAAGATCTGCTGGAGGTGCTGGACATGTACCCCGAGTTTTCTGACCACTTCTGGAGCAACCTGGAGATCACCTTCAACCTCCGAGATGTGAGCATGCTCTCCCGATAGAACGCAGTGTGAGTTTATTGACTGCGGTTGTTGAGAGTTTATGAAGAACACTTCTCTCTCAGACTAACATGATCCCTGGATCCCCGAGCAGCGGCGACTCTGACTGCGGTGGCTTCAACAAACTGCGCAGGAGGAAGCTTTCTTTTCGACGACGAACTGAAAAGGGTTTGTGTGCCTCTAGATCTATTTGTTTAACAACTTTTACCCAAAACAACTTTCAAATGATTTATTACTCAACTGAACATTTTTACATTTGTGAATAATAATAATAATGCCTTCAATTTATATAGCGCTTTTCTAGACACTCAAAGATGCTTTACAATTATCAGAGCATTAATTATTCACTCCACATTCACTCTCTGCTGGTGATAAGCTACCTTTGTAGCCCTCAGCTGCTCCTACGACCTCCTGACCACCACCAAACACCCCCCACCAGTCACTCACATACACCAAACACCCCCCACCAGTCACTCACATCCACCAAACACCACCCACCAGTCACTCACATCCACCAAACACCCCCCACCAGTCACTCACATCCACCAAACACCCCCCACCAGTCACTCGCATCCACCAAACACCCCCCACCAGTCACTCGCATCCACCAAACACCCCAACCAGTCACTCACATCCACCAAACACCCCCCACCAGTCACTCACATCCACCAAACACCCCCCACCAGTCACTCACATCCACCAAACACCCCCCACCAGTCACTCACATTCACCAAACACCCCCCACCAGTCACTCACATCCACCAAACACCCCCCACCAGTCACTCACATCCACCAAACACCCCCCACCAGTCACTCACATCTACCAAACACCCCCCACCAGTCACTCACATTCACCAAACACCCCCAACCAGTCACTCACATCCACCAAACACCCTCCACCACTCACTCACATCCACCAAACACACCCCACCAGTCACTCACATTCACCAAACACCCCCCACCAGTCCCACTCATCCACCAAACACCCCCCACCAGTCACTCACATCCACCAAACACCCCCCACCAGTCCCACTCATCCACCAAACACCCCCCACCAGTCACTCACATCCACCAAATACCCCCCACCAGTCACTCACATCCACCAAACACCCCCCACCAGTCACTCACATCCACCAAACACCCCCCACCAGTCACTCACATCCACCAAACACTCATCCACCAGTCACTCACATCCACCAAACACCCCCCACCAGTCACTCACATCCACCAAACACCCCCACCAGTCACTCACATCCACCAAGCACCCCCCACCAGTCACTCACATCCACCAAACACCTCCCACCAGTCACTCACATCCACCAAACACACCCCACCAGTCACTCACATCCACCAAACACCCCCCACCAGTCACACTCATCCACCAAACACCCCCCACCAGTCACACTCATCCACCAAACACCCCCCACCAGTCACTCACATCCACCAAACACCCCCCACCAGTCACTCACATGCACCAAACACCCCCCCACCAGTCACTCACATGCACCAAACACCCCCCACCAGTCACTCACATCCAACAAACACCCCCCACCAGTCACTCACATCCACCAAACACCTCCCACCAGTCACTCACATCCACCAAACACCCCCCCACCAGTCACTCACATCCACCAAACAGTCATCCACCAGTCACTCACATCCACCAAACACTCATCCACCAGTCACTCACATCCACCAAACACTCATCCACCAGTCACTCACATCCACCAAACACCCCCCCACCAGTCACTCACATCCACCAAACACCCCCCACCAGTCACTCACATCCACCAAACACCCCCCACCAGTCACTCACATCCACCAAACACTCATCCACCAGTCACTCACATCCACCAAACACCCCCCACCAGTCACTCACATGCACCAAACACACCCCACCAGTCACTCACATGCACCAAACACACCCCACCAGTCACACTCATCCACCAAACACTCATCCACCAGTCACTCACATCCACCAAACACCCCCCACCAGTCACTCACATCCACCAAACACCCCCCCACTAGTCACTCACATCCACCAAACACCCCCCACCAGTCACTCACATCCACCAAACACCCCCCACCAGTCACTCACATCCACCAAACACCCCCCAGCAGTCACACACATCCACCAAACACACCCCACCAGTCACTCGCATCCACCAAACACCCCCACCAGTCACTCGCATGCACCAAACACCCCCCACCAGTCACTCGCATGCACCAAACACCCCCCACCAGTCACTCGCATGCACCAAACACCCCCCACCAGTCACTCGCATCCCCCAAACACACCCCACCAGTCACGCGCATCCACCAAACACCCCCCACCAGTCACTCACATCCACCAAACACCCCCCACCAGTCACTCACATCCACCAAACACACCCCACCAGTCACTCACATTCATACTGGGCAATGTGGGTGAAATGGCTCACCCAGGGACACAACGGCAGAATGGCCCTAGCGGGATCAAACCACCAGCCTTCCAGTTACAGAACGACCAACTCCACCACTGCGCCATCTTTCTGCCCCATTAAGTAGAGGCGGAGATGATCAAACTCTCAGAAATGTTCTTTGATCTACTTTTTCTTTCATCTAGATGATGAAGATGCTGGGGAGATCAAGAAACCCCAGAAACCCATCCGCAGAGGCAGAAAAAAGGGAGGCGGTAACAGGCAAGAGGTCAAGCCGGATTGGACAGAGCCTCGTGATTCTGGCTCCTCCCACTCTAGTGGTGACGATGAGGAGGGGGAGGAGCCTGTTCACACAAGCCCAGCCCCTCTGTCTGTCCTCATGGATGTGGCAGAGGGAGAGGCGGATCCGAAAACTGGAAACACGTGCAACGCCCTATCAGGTGAGAGACCTTGGTGCTCTGCTCCTTATAATGTGAAGTTTACCAAATTATTATTGTGCAGCTTCAGCAATAATCAAGCGACAACATCTGCTTTCACTGCTGATTCATAATAAGAAGTGACTGAACTGTAGTACCTCGACCGCCCACTAGATGCTGAGATGAGCAGATTATCATTGACACCCATGAGGAAAAGATTACAAAACAAAAAGAACGTTCAACCCTGGTTCAAGTTCTGTTAGTGTCAACCTCCATTTCCACTCTGATGAGGTGAATTTGGAAAAGCTACAGTATGTTTATGGTAACGTGTGTCCTGTAGTTGCTTACGTGTCAAATACTTCACACAGTGGCTGGTTTATTCTTTTAAAACCTGATAAACTTCACAAGTGTTATTAGTTTCAAGTTTCTGTGAAAGTTCTCTGATTCTCATTTTGGGTTAAAGCCCACATAGCAGTTTTTACTTGGTTCAGCTCTGGCTTATGCAAGTAAGCCTAGGAACTACAATACCCATGCCCCAGCCAAGTTAACCTTAAGTTTAAGTTCTCTTACCCGGTGTGCTTTGTGCCTCATTAAAGAGAATTTCACCCCTTCTATACCCAGGCCATGTTTGGCTCACATGCTGCATGCCAGAGACAGATGAATGCTGGATGTGACAGACAAATGCTAAAGTTTTATTTTAAGTCACTGTGTCGGTGGGTGTTTGTTTCAGGAGCATTCTCTGGTGTTTCAAACATCTTCAGCTTCTGGGGTGACACTCGAGGGAGGCAGTACCAGGAGATTCCCCGTTGTAACCTAGCAACAGCATCCTCACCTCCTTCTCAGCATCCGCTTCCCAGCAGCCCCCTGCGCAGCCTGAGCCTCAGCCGGCAGCAGCGCAGCCAGATGGAGAACAGGCTCGAGCTGCTGCAGAAACAGCTCAACAGGTGAAAAGCGCCAATTGGGTTTGCCTTTTTGTTTATCGTTCACATTCATGAGAACATTTTAGGAGAAACTTAAGTGATCAATATTTGATTGTGGAAAGCAAAGTAATTTTTAATTCAAAATATATTGAATTGAAGTGAAGAGACTTTTAAAAGCATTTTTTGTGATGAAGCTGAAAGGAGTGAATGCAATTTGAGCCAAGCACAATGAGCTGGAGGGAATGGAAAAAAAGAAATGGAAGCAGAAAATAAAACGTCAGGTAGTGAAACATCGGCAGCAAGAATGGAACCAACAAACCGAAAATAAATAGCTTGAAATATATCTGGTGCTCGGAGTAAATCAAACAACTTTAGGAACCAGAAGAGATCAAATATTATTAATGTTATGAAAAAGCAGACTCACGAGACATGTTTTATGAACACAGCCGCAAACAGCAATGTGTTACTCAATCCCTAACATGATAAAATGATACCTTTAGAATCAATGGTTCATGTGATCTCAGAGAGAGAGAGAGACTTTTTTGACTTTTACACTTCTTTTATTTTAACAATCCATCAGTTCTGTACACGTTTTAGAGCTACTCACGTAGCTCTAGCATAAAAATTATAATTTCTTCTTGTACACAGCATAAAACATTTTCAACACACCACATATATTTAAAATACTCAACATTTTTCATCTGTTTATAAAAATTAAAATCAATTAAAATCCTGGCTTTCACAAGTCTTTTAAAAATGCGGATGGCATCACAGTCCGTGTTCTGAGCAACTTTGTTTTTTCTGGATAAATAGATTGCCATCTTTGCTTGTCCAAAAATAAAATTAATGACTTGGCATTTGTTCTTGTTTTTCTTAATGTACTTAAAACCAGAAATAAAACACTGAACTGTAAAATCCACATTAAAACCCCCTAAAATACTTGTTAAAAGCACAAACAGAGGCTGTAGACGCCTGCAGTGGATAAAAGCATGAAATGCTGTTTCTCTTCGGCCACAGAAGGGACAGTCGTGTGATAAGTCAGGATTTAAAACCGAGATAAAACAGTTTACAGCCACAATACAATGTAAAACCCTTCACTGCAGGTCAGCAGTCCTCTTGCGTAACGGTGGTTTATAGAGCGCTCTCCACTCGGGTTTAAAATCACCATTAAAACCGTCCACTCTCCTCCACGGGGTGTCTACCCTCCCACTCAGGTGTTTCTTATTTAAAACCTTCACGCTGGCTCTGTAGAGCACCTTCCCCGCCACCGTTGCCAGGTTCATCTCCTCTTCCCCCTGGGCTTCTAGAAAAGATCCCACGCAGACGCCGAAGTCTGAGGCGAGGCTCAGTCAGGGAAAGGGATGGGTCTCTGCTTCACCGGCCTGGGCGCTGTATCCCCCAAGCTGAGCACGCTCCTCTGATGTTAGGGCGGACCTCCAGCGATGCAGCAGCTGTTCGACCACCCTCCTGGACCGGACTCCTATTCTTTCGGCCAGGTCCTCCGTTCCCGACAGGTCCCCTCCAGCCACCTCCACCAGATTCCGGAGGGTCACCACTCCCGAGGCTACGAGGACTCCAGTCAGCCCAGGGACGGCTACACTGGAGATGTCCAGCAGGCCTCCGTACACCAGAGGCTCCTCCAGCAGCCAGTGTATCGTTCCTCCATCTTGTTTCATTTTCTTAAAAAAACCCTAGATCTTAAAAACCACTTGATAAAACACAGGTAAAAGCGAAAAGTCCAATAAATTACTGTTCATTGAAAACAGGGATCTGTCCAACCCCAACCTATGAGCAGTCCTTAAAGTTCCACTGGCTGCAGCTCTCTATGTGAGTTCCTCTGTTCCAGTGAGGAGCCTCTATATGAACTGGAGACGGAAGGCTGGGGCTCTGCTGGACAGCTGGACCAGTCCTAGTCCTCCTTCATCCTTCGGCAGGTGTAGCACGCTCTTTGGTATCCAGTGTAGACCGTCCCAGAAGAAGTCCAGCAGCTGGGCTTGGAGGGTGGTCATCAGATCTGGTAGCGGGTCCACACAGGCGAGCTTGTGCCAGAGGGAGGACGCGGCGAGGTTGTTGATGACCAACACCCTCCCCCTGTAGGACATCTTGGGAAGCACTCGCTTCCACCTGTTCAGTCTAATTCTAATGTGCTCTACAGAGTCCTCCCAGTTCTTGTTTAAAATTGTGTTGTCCCCTAGGTAGACACCCAAGTATTTAAAACCACCCCTCATCCACACTAACCCCTCTGGTAGCGATGGCTGCTGCCCTCACCACTCCCCGATTAAAACAGCTTCACTTTTCCCCCAGTTCACTTTGGCAGAGGACAGCACTTGAAAGTCTCTTAAAACACTCGTTAAAAAGTCCACCTTGCTCTGCGTGTTCACCATCACTACCAGGTCGTCTGCATATGCTGATAAAATCATCGGGGTCTCACAGTGTGGAATCTTAAAACCAGAGATAAAACATCTTAACTTGTTTAAAAGAGGTTCGTTTTCGAGCGAGTAGAGCATCCCTGAGAGTGAACAGCCCTGTCTGATCCCTCTGCTTACTTTAAAAGGAGCGCATAAACCACCGTTAACCTTCAGCACACTCTCAATCTCACTGTATAAAATCCTCACCATGTTTGTGAATTTCGGGTTAAACCCAAACGCTTCCATCACTCTCCACAGGTATTGGTGTTCAACCCGGTCGAACGCTTTTTCCTGGTCAAGGGAGATCATGCCAGTCCTTAGGCCTAGAAGGCTGGCAACATTGAAGATGTCCCGAATTAAATAGATATTATCAAATATTGACCTATCAGGCACACAGTACGACTGGTTATGATGGATGATCTTCCCAATGACCTTAGTCAGTCGAGAGGCTAATGTTTTGGAGAACAGCTTGCAGTCGGTGCACAGCAGGGAGACCGGGCGCCAGTTCTTCAGCAGGGTGAGGTCTCCTTTCTTGGGCAGCAGGGTGAGGACTGCTCTTCGACTGTCTCGTAGCACGTCCAGCACGTCCTGCTCCATCACGTTCCAGAATGCCTTGTAAAATTCGCAAGGGAGACCATCGATTCCTGACACCCTTCCGTTCTCCATTCCCTTGAGCGCCCCATAGACCTCCTCGAGGGTTATCTCCTCATCCAGCTCTTTGGCCTCCGCCTCTGGGAGTTTAGTGAGGTCTATGAGGAAGGAGTCCTCCACTGCCTGCTTACTGTCTGCTGGCGTATCTCAGAGGGTTCGGATACGAGCTCCCCTGATTCGGTTTGCACAGCATGGATCAATCTTTTCTGTCAATTCTTCTCCTCTAGACCAAAAAAGAACTTTGACGGGGCATCCATCTCCGACTGAGGCAATCCACGCATTATCGACCTTCCCTCCGGACCGACCCACGCCGGACCCTGTCTGTTAATCACAGAGGAAGAGCTCGAGGTATAGATGTTGATTTACGAAGCTATGAAGCTGATTATGAAAACAAAAATTATTTCCTGTGTCTTCCTTTGGTCTCCTGGATCTTATTCTTCTACGCTGCTAAGTCTAGGAAGCTCGTCGAGAGTGAAGAGCCCCCTCAAGTCGTGCATTTATGTAACATCAGAACTTTCTCCCGTGTCAGCAAAGATCCTTGATCATTGGCGGAGCATGGAGCTTCGCCTGGCGTCAGACCACGGCAATATGGCTGCGGTGAACTTTTTTGCTTTTTACCGTTGATCTGTGCATGTACGTCTGCAGCCATTGATTCGAATTTAAAGGTGAATAGTTGAACTTGGCCGTCGAATTTTCTCTGTGAAATTTTGCCCCGTTGTGGCCTTACCTGACTGCACTGGTTCCCCTGCCCCTGTCGTAGGGCGTGGCACCTTTCCTTTCAGACCATCCGTCGTCCTTGGACGTTAGCGTAATGAAATCAGACCAGCATTTTTATTAAACACCAACATAATTGTTAATCAATTATAATCATTTGGATCGTGAGCTTAATTCTTAGTAGTTCTATATTTGATTAATTTAACACACTTTTCCTGCTTTTCTGTCGGATGTACCTTTATAGAGCTACAACTACGGACTCCGCTTTTCTTTTCCTTTTTCTCACTATTGTTGTTTTAGCTAAACCAGCTGCGAGGAAAACTGTTATGTATTAGGATTTTTTTAAAGTCAAGTTTTAATGAAGTGTGGAACATAGTGTTTTCCTAACCCTATGAATATTTTTTTATTTATGGGCTATTTAAAAAGAATTCAAAACCAAACGTCTGTGTTTGGTGACATTTTGATCTGTAAAAGCTAAAAGCTGTGAACCTAAAGTAAACACTGGCTTGTGTTCTAGTTGTAAAATGAGACTTTGTGAGGTCCCATCCCAGATTTAGTGCTTTAATGTCTGCTGAGAACAACCACTGGTTGTTGTGTCTAATGTCTGTTTTACTTATTTGCATGCAAATGCTCACACATAGTATTTAAAATCATCTTTTTTTTTTAAAGGTTTTCTGCTTATTTTGCTCATGTGCATACTCCATGATTTTATCAGGTTAAAGCATAAGCGATCTCCATAGATGAAATATTGTTATGTGTGTTAAATGAAGTTCCTTTGAACTTTTTCTAAAGTTTAACTTATTCAAGTTTCTTAACAAAAAAAAAAGGTTCAGCCTTGTTCCCATGTAATTACCTCTCTCAAAACTAACTGTATAATATCCTAAAATGATTTAAGTGTAAACACGTCTGTCTGGTTGGTTTGCGTTAGGTTTTTACTACGTAAGAATGTGCTGCTTATGGGAGCGCACACAGTCCAGCGTGTAAAGAGTGTGTGTTCAGGGAAGCGTGTGTTTGAGGTGCTGTGAGTACGAGTCACGCTTGAGTCCTCCACTAAGCCCTCTGCCGTGTCACACCAGAGAATTCCAGACATCTCTGGAACGTCACACACACTCCGTTTTGTCTTTGTGGGGACGTTGAGACTCTCCTGTTCTCTTGGAATTAGTGCTGAACAATTTGACAAAATACCAGATCTGTCAAAATTTGGAGGTGCTTTCAAAGCTTTTGCTAATGCAAAACTACATCAAGATAATGGCGCAACACACTTCCAAAATATTCAAAGAAAGGCTATAGAGGGGCAACATCAGGCTCTCGATCAGAACCCCATAGAGCTGCGAGCGCAGGGACAAAGAGAGAGTCCCTCACATCAATCCAGCTTGCGGAGATGTTCCATGAACATGAGGCTAAAATGCTGTCAGGTTATCTTGAGATAGAGATAGCTAGAATTGAATTGATGCATACTTCACGGATGTTGTTTTTGTTGAGCAAGCAGGAGGTATTGAAAACTTGAACAGTTGTTGTTTTTTTTAGGACTCCTCAGATGCCAGTTTAACACAAGTTAATTCTCTCTGAATTGAGATGTTTTTAGGTTCATGGGGAAGCATGAGATACTGATACAAAACTAAATACAAAGTCATAAGTGATATATTTTTTTCTTCATGAGGAATGCACAGCACCAGGATCCTCAAATGTTCTCTTCGAATAGTATTCGTGCCACAAAGTTATAAGGATTGTTATTGTGAGACCATTTAGGTAGATATTTATGGTAAGAGCTGGATCACGTAGAGTCGGTGCTCGATTCAAATCCTGCTTTGTACTGACCCTTGTCTAAAATAGTCTGGAGTTGTATACTTCTTTATATCCCAAAACTTTGCGGACCTTTAAAGTGTTAGACGTCATTTACTGTGAGGGTAATTCAAATAAAACTCTTGGATGATTTTTTTTATCATTTTAAGGGGATTTTACACACACACACACACACACACACACCAGCTGGAAGGTTTTGATTTTCATTTGAGGTCTCCTTTAAGAAACAAAGTTCTGTTGTGTTTTATCTAAAAATAAAAGCAATTGTGATGACTACAGTAGTTCAAAAACACAGGAGCACAATAAGAATCGGTTCATGTTAAGGATGGGCGAATTGGGTTAAAATTGATATCAGGATATTTTCCACAGTCCTGACGGAATCGGTATTATATCGCGATATGTCTATACCTGACTAGCTTCTTCCTCTGCTCTCAGCCCAAGCGCTCTCCTCGCGTCTCATCAGCTCCTGCATCTCCTCGTCAAACATCAACTAAATTGAGCGTGTGCAAGCGAAACATCATGCTGAATTCATGAATTATGAGTGTAACAGTTTCCACAGTATTGCAAAATCCATATCATGACACAAAACAATACCGGTATTCACTTTCATGCCGGTGTAGCGCCCAGTCCTAGTTCTTTATATAATATTACTTAAGTAATGCAAAGCTGCGTTCTAATTGTGTTGATTGATGTCTCTGTATGTGGTCCAGCATTAGTCTGAACTCATCGAGTGTTACTCTTAAATCGAGCAAGCATGCATCATCTTTAAACCCAGCTGCATTGCAGGACATGCACATATTTAATCTGGGATGTACAATGAATTCTGATGCTAATTCTTGAGATTAAACAGCAGCTGAAGATGAATCGGCAGATAAGAATAGAAAGGGATTTCCCACGTCATCCTCGGCCTTCCTGTCAGTTTTTCAATTGCACCCAAACCCATCACTCAAGGCTGCACGGCTTTATTTTTTAATTTTTTTATTTGTTTGTGGTGCTGCTCATGGTCTCAAGCATCCGTGTTCTTTGGACTATTGAGAAACAAGCGATCATTGATTCACATACTGAGGTAGCTCACCAGTTATATCATACATGCTGCCTAAATATTGTCAATTTAAAGCAGTGTTTCTCAATTATTTTCTGTCACCCCCCAGGAAGAAAAAAAACATTTGCGCCCCCCCACCCCCCGCGCAACAACAAATAGTATTATTTGTTTTTAAATTTCTTATAAGTACACCTCTGCATAACACAGTATCCTTATTAACGTATAAGAGAGAAAAACAAAAGAAATATGGACCAACTTACAACAAAGAATAGCTTTATTAACTGTAGCAGAAAAGATTTAAGGTGCATCTGAAATGTAAAAAAAACATTAAATCCTTAATAAAACTATAAACATTGTTTGGCTGATCGTGATTGCTGCCAATATTCGGCTCGTTTTCACTGAAAAAACTCAAGCAGCTTATCAGCGTGATTAAGGTGTAACATCTTTAAGTGACGCCTTCATTTATTTGGCTTCATGCTGTCTGCTGCAACATGTTTAGACTCAGTAAGCACACCTGTCTCTCCTCGTCTCCCACCGCAGTCACAGTGAAGCCAAGCGCTACATACGCGTCATATTTCCTCGTCTTAGCTTTCGGGAGACTTTCGTTTGTCTCTTTATCTCCTTCTCTCTCCGTCTGTCTTCTACACTTCATGTCTACACTTCATACTCTGCCAATGAGAGCGCTACTGCCCCTAATGTAGTGGAGTGGTATTGCACTTTATTGTAGAACAGTTAAAAAAATAAATAAATAAAAATAAAAAAGCATGTTCCCCGAGGTCAAAAACGCCACCCTTGATGATCCCCAAGGGGGCGCGCCCCACTAATTGAGAACCACTGATTTAAAGCAACCCTAAAATGAGTCTCCACTCACCGACAGTGAATCAGTTCATTCGGACAGGAAGCTCATACTTTTTTGGATAATGACAGACATATTTAGTTTAGTTAAAGGTTGCTTAGAAGGGTCCCCTGTTGGCCTCAAAAGAAATCCTGTTGAATGGCAAGAGAAACATTTGATGAACATTTGTTCAGTGTTTATTGCTAAACCAGTGTTGACATGATTGTGAGCTGCGCGATTGGGTGCTTTGATTCTGTGGGAAATGCCCATAAAAGGAGTTTCTCTCTTTGTTGCGTCATAGAGAGCCAGGTATGAAAAAACTTTCCGAAACTTGTTCTAAACGGAAGTAGGATTACATTTGTTTGTAATAAAGAAACTGATTTTATGGGGAGCTTGCTAAAGATGAGTATTAGAATCAATCTTTGTTTTATCAGGAGTGATGGCGGACCTGAGCTTGAGCGATGCTCTGATGGACGGAGCAGACGCAGGGAACAGAGAGGAGCGGGTGGAGAGGGACTTCATGTCAGCGCTGGAGGCTGAGAGCTTCGAGGATCAGGTCGGGGAAACGGTCAACAAGAGCGACTTCATCCCTCTGCTGGATGACGACGAGGAGAAGAAGGGTGAGTCTGCTCTTATGAGCCTCAGAAAGAGAGAGATAAAACTTTTGAAACATTTCATGGTGAACACTTTTCAGGGACTTGATCTTTGTCTGTTCTGAGAAGGTGAAAGAATATGAGGTTTTCTAGAATTTGGAAAAACAAGATGCTCTCCCTGCCAATGTGCAGCAGGAAGTGACCAAACTGTACCAGCCACTGGGGGCAGATGTGAGCAGGCTCCCATTCACTCCAATGTTTAAACTGGCCAACTTCGGAGCTGAAAAAAATCATGTTTACACCGCTTGCACTGCAATGTTTTGTTAATTATTCAGATTGCCAGTTTTGACCTTCAGGGAAATATATATTTTTTATATATACTAGATATACAAACCTTCAGCCAATCAGACGTCTTTGCTAAGCCTATGTCCCGCCTCTGCGGACCTATTTGTGGAAACTCTTTCATGATGGCGATGACTGGCTGTTCCCATTCTGAGCCTCCTTTACCCTTCATACGAAACCTATGGGCCATGCATGGTACTGCCATGTTATATACAGGCTGAGAAAACTCTCCGTACTAAATCTACCGATAACATGTGACATGACTGTTAAATAGTTTTTTTTTCCTTGAATTTTTTAATGTTGTAGCTATTTATTGTTCTTTTGTAGTGCCCCTAATATGGCGTGGTAGTACAAAAAAGACATAATTTTTTTCATAGCAAACAATTTTGCTACAAAACTGTATTATTGCGTACGAAAGGGAACGCAAACCTATGCAACAAAACTAAACTTTTTGTAGGTAATGTTAAAAATGAGAGAAATTAAACGGCCATGTTTTTCATTAATGCTGTTTAGATTTTTGCATTAGTGTATTTTGAAAATGTATACATTTGTTAGATGCTGCTTAATTTAGGTCTTGAAGTAATCTGGATTTAAATAGATACTTTTAAGCTCTGCACAACAACCACAAATCTTATGTCCGAAATATTTGCACGATTAAAAACAATATTGAGCGCACACTGTGTCTGTTACATACGGAATAGGATTAGGGCCACTGTAGACTTTTTTTCTCAGAATTCTGACTTTTTTCTCAGAAGTATGGGTGCCTGTGAGGAAATTTTTTATCTAAGTTATGTTTTTGCGCGTCCGGGGGCTCTCAGAGGAAGCCGTCGCGCTGTTTGAAGAACAGAATGCGCATCGATGAGCCTTTAGCTTACTTAACGTGCCCGAATTCTCTTTTTCCTCTCACCTTTTGTTCTTCAAGCAAAGCCCTCGGACATGCAAAAACACACTGAAACATTTCACCTTTCGTTCCACAGATCTATGCTTTTTCCCTTTAGTGATTTGAGTGTTTTTGAATTAAAATATGCAGTGAGCAAGGCTTAAAAGTTTTCCAACATATTTCTATGTGTACAGAATATTTGATTGCACTCACAAACGAAAGGTTATTACGCAGACAGAGCCACTGATCAAAGACGTGATACCCTAATGTATTTTTGGCTTGATATTTCATTGCTTTGCTGTTTGTGTTTCCTCTTTTGTGCTCTACTTTACTTTATTAAGACAGACGAGTTTCTTTGCCTCTGTTGTGTTCGGCTCAGCGTAGTTGAAAGCAGTCTGGTTTCGCGGTTTGCTTTCATCGGTTCCGTCTTTACGCGACGTTCCCGTCTGCTTCATCTGCAAGCGTTTGTTTGCTCTGAACTAACTGTGTTTTTGTGTCCGGAGTCTTCTGAGGATCGCTCTATTGAGAGGCTTCTAACGGCAGCATGTGTGTCTCCGTGTGATCGTCTGTGTCTGTCTCTGTGTGTTTGGGTGTGTGAACAGATCTGGGGTCAGTTGTGGAGAGAGCGGAACAGGAAGGTAAACCTGGTAAGAATCGTCTCGGATTCATTCAGTGCCGTTTAGTTTCAGTTCAAAGCACCGTTTGTTTGCTTGAACTCCTTTCTCGTCTTTTTGCGCTCATTTATTTTATTGTGGAGACTTTCGTCTGTGAGGCTATAGCTTCGTTTCTCTGCATGTTTCTGAGGTTTAGCATTCATGGCTTTGTTTAGATAATACTTACTTTGTGTTAGTTGTGTTCTGTTTTGTACGCTTTGTGAGATTTGGTTTACTTTTTCCATTCTTTTTTGTGAACATTAGTTGTTTAGTATGTATTTGGTATTAAAGCTAAGGATGTGGCCTGAAAGTGGGGTCAGCCGGGGATATCACTACTAAATATATTTTATTTATGTTTAGGTATTACCTCATTATTGGAAGGGTTGTATCTATGATTGCAAATATTTTTACGTTCGGTGAAATTGCATATCTGAACGCTAACCAGACAATAAATGCACTATTTTAACATTTATTTTCTAAGAGTTTATTAGCCAAGATAACTGAACTACAGGTATGAACAAATGATGAAATGAATGATAGTTACTCGAATAACTTGATTACTATATATATATATATATATATATATATATATATATATATATATATATATATAGTAGATATTCGATAGCTACAGCCCTAGAACAAATGCTAAGCGAGTGATTTGAGTGTTACATTACAAATCATCAAACCTGAATTCACAAACATTATGTTTACTATAAAAAGGTTTTCACGCCGCTTAATGCACTTATAAATAGTCAGTCTTCTTTTTGTAAAGCTATTTGAATCACCAAAAAAAAATGCTATACTGTAGACAAAATCTTGCTTCGCTTTGTCTCTTAAAAAGCACACTTTGTTTCTTTAAAAAACACAGAATCACTCTAAAGCCGTTTAGAAACATTTAAACTGTTATTGAAACTGGTGCCCTGCGTTGCAAACTAAATTAGTTGAAAAACACCAAACAAGCAGCAACAAAAAAAGGTTTTAGGCTGATTTGAATCATGCTGAGGCACGCAGAGGGTTAGCATTCTCTGTCACGCTGTAGAGGGCGATGTTGCGCTGAAAGGAAAGCTCTGGTGATTATTCATGACGATTATGGAGAGTTTCCTGCTGCTCTGCTATAAATATTTAGATCGGAGAACAACAGGAGTGAATCATCCGGGGAAAAAGAGGTATTTTTAATATTTCTGGATTTCTGTTTAGGTTGATTGAAAGTCAGTTTGAAGACAAAGCAGTGGTTTTACAAAGCTCGGGTTATCAGGCATCAATTTGAACTAATTTAATATAGTTAATATTAAGCACTTAAATATATTCAAATATTTGATACTTCCCTAATAAAGTACTCTTAAAGACAGTGAACTTTATATTATTTTCCCTGAACTCGTTTATATTTTAGATTGTGTGTAAATTAAGTAGGAGACAAGGAGTTTTATTAGCGCTCAATTTTATTGGGGAGATGAAAATGCACCAAAAAACAATGTACTTTAAGATTCTACTGCAGATTCATATATCTGACTTCATAATTGATTTGTAGAAGGTTTTTACCCTTACCATTATCCGTTGTCTAAACCAACAAAATTAAAAGGCATATTGGTAATAATAATGTTTGGTTGAACTCACCTATCGGCCCTTTAATTACACTTACACTAGGCGTTACTATTCCCTTAAAAGCGTGACAGAGTAAATAGTAAATAGAGTGACAGAATTAGGATTTAAACTGTTATTACAATGTAGAAAACAAAATCAATCTACATACAACCTATAAAATATGAACCAAAATGAAAGTGTTATTTTCTACATCGAATATGTCATTGATCAAACATTAAAGAAGGCATTAAATTTGGAGACCTTATCAGATCAATCACCTCCCAGAGAGGCGTGGCTTAATCAGGAATGCCAACCAGAGAGCATGAGAGGAGTTGAAATCGTTACCAGCTCGCTCGTCACTGTAAGCAGCGAGCTGCAGAAGTCATCTCCCGCGTCTCCCGTGTCTATCTGACCGCTTTCAAACCCGGAGTGCCCTCACGTGAGGACGTCCGCTCCGAGAACGCGGAACTAAACGCTCGCCGGGAGAGGCTCGGGAACGACAAGACTGGAGCATACCTGCTGCTGACCCTCTCTATCTCTCCTGTTTCTTTCTCCTCTCCTTCAAGAAGTGTCCTTCAACCCTCTCCATCTCATCCTGCACACTTCCTCTGATAAATAAACTAACTAGCATGCTTAGCTTTAGCGCAGTTGATTAATTAAAAATGTGTAACTTGCCAGATTCAGCCACCGCTGCACCAACTCCTTTTTGTTTCTACATGGATAATAATACGAGTTATTCATTCTGGCTGGCCATAAACTGTGATGTTTGACTCCTCCAATGTTGCTGCGCATGTTCCCGCTTCATAAAACAATCATGGAACTTCAAGAGCAAGCCTCTGATTGGTTGCCGCGCAAACGAACTTCGTCTGAACTTCGTTGTGGTCCGGACCCTTTGCGCCGCGGGGAGCCTGATCACGTCTTTACTCTGAAATCAGTCGCTCTTCCCGGACCATTCGCGCTCGGTGTGCAGGCAGCATAAGGGTTTTAGTTCTGAGATATACAACAAGATCACTAAACACTGTACATTTAAAATGATACCAAACCTGAATGAATGAAGGCCTTTATGGGTCACTGCACCGTTACATGCAACGAAATTGGACCTCTCTGACCAAGATGTAGATATCAGGTTACAGAGGGACAGACAGGTCGGTGAGGTAGCAAATGAAATAAGAATATACACCATGAAAGATGGCTGAAAAAAAACATGCCCCTCTCACTCTGTACTTCAGTCAGAGCAGTGTGAGATCAGGGGGAGAAGACCATAGCAGCGAGCACATTCAACACCTTTACGTAGATGTAACATCGCGTCAGGATGGGAGCAGGGGAAGTGGAGATGGATCCAGTCACAAGCAGCAGACATCCGGGTCTGCAGCTGAAGAAAGCGCAATCGACGAACCCCACCTGCTCCGGAGGTAGTGTCCTTGAGGAGACGTTCAGAGCTTCTCGGTTTCTTGTTCTCCAGAAGAAGTTGTTTTGGTTCCAGCAACAGCGTTTGTCCTAGGCCGCCCTGGAGAAGCCGAAAGAAGAAGATTTCTGATTGAATTTGGGTCAAAACCAGTTACATGATCAACCCTGTGAGAGTATTTGAGGTGAATGAAATGCTAAGAGGCACCGTGAGGGAAAAGATTTAGGATCCTTCTGTTTCATTATGGGGCATCACGGTGATGCAGTGGGTAAGTGGTAAGCACGGTCGTCTCTCAGCAAGAAGGTTACTGGTTCGAGCCTCAGCTGGGTCAGTTGGTATCTCTGTGTGGAGTTCTCATGTTCTCCTCGTGATCGCGTGGGTTTACTCCGGGTGCTCCGGTTTCCTCCACAAGTCCAGAGACATGCGGAATAAGAGAATTGAGTAAGAACGATTTTCTATAGTGTTTGAGTGAGATTGAGTGTGTGTGGATGTTTCCCAGCGATGGGTTGCAGCTGGAAAGGCATCTGCCGCATAAAACATATTCCAGAGGAGTTGTTGGTTTGTTCCGCTGTGGCGACCCCGAAAGGGAAGAAAGCCATTAAGATAATTAAGAGAATTATGTGAAATTAACACCTAGATTCAGGTGCATGGAGGCATACAATCCTCAGCCTGTCATGTTTTGGTATGAAATCCTCAAAAATGTTGTACACGAGGCTGTTGCAGTTTTATGTGTCAGGTGCATGTTTACTTTATTTCAGTGCATGATGCATGAGCAGTTTATTGTTGTGAACGCTGCATGAGGCATGTTTTGTGTGTCCGAGCTGATTTGGCTAAGACTGAGCTTGATTAAATGTTTGAGAAGTGTTCGGTACTAACCAGCGCTATTGTTCTCTCTCTCTCTGTCTGCTCTTCTCTCTCCCTGCCTCGTGCGCGTGGTCTGCCTTCAGTCGAGTAGATCTTCGTCCTGCTGCAGCGGCTCCTCCTCTTCGCTTCTCCTTTGCTTCGCTGAACTCTCTGGAAACACATATTATTCACTGAACGTTTCTCCGGGAGCCCCAGACAGCTGCTTTGTTTTGAGGAACTGTTCTTTTAGAACTCTTTCACAAACAAAATATTCTTAAATGTTTATTTTTTTGGATAATCATCCCTTTAAAGCAGTTTAAGCAGCAATATGTGACACAAGCAGACAGATGGTTGATGCTTTTCCTAAAGTTTTAAAGTGTACATTCATTTTTTTAATTATGTTTAGGTTTCCTGTAAATAAAATAAGCACCCTCATTAATTTTGTCCCTATTTTTCCCTAGATTCAGTCTTTCTACAATCTGGAGTAGTGTTTTAGACAACTCGAGAATAAACCATAAGAACTGGAATTGCTATTAAATCTATAAAACCATTGAAAACGAAGTTTAATCAAAATTATTTGAGTCACTTACAAGGTTTCTGTGGTTCAATTAATTAAAGTTGAACAGCTTACATTTTAGTATTTGTTAAAATGTTAATAGTTTTAAAAGCCAAACACACCTTCTTGATGTTGGGAGCCCCAGAAAGGGAAACCACTAGTTATGCTGGGCATAAAATTACAATATAATGAAAAGGTTGCTGTATGTCAGTAAATCAAATATAAGAGTGATTTAGAGACCGTTTAAAGCTGTTTTGCCAGAGTAAATTTGCTGATTAGAGCATGCCATTATGTGTCCTGAATGTTAAACCTTTTCACAATATTCTAATTTTCATAGACTCTGATTTTGCAAGTAAATATTCCAAAATTAAAGGAAACCAACACCTGTGTGTTAACTGGAAGAAAAACAATTATATTTCATTAGTGCAGAATGCTTATTAATATTTTTTTATATTCTATATAGTACTTTGATCTGTTATTTTTAGGATGCTAAACAAAGAAAGCATCGCCGTCTGTGTTTAGAAAGTAGGAAACTTTTCCTGCTGCTCAGTAATCCCAGGCTAGCTGCACAACACTAACTCAAATGCTAGCGAAGCATGATGGGAAGTGTGAAGGATCGTCTGAGGGTCGTAGCTCGGAGTCAGAGATGATGCGGCCGATGATGGCAGATCTTTCTCAGGCACGCACACCCCACAGCACCGTTTGAGAATCCGACATCAGCCTCGGGATCCAACAGAGACCAGCGCCTCTGATTCTCAAACTCTCGTCCTCTTTCTGTTTAACCAGCGTCTTCCTTCACTGACCTGAAGCCCCGCTGTTTCTCTCTTTTGCTGTTGTTTTGGTACTGGTATCGGGTATCGGCCTCGATACCACATTTTCTAAAGTACTTGTACTCATTACAAGACCCCCGATGCCGGGGACCGATACCACCGTCTGAGAAACGTCTGTTAGAGCGGCGTGTAAGGGGTTAACCTCCTCGTGTCGCTAATGAACCGAACCTCCAGAGTTTCAGCCAAAAGGAGACAAAATGCACGCGAAACAATTCCGCGGCTCGAACACCAGCCAGGCTTAATTTATAAGAATTAAAATTTAAGGCCTTTTTTTTAATAATGATTTATTCTGTAATATGTTGCATACAACATGCTTTTCATTGTAAATAAAGGTCTTAATTCCAAACTAGTCCCTTCTTTGTTTGTTTGTTTTTTAATTATGTGACTAAAACTGTTACCTGTAAACTTAAATCATGTTTTTATTAAGTATCGGTATCGGCGAGTACTGAAATGAAGTACTAATACTCATTTTCCAAAAAAGTGATGTTGGTGCATCCCTAGTTTTGGGTTACCTTCTGTTGGTCCTACTCCGTACGCCACATACAGACCGAGCAAATAAAAACCTGTGTTTAATCGGCAGTGCACTGTGCACACGTTTTCAGTTTAAAATCAAATAATTAAAATAAACTTCCAGATGGGAGGAGTATAATGGACATCGGTTCTGAACCATTCAACTGCTTGACAGTTGAAGTTGACATTTTGCAGGGAAACCAATAACCAACTAAAGATTTTTGAACTTTGCGCCATTTACTTTTTTTGGTCTCTATCTCACTTTTTTACCATTGCTATGATGAGAATTAAAGGAGCAGGAGCTAATAAATGATGCACAAGTAATGATGAAAATCCCCTGATAAGATTCATGATGTGCATTTCAACAACTAATGTAACGAAGCGCAGCAGTCAGCACAGAATATTGTATATAAGCACGCACCAAAGAACATGATTAGCTCCCTAAGAAGAGTTGTTATTCAAGAGTTGTTTTGAAGATCTGTTCGTTTCATGAACACATCACGACCTCTGAGCCACATCCAGCTTCAGCGCATCATCATTACACAGCAGAGTTGAGATCTTTAACAGTTTGAGGAAAAGCACCCTGCAAAGAAGCCATCCAAATGTTTGTGCGAATCTCAACGGAGACTTGTGTGCAATATGAGGGAAGTACTACGGCGGACGAGAGGTGCAAAACACATTTACATAACGTGTAACATTTTTCCAGATGACAAAACAAATTAACATTTTAGAAAACACATTTACAAGTTACAACACACCTTTACTTCTCAGAAAACACATTTACATTTCAGAAAACACATTTATATTTTAGAACACAATTTAACATTGTACACTTTACACAGTAAAGTACTGTATTCACAGCGGTAAAATTGACTTTGAACTTTTCTTGTGACGGCCGGGGAACCCACTTCCTGTCGGATGGTTGGGGAAACGCTGGTCTGGAGCACGTTCCACTGTTTTATTTCTTTGTGTTTCTTCATTATTTCTGTATTTATTTATTTATTCCTGAAGTACCAGCCTTGGCCACAAACATACAAACCGCTCCTTTAATTTGAGTAAGCAATTATAAACAGCTCATAAGCTACAAATCAGTGCAAACAGAAGATATCCATTCATTTTTATGATCCCAAATTCAAAGACTGCTGTCATGAATTGCTGCGGCATTTATGTGCAATATTAAAACCCTAGTTTGATTTACAACCCCAATCTCAGCCATGCTTCTGCCTCGACTTATTTGTGTAATCTCTTACCTCTTTTACTTTATAATAACTTTTTTTGTTTTGTTTTGTTTTACTCTACTTTTTTCATAATTTTTCATCAAGTATGACCATTTGAACTCTTAAGTGATTGAACTTGTGTGCACTCAGCATTGAATAAAAGTACATGTTTCAGTTTTAGTTACAAATTATGTTTCTGTGCGCAAATGAAATATGATTTTCAAAATCCTTTTGAAAGCTCAATGTATAAACATTATGTATACACATTAATAAATAAATAACATTAATACATACAAAAAACATTAATATATAAATTAAATGTAATGTAATTCATTTACAGCAATGGTTGATGATTACCAAGAGGAATGCTGTCATCTGTTTGCAATACGTTCTGGGCTTTTCAAGATCTCATTTCCTGAGAAACCAAGGAAAGATTGGAGCACTCTGGTGACGTAACCAGGCTTTGAGCTTTTGTGTCCTTAAGCTGCGCGAGCATTCTGATCTGCTTCTGTTTGTAAAGGTTTGAGAATGTTTCCAATGAACGCTTCTTTTGAATTAAAGGACTGAAAATAAATCAGTGTCTTATTTGAACACTGCACACTGAACAGAACATTTATTGAATCCACTTTTGCTTTAATTCAGAGGATTCTGAACTGATTCAGTGCTGAAAGTCACTCTTTTGCTTTTCCCTTTTTTTACACTACAACATCAATACAAGTAGCAAGAAAGGTAATTGTTTAGAGAGTTATTTGTTCTTTGACCCTGCTCTTTAATTGACTGCTAATCCTTCGTCTTCACAATTTAAGTCCCATTGATAAACATATCAAAGTTTTAATCCATGTTCTTGTCGGCTTTGTCCCTTTCGGGGTCACCACAGAGAAATGACAATCTATGTTTTATGCAGCAGATGCTCTTCCAGGCACAACGCAGCAGGAAACATCCACACTCGTTCACTAATATTCTACGGACAATCGTTTTTACCCAATTCTCTTATTCCGCATGTCTCTGGACTTGAGGGGGAAACCGGAGCACCCGGAGTAAACCCACACGATCACGAGGAGAACATGAGAACTCCACACAGAGATACCAATGACCCAGCCGAGGCTCGAACCAGTAATCTTCCTGCTCTGCTACCCACTGCGCTATCGTGATGCCCGAAAGTATTTACACTTATTTTTTTTATGCACCTTCGCTGTTATTTTTAATTGATAACGTTTTTACCCTCACGCTATGTCCTGAAGTTTGTGAAATTGTAGGAGATCTCTTACAGACTCCCTGCTGCTCTCGCAGGGCTGATCTCGCGGCTTTCACTCCATCATCACAGCGGTGCGACTCCTGCAGCTCCAGTAATAAGCACTCACCGGCTCGTGTGTGTGTGTCCTGCGGGAGCTGTATGTGGGTCAGCATGGCCTACTTGAGTGTGTTTTTGGGCTGAATGTTCTGAATCCGGAGCCGATGTGTCCTGATTCTCCAGAGGACACGAAACACAGAGTCCATCTCTGATCCAGCTGCATCCATGACACAATGAGTCCAGAAATACCCGAGTCTTATTCTGAAACGTTCTCACAACTGACGATGATATAGAAGCTACCTGAAGCTGTTTTATCTCTAATTGATGAGGATTTTAAATGTAGTGACAGCGAAGCTCAGGCTGGTTTATCTGATTTTCTCTGTTTGGCAATAAAGATAATTAATATAAGTTTTAAAAAACATTTAACAACCTGACAACCTTTATTGTTTGTCGAATTTAACACTTCACTTAAACATAAAAAAATTCTGACAAACGTTTGTAAATAAAATCAACTGTTCATACTTTGTATTTATTTTAAAAATACCTGAAATGGTGATAAAAATGCTGAAATTATGATGGGTAAACTCGCGTATAAATAACCTAAAGTAAGAACTAAAGAGAGCAGTAGCAAAAGCAAAGAGTAAAATAAAATGTGCAATAAAACATAAAGCGCTCAACATAATTTATTAAAGTACGTGTGAATGCATGCGTGGAATTGTGTTTTTAAAACATAAATATTTCATAATACATATTTTTAAGACCGATGCAATAATTAAGATCGTCTTCATCCATGAGGTCACATAAAGTCTCTTAATGCTCTGCTTCCACGAGAGTTTGGGCTGAAGACGCGTGTCCTCATTGGCAGCGCGAGTGTTATAAATAGAGTGGTATGAGTGGCTCTTGGGAGTTTAGGAGGCACACGGATGCAGAACTGAGGAGAAAAATTAGTTGCTGTCTACTGATATATGCATCAGAAGATAAGGGAGGGTGAAAATAAGTTTGGTTCAAACTCTGGGCAGAGATCCGTTAAATATAGTTCACGGATCAGATCATGATGTACAGTATACGCTTGCTAAAAATTATTTAAAAGAGCAAGGTCAGGCTGAGTGAGTTGTCCTCCCATCCACCATTCTTTTTTTATAATACAAAATAATTTAAATAGACATTTGTGCAAAAAGCCGAAGGAGCTTTGACAAAATTAAACCCAGATATAAATGTAAAGTATTATTTGAACCTTCAAATGTAGATCTACGCTATCATTCGATACTGCTTGCAGAGGAAACCAAAGAATCTGGAAGAAACCAATGAGGATAGAACCTGTTCCACTCAGATTCTTTGTGATGGGAGGCAATAGTGAATATGTGTAACTCTACCCAGTTACGCTCTTTAAGCTGATTTCTGTTGTCATGTAAATTGGGAAACCTTAGTGCTTAGTCCAAAAGCACATTTTCTACATGTAACCAGTCTTGTAACCAGATTCTGTTATTTTTTATGTGTGCAATTGTCCGTCTCTGAATAGAACAGCTACTCGAAATATCATTAAAGTAAAAAAGTTTTAATTAGTCTGTGAAGTTTGGATAAGTTTGATACTGATACAACTCTTACAGGGATAAATCAATACTACCCTCTCTTAGAAGTACTTATTGCAGCTGTGCATGATCCAACATGAGCTGGAGCACCTCTGGACAAGGCTGATGGGAGTTTTCTTAGCACTCCAATGCTGTGCCATCTTTAAATCTGTGACAATCAAGATAAAACATATGGCTGCATTCACTGTTGCTACCAACAAATACAATCTAACATGGTTGCTCTTCTGACACTGGGCTGTGTGTAGGGCAAACACGTAAAAGCGGATTGTCATGTATACACAATTTTCTGAAAAATTGGTTATAGACTGCATCTCTAGACCAGGGATCACCAAATACGGTCCTGGAGATCCGGAGCCATGCACATTTTAGTTGCAAGCCCTGCTCTAATCTGTATACTACTCTATCCTCAAACAAGTAAAGAGGACCTTAATTAGTGCAACAGGTCATGATGGTTTAACCAAAAATGTGCAGTGCTCTGGACTTCTGTGGCCAGATTTGGTTATCCCTGTCCTAAGCAATGCTAAGCTATTTAGTGAAATATCTCTTGTACAAATTTAACAATAATGGGGCACGTGTAAAGGACACTGTTGACTAAACTGGGCACATCAGATCATATTTTTAATTCTAATAAACGCTCTATCTGTTGCACATTTTGGATGGCACTCCTGCATGTCAGCGCATGTCAGACACCATTCTGATTTGATAAAATATTCAAGAGAGTTTCCTCCAGGCACTTGAATTTCATTATGAAAAAGTATTTTTATGGCTTTGATGGCTATGTCAATGCTACAGTTGTATGCGATAGATAATGTTTCTCTTGATTGTTTCTCCATCAGCGGCTGCACCACTGCACCCAGAGCACTCTTTTGAACTGAAGGAACCCTCAGCTGCTCACACTCCTGATGATCAGAGGAAACCATCTGAGCCGGAGCAAACCAACACTGCCAGGACCCCACATGACACATCTGCAGGTAAAACGTTTACACAGAGAGACGCGTCTCTCAAAACACACCGGCTGAAACTGTGCCACGCAAACTTGCCCGGAGCAGGTTATCACATCTGCAGATACAGAAAACATGCATTTCTCCTCACCTGCCGACGCTTCCACAAGCCCAACGGGGCACATATGCAGGCACAGGACGCACATGAATATAGCAGGTAGTGCATGTACTGTAGAGGTTGAAGGTTGATGCCACACTCACAATATAGAGATCGTAATTGAGTTCGAAAAACCTTATCTGTTGTAATACAATTATCCAAACACATTAATCAGTTTTTTCCATCTCAATCACATTCGTGGCCACTATCTGTAGTCGGAAAACATATCGTACACTCATCCTTTCTGATCAGCTCCTATCTGTCCTTCTGATTGTTGCTGATTACACTTCTCATTTCTACCATGTTATCTTCTGGACAAAGGACAGATTGGTCGCTCAGGCATGTTCTGTGTAATGCATACAGTGCCATCCTGCATTAGTGTTTCTCTGCTAAAACAAATACTTTTTGTCCTTGTTACTTATGCGTAGGAGATGCATTCGGGGACCCAAATGAGCTTTGCTTGACCTCGATCGCTCAGTCTGTTTCTTACAAATCATCTGTAAAATAGGTCACATTACAAAAGCAAGTTACATGAGCTTTTTTTGGTGACTATGGAATGTGGTGTAAACTCAGTTCTGTATGTATGTTTTGACTGATTCCCATATTATGCACTTCCACACTATTTTATTTGTGGAAAAAGTATACAATGCCCAATCTAAAAAAAATGTTTTAAGTTATTTTTAAGAACTCTAAGAACCTACTCCCATTGAGATTTCGAATAGCCACTCAATTAACTCTTTTTCTAAACAAAAGTTGATCACGTGATGATTTACAATGCAGCAAAGTACTTCTGATTGTACATAATATTGGTGTGAAATGTGTATTTATTTCTGCAGTTTATTTTCGATAAATGCATGTTGTGTCTACTTTCTTGATCTCATTTAGATATTTTGCAGGTTAAATATTAATATATACATGTAAAAGGATGTGTTGGAGAAAGTAAATAAGTTAGCGATGGTATAATTTTCATTTTTCTTCACACACAAGGTGTCTTTGGAGATTGCTGGTCCAATGAGGCTGGCGTTTCCTCTGACCTACCCTTCACACCCAGTGTTTCCACTATCATCAGTCGCCATGCCAGTCACCTGGTTGAACACCCTCATGAAAATTCTGATCTACAGTGCTCCCCAATGGATAGCAGGACAGGAGATGTTGATGAAAGAGAAAGTGAGGGACCTGATCGCAAAAAGGAAAAGAAAAAGAAAAAACGAAGGCCTAGAGATGAGGTCTATGATTTCCAACCAGAAAGTGAAATTGCTTTGCCTGATAGCCCCAGTCAGCCTTCTCCACAGAAGGACTGTGATCAAGACGGAGGCTGGGAAGACAGTGGACGCATTGGTGGAAGAGTGAAGAGGCCAAAAAGTCGAAAGAAGATTCCTGAGGAATGGTCCATTCATGCTGAACCATTTATTCCTGCGTCAGCCTCGATTCAGCACGAATTTTCTTCTGAATTCAGTCAATCAGCAGTTGGAGTTGACAGTGGCCTAGTTTCACTTTCTGAAGGCTACACAGACGAAAGCATTATTCCTATGTCTCTTACACAAGATCTTCTCTCCCTCACTGCCACTTCTCCACAGTCCCCAATTCCATATGACTCCTCAGTGTTCCCTGCAGTGTCTCCAAATGTATCATCTTCCCAACAAAACTTATCCATGTCTTCAGGATTTCAAGATAATATAATGGAAGTGGACAGTGCCTTCACCATGTCATCTCCATTAGGAAAAACTGATTCTTTGGGAGTTAATCTAGACAAGTCTCAAATACATACTGTTGGATCATTTGACATGACAGGGTTTGAAGACCACTCACATAGTGCTTTGCTAGGCCCTCGTGAGTCACCAGTGGTGGAACCCAAGTCATCTACTCCGGGGAGTACTTGTTTTGTACCACCAATGGAAGCACTGATCTCTGCACCACCCTTTTCTCCATCTGGCCCGGCATGGTCTCTCAATAACAACAATCAACCCCAGTTTGATATTGAGGGTGTTTCTTTTGAGACCTATGCACCCATCCCAGATGCTCTTCCTTCACCAAAAAGCAAAGCATCAAAGGAGCCAAAATCCAAACAAGGCAAGAAGTCAGGTTCCTCCTCTTCAATATCTCCAACCTCTCCTGATCCAAAAATGCTTTCTCCCCTGGGTTCAGGTCTCAACCCAGCTGCTCCACCTTTCTTCCCGAGTTTTGCTGAGCCTAGAGAGCATGCTGAGGGGTTGGACTTTAGAATGGAAGGTTGGTTGTGGATGTATTGCAAGGGGATCCAACTAATGCATGACTTTGTGTATTTTAAACTTGGGCTTGAGTTATTAAACCATACACTGCAATAACTAACATGTCACGCTGTCACCTGACACAAGTTTTAGGATTTGCTCAATGCTTGGGTGTTTGCTTCAGGTGTGCCCCCAATACCCCCACCTCACCCCTCAAACAAAACAAAAGACTGACGAACCGGCAAAAATCTCACCCAAACCTCATCCTCCTGCCCCTTTCATTAACCAACTGGGTGTACTATACTAACCAATATGCTTTTGTTTCCAGTTTGTTAAAATTAGGCATTATTACCTTATAACGTCCTATCTTTGTTTGTTTGGTTATGAACCCAATTAATACTTTTATATTGAGTGCACAAGGTAGACTATGCTTGGAGTTTAATACATAACCAATGCTCAGAAGAGGGTTGTGCAAAATCTACCAAGACACCCTTTTAAATTCAGTCTTTGGAATGTTCCTTTTGCACCAAGCTTACTAATCAAATTATCTTATTGTGCCAAGCCACCCAGTCACTTACCAATTTAATATAGATATGTTGGTACCAAGCAAACCGACCACTGCAGATTTATTTACTAATTAATTTAATACAAATCTGACCAGCCTCAAATATTATTGTACAAAGGATCCCATTAACACATCTTTTGGTATCAAAGAGGCTAATTACAAGTATTTTGGAGATGACCAATCATGTGTCTTTACTACCCAACTGTTCAGTTGCAGATCTTTTGGTACCAAGATCTCTAATCCCAGATATGTGCTACCAAACATTTCAAGTGCAGATCTTTTGGTATCAAGATGACCCATCCTATATCTTTAACACCCAAATGTAGCAAAATCACCAATCCCAGGCCTTTGTTACTAAATTATTCAGTTACAGATGCTTTGGTACCAAGATCAGAAATCCCCTATTTTTGTTACCAAACTGTTCAGTTGTAGATATTTTGTTAGCATGATCACCAATCCCAGGTTTATGCTACCAAACTACTCTCTTACAGATCTTTTGGTACCAAAATCATAAATCCCATGTCTTCATTTCTTAAATGTTCAGTTGCAGATCTTTTGCTACCAAGATCTCTAAAACCAGATCTGTGCTACCAAACTCTTCACTTATAGCTCTAATGATCACAAGATGAACAATCCCTGATCTGTGCTGCCATACTGTTCAGTTGCAGATCATTTGGTACCAGTATTATTTGTGTATACATTTGGGTACCAATGTAAATGCTACCAAGATGATAAATCCTAGATCTTTAGCAAAAACTGGCTAATTAGAGCTGTTTTGTACCAAGATTATCAGTCGCCAATCTTTGGTACTAATTGTTGATACCAAACTCTTCAATAACAGGTCTTTTTGATATTACAATGATCAACCCTTGACAATTTTGTGTCGAACAGTTCAGAAACAGGTATTTTGGTCTTAAGGTGTCCGTTCAAATACCTTTGCAGATATGATCACAAACGGATACGTGTTTGGCTTTCCATAGATCACACTGACTACATGCTACGCTCTGTGAAGAAGTATAAATTGGGTTTAAAATTGGCATCTTTTCTCTGTTTCATACCACTTGTTCTTCTACTACTGTCTTTATTATGAATGTAATTAAATGCTATTCAGTTGGTAAGCCCTGACTTTCTTTTGTCTCCTCTATGTTCACCATCTTCTCCTGTATCATCGTGTCTCTTAGGTAAGTCAACTTATCCCTTTTCTCTTTTTTTTTTCTTTAGGAACCGACTAGTATTGCTCTGTATTTAATTATCAATGGGATTTATGAACAGGAAAACAACACAAAGTCCTGCTGTACATCTCAAAGAGACAATTGCTGTCGTTGTTTGGAGTTGTTATTCTTTTTATCCTAGTTGGCTTCTCTTTCGTGGTCTATCTTTCTGCGCCTATATGTGAATTTTTCGGTCTTATCCGCACAGCTGTTTTTAGGAGTTCTCTATAATTTCAGGCTTTTTTTCAGTAGCCAGGACTCAGTCACTGAGAGAGATACTTAAACTCACCAGGCGACAGGTCACAGAGAGAGTGAGCGCGTGCGGTTTACAATGAGCACATGACCTGAAAATAAAGGTTCAGTGTCAAATATCACATCAGAGTGAATCCTGTTAATCCTACTTATGGACACAGGGATTCTGACTGTGTGTTAGACAGGTCTGGGAAGTTTGTGTGTTGATGGTAGATGTACTTTGATGGTTTAGGGGTGAATAGAAACAGATATAAATACGTAGTTAATTTTAGTCTCTTATTTATGTCTACACCCCATTGCTGTTTTTAAATGCAATGTCTAACATCCACTCTCATGCTCTGGTATTTTATTGGATTTTCCAATCATTTGAAGTGTCAAAATCGCTAGCAGCACTCTAATCCCTGTTTCAATCATTGCCAAATCATGTATGACGCATTGGATAACGCCTTCCATTCTAGAACCTGCTTTATGATGCACTTGTCACATAAACTACAGTTTAAAGGAAGGAATGATTTATTTCACCGCTTATAAAATAGGATACGGATCTCAGATCAAGCTCTCCTGTTCCAATCAATTGCTGACTGAGAACAGCTACTTTAATTTAGTGTGAAAAATGGTAAAACCACAAACAGATCAAACTTAGACCTCAATAATTGAATTTGAAACATTTTCAATATTTTTTTTATCCTACAAAATAAGTCTCTGTCTCTGTGTTCATTGCACTGGCATTCTTAACGAAGACCAAAACAAACAGGGAGCTGGAATGCAGGCATACGGATGGTCGCTCTGCTTGCGTGCCTTAGTGAATTGAGATTCATTCAGACAGTCGTAGCTTTTGAGCGGAGTGCTTGAGAGCAGCCCAGTAGTGGAGCACTAAAGGTCAAAGCATCGACTGTTGCGTTTGCTGTCTCCCGAGAGTGTGAGGTCTGTCCCTGTGCTAGATCAGCCTCTGTTTCCATCCAAACCAGCACCGATAACAGGCCTGAAGTACTGGTTCTTAGTCATATGATGAAAGACAGTTTTTTTAACTTATGTGTATAACTTAGTGTTGTTTTACCAATTAACTAAAGTCTTTATTAGGCATCGTTAATATTTTCTAACTGGTTCGGATGTCAACCCTACACCTTTTCATTTGCTTTTTAAACCCCTTTGTGGTAAAAATGTAATATGAAAATGGTTAATATTGAATGTTCACCTTTATCTCTGTAATCTGCTTAATTTTTTTCTGTAAGAGTCATTTATATTTGTCTGAGCCAGGCTAACACAGCTTAATGCTGCTTACACACCGGGACATGATCCGGGAAGAGTGGCTGATTTCAGTGTAAAGTCAATGTAAAGATAAAGCTCCCCGCAGCACGGAGGGTCCGGACCACGCGGCGCGGGGGACCCGAACGCCGCGAGAGACGAGTCGTAGCAAACCTGGCTGATCATGGCATAGGAATATGTTCTACTCAGCCGAAAGTTAGTTTGCGCGGCAACCAATCAAGGGCTTGCTCTTGTAGTTACATGGTAGTTTTATGAAGCGGGAACTTGCGCAACAACAATAAAGGAGACAAATATCACAGTTTGTGGCCATAACTTGTTTTATTATCCATGTGGAAGCAAAAACGACCTTGCTTGGAATTAAGTAGATGCTGAGGTGTCTGAATCTGGTAAGTTACACATTTTTAATTAATCAACCTGATATAAATGGATATTGTGCTGATATTAGCTAAATCTAAGCAAGCTAGTTTATTTATTTACCTGAGGCAGCATGCAGGAAGAAGTTGAGAGGGTTTAGGGACACTTTTTTAAGGAGAGGAGAAAATAATAGGAGAGATAGAGCAGGTATGATCCGGTCTCTTTGTTCCCGAGCCTCGTCTGGCGAGCGCGCGCTTAGTTCCGTGCCGTTCTCGGAGTGGACGTCCTCACGCGAGTGAACAATGGGTTTGAAAGCGGTCAGATAGGCGCAGGAGACTCGTTCTATCCGCGTGTTTAGCACTTGGTCTGAACGCCCTGTTATGAAAAGATTCAAGTTGATACTGCACCAAATAAAAAAAAAAACATGGATCATTTTTCTTTATAGTTTTTTTCCAGTCCGATTTAGCGTCTAAAATGGACATAAGAGTCAACAATATTCCAGAAAGATGAGAAATTAAGAATTTCAAGTTTTCGCTCCTCTGAATATCACATCAGGTCTTTTAGAACAGGGCCACTGATTTGCCTCCACTGGAGCAAAAGGCTGAATGAACGCTGAGGTTATGAAAATGGTTGACTTAAATATTTTAAGAAAAGAAGTATTTTTGAGTGAAGTCTGTTCTGTCTAAGCTTATTGGTATGTACAGAATTCTATTTCAGGCCATGCATTTTCTCCTGAACTGTCGGTTCTGTTGTCATGGTGACAGTAGTCTGTTGCCCTGGAGACCAAAAGAAGCAGGGCTACCAAGGAAACAATGTTGGCTCTGAGGAAGCTGCTCTGTGGGCTATTATTAGCTTGTGTCGACTTGCATTGTGTTCTGTCAGGTTCTCGACTTCATCACTTATTCACCAGCAATATGTGACATCGATAAATGTTTATCCTACACCTAAAAGCAACACGTCGTTCCATTCATCCCTTTTCTTTTACACTTTAATCTTACTCCATCCATGCACTAAAAATCACATGTGTTTGTTTTGATCATTGTTGAATTGTTGCTTTCAAAGCATAAAATATGGTCTGTTGTAAAGTATTCAAAATCATGCATTGTAGTGTACTAAAGCGATAACAAAACACTTGAGAATAATAATGCGATCTAAACATCTTCATTTGGAAAGCTAGATCTGGTCTTGCAGTGTACTTGGAGAGAATGTGTGAAGCAAGTGTTTTTTTTATGATTCATCTGTCTTTTGTCTATCTGTGTATGACATTTACATCCGTACTGTATATTGCAGCATCCCTTTAAGCTTCATGTTATGGGAAGAAACATATAGGTCAGAAAGATGCATATATAGGTCAGGCTGTGTGTGTCGCCATTGCTCACAGAAAGAAATCATTGCTTTACAAACACAGAGAGAGCACAGTCATTTTAATATGTTTAAAAAAAACAATAGTTAGTTTATTACTTTGGAGTAATTGAGTATTCAATTATCTCACTTATACTCATCTAAAAATGTTCAATGTGTGAACAATATAAATGAATCATTCAAATGAATCACTCTTTTAAATGAACAATACTCAAGGCATCATAAAAATGAACAAAGCTTTCTATCACAACTTATGGGACAACAGCCACACTCTGTAATCTTTGAGGGCTTTGTCTAACAACTCTATGGTCCATGTTAGTCTCTTTTGTGATTTTTTTTTCTCTTTATCAAAAAGTTATTTTTGTTGCTGTGTACTGTTGTGGAGCTACGTGATAATGGGTATCAAGCATCATCTATACCACTCAAGAGCCAGCTTTCATTGGTCGTTCGCCTTGTGAAAAACCAAGATGATACGGCAGAGCCAAACTTTTTTTTGTCCGTTCCTATCGTTCGGCCAGATGTGTTGTGTGTCGTTGTGCTCATTGTTTTTCATCGAGGTGCAGTTATGCACAAATCTTTGCACCAAAAATTTGGATAGTTGTGTGATGAACTTAAGACTGTTGGATTATTGGCTTCAATACTTTATTACATAATTGCTGACCACTTGTTGAAAGTTCTTGATTGATATCATTCGGTTTTCTCTGTTAATACTTAATTTAATTCATTTTATTAATTCTAAGAGGTTTACATTTTTGTCTCATTTAAACACTACAGCACTTTGGGAACTTTCGATTTGTAAAATTTGCTATGTAAAAATGAAGAGGATTGGATTGAATGGTCAGTATATGGTGCAGAATGACAGCCATCAAGTCCTCCAGGGGTAGCTGCACACTGTTGCTGGAATAAGCAGGATGTTTAGAGGCACCACTGACACTAAGCTGTGAAATTGGGTGTCTTGGCACAGCATGTAAGTCAACCAGTCAGGCCTGAGCTTAAGCTGGACACAAACAGTCTTTGAATCAAGCTTTTATCAGTTGAAGCAGCTGCCAAAATAACCCAATACTTTTGTCTGCTTTTTGTAACCGTAATCCATCCCTTTATTGCTACTCAGCTGGATTGTTGTAGTTCTTCTTACAAGGGGGTCAGTTGCTCGCCTGCAGATGATCCAAAACCACTGCTGCATGTCTTTGTCCTCGCTTGAGTTTATGTAACCGCATCGGGTCACATGAGATCCTCACACCGACTCTGTCCTCAGTGGTCTAACAGCAGTCGCATGAGGATAAATCATTGATTTGACATATTCAGTGAATGCAGACGCCTCTGTGTGTGAAGTGCATTAGGTAACTTCTGTTGACAACCTTTCAACGATTAGAGCAGCTTGACTAGATAGAAACATTAATGTGTGTTTCTGTGCAGTGAAATCGTTTGAAACATTGTTTTTGGTGCCTGACTTTTCATACTATTATCACTTGCCTGTCTTCTGGTGGGCATCAACACAAACTGGAACGTGTTGCTGGAGCATTAGCAACAAATAAGGAAAACAATGTCATTTCACAGCTGTCTATATACCGAAAGCAGAACTAAATGTGCAGAGAACGGATGAAATTATGAAATATTAGGGGGAACTATAAAGGATGCTGCTGCAAAGATTAGCATGTGCACTCACTGAAGTTTTGCATGCAAGTACAAGCTTCTCAAGCTGTTCATCAGATTTCACTGTCTCAATATTTGAAATAGCTGAAAAAATGGACACAAAGACTTGACAACGTGGAGGAAATGAGAGGGGCAGATGAGAGGAGGAGGAGGGAGATGGTTTCAGGCAGCGAATGAGCAGTCAAATTGTGAAGCATGTGATTTCTGCTGTGGGAAAAGCTTGCTGTTAGAGAGGTAGAGGGGGGGAGTGGGTAAGAGACGCTTCAAGCCAGACATCCGTGCTGCTTGGTTCATTGCCGTGCTCAGAAGCGGAAACAGCAGCATCAGAATTTGTTCTCAATACACATCTGTCATCTCACTGAGACACTTCTTCTCTACAAAAGGACTTGAACCATGTCCTCCCTCTCAAACCAACAGCAGCCGGCTTCTTTTTCTGAATACAGCGAGCTATGTAAGGTCCCCACCATGCCTCCACCCGGCTCTCATCCGGGTTGGGACTGGCAGCATGGAGACCTCGGGGCAGCTGAAAGATTCAGACCAGCAGGAATGACTGATGAGGACAAGCTTTGCTTCTATGAATCACCCTCAGAGATGAACATTCTGGGGCGAGGTGTCGTTCCTGCAAGTATTTCGTTCGGAAGTGCTGGAGACAGTGCCGGAAGCCCAACATCTTCATCTCCGTCCATGGCTTCACCTGGGAAATTTGGATCTTCTTTGCAAAGCACAATGGATAATACTGGGATGATGCTGTTGGAGTCTCCTATTGGTTGCATTCAAGCTCCATCAAGAATTGAACCATTAAAATCACCTTCACTTTCTCCTTCAAACTACTGTGCAGTTGGTTTCATCGATGATAGTTTTCTGGAGGGAAAAGATGGGATACAAAAGGATGAAAATGACTATCCTCCTCCAATACAACCAGCATCCTTTCAGCCTACAAACCTCTCTCCTTTTGGTGTAGTCAATCAAAGCTTTTTGACAGGTAACAGCGGACAACCAAAATGTGAAACTCAAGCTCTATCACCAAATGAACCATTCAATTCAACTCAATCGGCAACTTGTGTGCCTCAAAGTTACTGCTCCGTTAATGAAAGCTTTTTGCAGTGCAAAGATGCTCAACTGACGGAGAATGTGTGTAAAAGTGAGGCTTCTATTTTAATGGGATCATTGACGTCGGATTCAATCCTTTCTCCAAGCTCCAGTGTGAATGAGAGTTCTTTGGACAGTAACGCGTGGCAGTCGAAGAATGATAATGAAGCGTCATCGCCACTAAAGTCACTATCATTTCTTTCTCATTCTCCACCAAACTACTGTGTGACGGGTGTAGCCAGTGAGAACCCTGTGGAGGACTCAGATGCTCAAATGAAGTGTGAGGAGAGCGAGGAGGAAGCAGACCTTGCACCCTGTGTCATGGGAAGAGCCGAGCAGCAGAGGAAAGCAATGAGACGAGCCATGTCCGAATGCTCCCACCTCTCCGTCCCTACCAGCCTGGAGCTCCCGGATAAGTACCCAGGGGCAGATTTGCTTGACCGGTTTTCCTCACCTCTAGGGGGACCCAGGCGAAAGCATGCAGAGGCGATGAAGCGCTCCCTCACCGTTGCAGAGGATCAGCCTCCGACTCCACCACCGATGCTCGCTGCTGGAGTCACTCTGAGCGATCTGACGGTTGATGATGATGTGCATTACCCTTCCTTCCCAAAAAGCAGCTTTAGCCGCTCACCCCTTGAAGACCTGCTGGAAGGACCCTTCGTTGATAAAGAAGGAGTTGTTCTCCCTGTCCCAATGACAACATGTGGGTTTAATGATGGAGACAAAGCCAACAATGCAGGAAGTGCATTTAAGGGTAGGTAACGAATGAATAGACTGGGTGACCCAGTAAATATTGAGCAAATCGTTTATTTAAAATGACATACAGCTTGAGCTTAGGAAACACTATTATTCTGTGTGTTTCAGTTCAGAATGCATTAATGAAGTAAAGGTGTTATATTGGTAGTAAGAGTTTGCAACCTAAGTTTAGTGGTTGGGTTTTTAGTTTTTACGTTAGCCTGGTTGTAAAGAGATTGGTTATTCTGTACCAGAGTTGCAACCCTGCTCTAGTGTTCATACTACTGTAGCTTCAGACAAGCAAACTGGACCTTATTTGCTGCAGCGGTTGTTTCATGCTGGTTAATTAAAAATGAGCTGGACAGTAGCCCTCCAGGACTGGAGTTGGTCATCCCTGCTCTACATTGCCCACAATTTAGGGTTACATAACAGGTCCACTTGCCACCTCGGTGACCTTGCATCTAAGTAACCCTTGTATTTATAAATATTTGTATATTTTTTACAATTGTTATATTTTTAATAGGTTGTTTTGAGTTTTTAAAGTATAATATATTTGATCATTTATAGTGAGCAACTAATTTTCTTTGAGAATGTCTTTGAGAAATTTCCCTCCGGGGATCAATAAATTATCTCTGTAGCTATCTGGTTCCTAAGTTAACAGTATAGTGTTATTCTCTTGTTACTCCATTTAATTATCCAATATGATAAAAAGATGTGAAATCCACATTTAGATTTGAGTGCTTTGGCAGCTTTTTTGGTCATGACTCGTCCATGAGGCTTTTTGACTAACAATAGTCTCGCATAGCTAGCTAGTTCAATGTTTAGCTGTTCTTCAAAGTCGAAACATTTTCGATACACACATTGGATATTCGACGTTCTCGATCGTATGCTTCCACGTTGGTTCCAGCTGAAACGAAAATAACCGTGACACTCGGCTTTTATCTGGTGAAACTTCTGAGGCTGAGACTAATTCACATTAGACATTAGACCTCTTGTTTGTGAAGTTGCTTTGAAGCAATACCAAAAACTTATGTCATAAAAAAAATATCAATAAAAAAAAAAAAAAATTATTTATATATATATATATATATATATATATTTTTTTTTTTATTTATTTATTTATTTTTTATTATACTTTTTTTAATATATATATTTTTTTAATAAAAAAAAATTTATTTTTATTTATTTTATTTTATTTTTTTTTTTAATTATCAATTAAAAATTAACATGTTAGGGTCACAGGGTTCTCCAGGTCACACTTGCCAAAAGACGACGTTGCTACCGGCTGTAAATACCTTGTAGCGTTATAAGATGCTTCCTTAAAAACACAAGATTGATGCTGGCTTGAGATGTTGCAATACTCTGCAATGTTTTAATCAGTTAGGTACTACCTCCACTCCACTGTGTCCATTTGCTTTATATTACAAGTAACTAATATTTACAATTGGCTTGTATTGTAATTACACTTGGTATGTTTTGTAGTCTGGGGTTGGGGCTCCCAGATTAAACTGTAGATACAGGATGGCTAGCACCAAAGATAAAAAGTGAAAAATGTTAACTTTCATTAAAGTCTTTGCGTATGTTTGGGATGGCTCTGGTTTGCTTGTGCCATAGATAAAAATTAAATGAATGTGCTTCAAAAACCTGTTACACGTTAAGTCAAAATGACACACTTTAACATAACAATTCACAAGAAATCCTTGCACCTTCCATGTGACATGTTGGAATGATTAATTAGTCAATTAACTTTTAAAGTTCATCTATTTAATTGTTGTCTTCCTGGACATGAAAAATCGAGCCGCAATAAACCCACCACTCATTAGCTCGCGTGCACTCATGTGTGAGCCCAATATTTAATTCGGCCTTCTGCTTAATGTGACCATCACACGGGCTTTAACCAGGATTTATAATCCTCTAAGCTTCCGTTCAGTCCTGTCTCAGGTGGCAGGTTCTGCTGGTTTCTAACTGCAGCTCACGTTTGGTGAGAGATGGAGCACATCCCAGTGGGCTTAATAATCAAGTTTAGAAAAAGATGTGTTTTTCCCCTTTTTATGTTGGGTTCTGCTTAGTTCTTAAAGATGACTGAAGATGAGGAGTTTTTGTTGTTGTGAATAATGTAGAGGTTAAATTTGAGTGAAATGTAGTCGTTGAGAAGAGTGTTAGAGAGTAACTTAACGTTTTTGGTTTCATGAGTTTTCAATGTTTTTGGCATTTATGCGATGAGAAGAATCATTCAGTGAAGGTGATGCAAAGGAGCACGAGGACATTTAGGAAGTAGGTTGAGAATGATTAGTGTTTATGAATGGTTTAGCTGAGAGAAGATGATTCATGTAGAGTGCGTTCGTGTGCGTGAGGATGTGTGCGTCTTCATCACGCCACTGTCAGACGCATGCTCACTTCCAGCTCCAGACGAGGCGACGGAGTTCATTTGACCTAAATTAAAATCAGCCTTTGCTAAAAACAATAATAAAAAAATGTCTCTGTTCGGTTTTGTTGCCTGTCTTTGCCTTGTGTTAAAAGCCTCTAAGTTGGTAGTCGGATTTTGCTCCAAATTATTTAAAATAAAATAAAAATAAAATCAAGAACCATTGTAATGCATAAAAATAAGACATGATTGAGTCAGAAAATCCTTAGGAGTTCATTATTGTATGAATGTAACGTAACTATTTAATTATACTCGATATTCAATGTTTTATAGTATTAATTTTACTCACTTTATTTAATGTAATATAAAGGGGTCACTTTCTCTATTAAGCATTCATATTGAATTCAAAGACAAGGGGTTTTAAATGTGTTTTCTTCTGTATTTCTTCCAGAAGCCCCGGAGAAGAACAAACCGGAGTCTCTTCAGAAGTATGATGACTTCGAGGTGTTCGGTAAGACTGACAAAGAGCAAAGGATGGAAACGGTGGTAGAAAAAGATGAAATCGAGCACACGGATGAAAAGAAAACCAAGCGAGAGAATCAGGAGGACAAGACGGCAATGGAAACACTCAAACCAGAGAAAGAGGTGAATGAAATGATCAAAAGTAACGACATTGACGTGTCGAAGAGAGCAGACGAAAAGGTGGAGGAGGTGATTCACCATGTAGACATTTCGTTGAAAGCTGAGAAGGTGGAGAAAAGTCTAAACGATGCGAGTGAAAAGAGCATTGACTTCAAAGAGACTGAGGTAAAGAACGAAGCCCCACAAACGTTGGAAGTGAAGGTGGAGGAAAGCAAAGTCGCAGAGGAAAAGAAGGATCAGGAAGTTGAGAAGGCTAAAGAAGATCAAGTGAAGGAAGGAGTGCGAAAATTCGGAAGCGAAAAGAACAAAGAAGAAGAGAAAATTGAAACGAGTGAGAAGATGGATAAAAAACCTGTCAAAACCGAAAAAGAAGAGAAGGAGAAAAAACCTGCTGCTAAAACCTCGGCAGCCAAACCTGTTAAAGACTTGAGCAGCCCGGAGAAGAAGAGCAAGGTTTGTGAAGACCCCGATTTGTTCATAAACATTTCAATCACATCAGTTTCTCAAGATTAGAATGGATAGCTATAATTCAATTTGCAATCTCTGAATGAATAAGTGTTAAATAAATACATGTATTGATCCATTTGCTCTTCATTTGTTTCTCCATCCTCATGGCTTTGTTCTGTCTCCATCAAGCCGGTCACTGCCAAGCCCCGCCCAAGCTCGGTCTCCACTGCTGCGCCTCCTCCCAAGCGTCCGATCACTGCTTCAGCTGCTGGTGGCTCCGCACCCACCAGTACAAAAGCCCCGCTGCCTAAAGCGCCCGGTGCGGCGGCCACAGCTCGAGCCTCCAGCAGCTCCACGCAGAGAGAGGTCAAGCCGAAGGTCAGTGAGAGATGAGAACGTGTTCATTTCATGCGAGCGAGAAAAAGGTTTTGCTTTTCTTTCAGGGTGTTTTTTGTTTGCTCTACACAGCAAATATTACAACATATATATATATATATATATATATATATATATATATATATATATATGATAATTATGTTGTTCTTGCTTCAGTACAGTTAATTAGGTGTTTTTTTTTTCTACTCTGGGTGCTCTGTTTTTATCTTCCATCACATAAAATCATAAGAATAGGCGAATAGGAAACTACTCTGTGTACATACATTTGTGTGTTAAAACCTGTGTATAAACAGCTGAATATTATTGAACTAGTGCTGAAAATAGAAATCACTAGCAACTATAGAAGCTTGGTCATTTGGGACTGGACACGAATTATCAACGAGTAAAGCTGGGCGATAATTCAATATCGATATACATTCTATCGTAAGCTCATATAGAGAGCTCGATAGCTGCCTGAACAGTGCATTTCTAAATTTCTCTGTGTTTATGAGCTCCAGAGACAAGTTAGGTAAAACTCTCCCCCTATTGTTGCCTAGAGATTAAAATCACCATACTTTTATACTAGTTTTCCACAAAAAAAGCTACATTTGTCAGTCGTTGTCCCATGTCCAAACACTTTTAGTTTTAGATGTATAACATGATGCAATCGACCAATCAGACACCGGGCATTTTGAAATTCTTGGTTCGGATTGGCTTAGATCGTTGACTAACTTCTTTTTAACCTATGGAGACACACGGAAGATAAATCATTGGCGGAATATAAAATGGACGGAGTGTTCGTGATGTCACTCGTTGATTTCTGGCAAAGTTAAAAGAGGCTCATTGCGTGTAGCTAGTATTCAAAAACGCATCC
Organism: Danionella dracula; assembly: GCA_900490495.1. Classification (NCBI taxonomy): domain Eukaryota; kingdom Metazoa; phylum Chordata; class Actinopteri; order Cypriniformes; family Danionidae; genus Danionella; species Danionella dracula. The sequence goes on from UELW01000611.1 coordinate 136,491, forward strand.
ACAGAGGCGGGACATGCTCGTAGTGAAGACTTCTGATTGGCTGAAGGCCAAAACTATTGGTCTGAATCAACAAACCTAATACTTGCAGAGTCGTAGCAGGTTTTTTCAGCTCTAAAGTTGTTTTGAGCATTGAGGAGCCGCTCGAGGAACTGCAGTACAATCACTTCATTTTACGCATGGAGAGGGAAAGCAAGAGGTTGCCGTGTGAGTAGAACATACAAAGTGGTGACAGCGCTGTTGGAAACAATGGCGGCGATATCTAAAAGAAGTTTATTTGAAATAGAAACACGCAAAAATTTACCGCAACAGAATTAGCTCAGATCGGCTTGTTAACATCATGAAGCAGCAGAAAACAAAACATCTGGAGAAGATAAACAGCTCCTGCTTAGAAGGAGTAAACTTTAGCTGGAAGTGGAAAAAGGATGACTTTAATAAACATAAACACAGTTCATTATATTTCAGTGTATGAGATTTAAGTCTCATGAACTCATATTCAATCCTAAATGTAAAATAATAATTGGTAACGACTAAATAAAATCAGATAATTACTCAAAAAATGCTATTTGTGATATTTTCATTAAAACAGGGAAATTCCTCTTATTACACAGATTCAATAACAATTCTGGCCCTGTTGTTACATCGTTTATTGTTACGATTTGGATTATTACAATAATATTGTCTTAAACTGCTCATGTCGGAAATGTTTGCCTTGTTTTGACCAAAAAAAATCTTGAACGAAAACCTGCTTTTATTTGTATCAGAAATAAAGGATTAACAAAACTATGATATGACAATATTGTGATAATTATCGATATCTACAGATGTAAAAAAATATTGCGATATATTTTTGGCCTCATCGTCCAGCCCTACACACAAGTTAAAGATTGAAATATTTCAAATGAGCTGGACATCAAGGCATTTCAGCATTTAATTCTTCTGAGGTATCGCCATTAAAGCATTTTTTATATCCTGCAGTCGATAGACTCAATGAAGTCAGCTCCAGTGGGATGAATTCACCACCTCAGATGTGAATTCTATCCCTAAGATCACATTTTTAATTGCTCTTTAAGATGCAACTTGCAAATTCTTACAACCAATAACACAAACATAAAGGTCTCCTGAACAAAAGCGTCCTCTCACATAATGCACACTTTAAACTCGCATAAATCAAACTAGTAATAAAAACTTTTTAAGTGTTAAAATCAAATTAAACAACTTAGCAGTGAACCATTTTAATGCATGGTTTCAAGTAAGCATACTTATAACATCAATAAATGTGATTAAAGCTATTTATGATATCATGCAGAATGTGCTGTTCTTATATGTTGCACTGAATAAACAAATGAGAAAACACAGATTTTAAAATAAGTGAAATTCTCCAGACGAAAAAAAAACCAAGAGTAAGTGCTAAAATTTGACGAAGGTTCTGAAAGGGTTAAAGAGAGAAGTCTCTGGATTTGTAACATAATTTCATAATTCTACCTCGGCCTCTCCAGGGTTAAAACTTCTCATTGAGGTGCTCACTTTGAGCTTCGTATGTTTATTTCCATTCTCTCCAGAGAACATTACTGTGCAGATTGACATTTCTCTTTGTGGCCCTCTTCCTCCTCCATCAGACAACCACAGAAAAGCGTCCTCTGGCTCCAAAGGCCTCAGGGGCCTCCGCACGGCCCAGCACGGAGAAGCCCACCTCTGCTGAGAAACCTGCGAGCGCAACACGAGCTGCGACGAGCGCTGCTACGCGCAGCACGACCAGCGCTAATGCGGCACGGCGACCCCTCGGTGAGCGCTTCTACTGAAATGAAGTTTTTTTTTTTTCAGCTTCTAAACTATTACTTGTTTAGTGCCCTCTTTGAAACTGGGCTTTTGTAACCCATGAAATGTGGTCGTTAATTCATGTAGCCTCATTATTAAAGCTCTTAATGAAATGGTTTGTGACTGAGACGTTCAGGTTGTATTCTTTACGTGTGAATTTTCAGTGCAAGGGTTCCCTCTAGTGGCCGCTCTCCTTCCACGGGCAAAGCTTATCAGTTTAGGGAATCACTTTGCAACTGTTTTTTTTTTTACCTTTGTTTTTCGATCCTTTTCATTTTTGCTTGTTCTCTGTTTTGCAGCTTTGATTAAATAAATTATTGTGTTAAATATTCCATTACTAACTCTTTAATTTGGATATAAATGTTGCTTGTTTCTCTGTTTTGTGTGTAGCTGCTAAGACCGAAAGCAAACCAGCCGAGGAAAAGAAACCAAGCACTCTGAAAACGACAGGTGTGCAACAAATTTAATTATTTTTGAGAATTAGTGAGTATTTTATTTGAAGGTGTTTTTTGTGAGTCAACAATGGTACAAAATGGCTGAATAAGCTGACGACCTCTTAACATCCACATAGCATATGCAAAAGCTGCTATTCTAAAAAAAATACAAAAAAGTCATATTGTATACTTTTTTAAATTATTTTTAATCTATCATCTTCAACACTCGTAGATGATTAATAATGATAAAAATTGTCTATGTGACCTGCAAAAAAAACCTATTTCCCTTTAAATCTGAGTATTTCTGTTAATTGCTTAATAAAACAGCGTTAACGAGTTAGAAGTGTTGATTTTTCAACATGACACCCATTCAGTGAAACTGCTTTGAAAGGACTGCGTAAAGAACTATAGAATTAAAGTAGACTTCTAGCAGAGACTCCAGGCAGCTTCTGAGCTTCGGGAGCTCACACGTGTTTGATGATCTCTTCAGCGTCTGCGGAGATCTGAAGCAGAGTGAGATTATTAAAATCTGACGCACGAAGCGCGAGGACTCTCAACACTTACGACGTTTCTCTAAACGTTTCCACAAAGCCTTTTCAGAGTCTCGACAATATAAGGATTAAAGTAGAGTTCAAAAGGTTCCTCTCAAACGTGCGTCAGGCTTGTTGAGTACAATTTTTAATTATTATTTGTATTATCTGTTCTCATTAAACGTTGGATACGTGCATTCTTTTATTGTGAGCCAAAAAAACGTTCTAAAGCACTTAAAGATACCGTTTGATGCAAATTCATCTTTTCTGACATTTCTAGCATGTTTTAGTGCTGTTCCTTTATCTGAAACACACCTCAGTGATAACCGGCCAACGATCAGAGCACCTCCTTCCTGCTGTTGTACTCCGCAGTAAATCTATCTCCACAAAACGACTGATACGTGTCAGAGAAAGAGGAGAATCCATCAATCGTCTCGGTTTGTTTGCTTAGTAGGTGATTTATTCTGAAACTCAAGGGTTTTATTTCTTTGTCTCAAGGACTGGGAGAAAAGAAGAGAAATAGGTATTAAATATTGAAATACATGGTCTTAAAAAGTCTTAAATTGACCCTGAAGAAACTTATATTAGTAACTATAAAAAAATATAGTAACTAGTTACAGTTTCTAGTTACTTAATTCAAAAAGTAACTTATTACTTTACTTATTACTTGCACTAAAATGTCATTAGTTACTTTTAAAAACATGTTGTGATCCCCCATTTATTGTTTACTTTCACTGCTGGGTGTAAAATAATGTTTTTATTGATCAACTTAACAATCATTAATTATTTATTTATTGTTTATTTTACACTTTATGCTAATCATTATGCCCAATATAAACTGACAAACATGTTATGTACTTAAGAATGTTAGGAAATTTCAGAATATTTTATCACGATGACAAGCTGCTTAAATGCGGGCGACTCGACGGTAGCGATCCGGTAGAGTTATCAACAGCACACCGTTCCCTGGCTCTGGTGAGCGCCCCCTGGCAGGCACTGCATCGCTTGAGGTTTGCTTCTAGCTTCGTTGACGGATGTTTTTCTGAAGGTGCGAGTTTGTCGCTGTTGACAGAATCTTGGACTTCGAGGCAGAATGATGACGTTGCATTTCACTGAAAAGTTTTTATCTTTACACTAAACTAACGTGAGATAATGCGTGTATTTCCACTCAGAAAAACTGGTTTTGCAATGAAAGAGTCGCCATTCACCAATCCAACAATGTGTTTTCTTCTTCATCTCTGCTTTGAGTGACCAATCCCAGGAAGCGTTTTCTTCCTTACGTATACTTATCGACATTTAATGTAAACAGTAACGGGATAACACAAACAGTAGTGACTGTAACAGAGTTATTTTATTTTTGCGTTAGATTATTAGTTACTACAAAAAGCTGCGATGTTACAGTAATGCGTTATTAGTAACGCTGGCTATATACATAGCATAGCTTGTATATGAATATAATGATTATATTCTTAAATGACTACATCTGTGCTACTCAGATGCATCTAACTTTTTTCCATTTTCTGCTTTCAGACGCTCCTCGCTCTAAACCAGCACCTGTCAGGTCCTCCACATCTGCTCCCATCACCTCCACTCGTCCCCGACCCACGAAAACCACCTCCACCACCATCACCACCACCACCTCAGCACCTGAGAAGAAGCCACCAGTGCCACGCGCACAACCTACACGAACCAACACCACCGGTACCAGCGCCGCTCGCCCCAGTGCTCCTCGACCCACAACCAACTCTACCAGAACCAGCACCAACGCCACCAGTACAGCTCGAGTCAGCGCCGGCTCCACCAGAACCAGCACCAGCGCCCCTCGACCCGGCTCAAACACCAATGCAGCCGGCACCGGCGCCCCTCGACCCGGCTCCAGCTCCACAGCGGCACCTGACGTCAGGAACGCCCGCTCCAAGATCGGCTCCATCGACAACATCAAGCACCAGCCCGGAGGAGGAAAGGTTAGAAGCACGCCTCCTGACGTTTGGTAGATAAATAAACAGAAGAGAGATTATTCAGTGTGATGCGGGTCTATAGCATATTTAATTCATACTCTATATGTTTATTTGTGTTAACTGTCTGCACTCATGGGAGTTACCGAGGCCAGTGTAATGGAATGTACAAACCATTACGATGCTTCTTGTTTCACAACGTTGGTCCTATAAAAATGATCAAGTACGAACCATTATTTCTGAGAATTAAGTCTTTAAAAGCCATAGTTACATTGTTACAGGTTTAAACAGTTGTGTTTCCTTAGAACCCTTTAAAAATAATATTTTATTATTGTTTAACTTTTCTTATTATTGTGGTAGTAGAAGAATTAAACCCTAAAATTGGACCTTCAGGGATTACGGTATTATTATTATTTTTTTGCATTATTATTATTATTAGGTGTTTTATATTTTGGTTAGAACGTCAAGAGAAATGTTTATTAGCACAATGAGTGGCTTTAGGATTTTCTTTTTTTTCTAATTTTAATTAATTTAGTTTTTTTGTATGCATTTTGTTTTATTTTATAGTTTCTTGTTTGTTTTATCATTTTTACAAAATGTGTTTATTTTTTATTGGTTTGATTGGTTTTTGTTTTTATGTGTAAAACTTATCTGTTTTATTACTTGTTTTGTTTTATTTTAATTAAATTTTTAATAAATGTATTGTAGTTGTTTTTTGTTGTATTTGTAAATTTGTTTAATTCAAATGTATTTTATTTACAAATCTGTATTTATTTTAAATCAGTTTTATTTACATTTGATTTATTAAACTTTTTTGTTTATTTAAAGCACTTTAATTTACATTTTATTTGTTTTGTTTTTTATTTTATTTGATAAGGTTTTATTGAGAATTGTTTTATTGCATTTAAATTTAACGTCATTGTGTTTTCTTATCGTTTTATTTGTATTTTTTCATGTTTTAAAATAATCTCAGGAATTTAACAAATGAATATGAAGTATTTTTTTTTAAATTAAATTGGAGCTGTATTATCATCACAGACTAAATCCTTTTTGTTAGCGCTGATAAAAGAAGCCCTAAAAAACTAAAGCCATGAGATGAGCTTAAGATCTCAAGGTTAAATGTGTATTTATTTTTTTATTTTTTGTTGTGTTCTCAATTCTATTTACAGTTCTCAAATATATTGCAATATTTACAAAGGTCACCTTTTAAAGGCCTGCTTGCTTCAAACATGAGAAGATTGAAAACTAACCGTCTGCTCTGAGCTCCCGATCAGCAGGGGGCGTCTGCCTTTAGGAGCTTCGGCTCAAGTCCTCTGTGTCCTCCCTCTCTAACCTGACCTCCGCTGTCCCGCTCCTCCTCCCGCATGCCGTGCTCCTTACAGGTCCAGATAGTCTCCCAAAAACTGGACTACAGTCATGTGACCTCCCGCTTGGGCTCCAAGGACAATATCAAACATGTTCCTGGTGGTGGGAACGTAAGTTGCGCCAGTGCATGCGGCCAGCTGTCCTTCAGCCAATCACATTCATTCGTTACGGTCTCTCATTCAGTGTCCCAATGTGTTGCTCCTTTTTCTTGTAAGAGATGCGCCAAAATGAATGATATAACATAAACCCTATTTAATTTGTTTCACCTTATAAACCTAAATTTAGCTATTTAAGCTCGCATTTTGATTTCTATCCATTTATTTCAATGTAAAGAAGGGAAAATACTAATGGGGTAGTAGTTCAGGCCTTTTCCACAAGTGGAATGAGAAAGGGATGGGACCTGCAGATGCACGATAGGAAGTTATTGAACTGTAGTACCTCGACTGGCCTCAGGGGTCAGACGCGAGCAGGTTTTTGAGCTTTTAAAAAGGTGTATACCTCTGTGACTGTAAAAACTTGCGATCTAAATCGAAAACATTCCATTCAGGCACACTCTGAGGGGTAGGACTGGGCGCTACACCGGTGTGAAAGTGAAGAGCGGTTTTGTTTTGTGACATGATGTGGATTTTGTAATATCGTAGATACCGTCACATTCATAAGTTTCATGAATTTAGCTTGATGTTTGGCTTGCACACGCTCAATTTATTTGATGTTTGACAAGGAGATGTATCGGCTCCGCAAGAGCTACCTGCCCTCTCCGCAAGAACTGATGAAGCGTGAACTGAAATGGCTAAAAGTTCCCAGGAACAGCAGAAAATGTCGCTAGATTTGTCATTATTTGCTGGATTGTAAAAAAAAAAAGTTACTGGGCGCTACACCGGTGTGAAAGTGAAGAGCGGTTTTGTTTTGTGACATGATATGGAATTTGTAATAACGTGGATACCGAGGGTTCCTCATGAAGATATTCTCTCAGGTTCGAGTTCACGACTCATCAACACGAGAACTCCTCAGAATTAAACTCCGAGTGCAGTTTGAGGAGAAACAACAGCAAGAAACCTGGAGGAAATCAACACAAATATTGATCATATTTAACAGTGGCAAAAAAAGTTTTCAGTTCTCCGTCTAATCTCTCACGTTAAATAAGGTTAAAATGCACATTTTGCCTCTAATGTTGTTAAGATCTACTAAAATGTGACGTCGAATTTTTTCCCGTCATATCACAATATAATACCGATACCGTCAGGACAGCGGAAAATACCATATATGAATTTGAACCCATTTCGTCTACCGCTACTGAGTGGGTGAACTATTTTAAAATACGTTTGTTTATGATAAATTAAGATGTAAACCATCAGCCAATCAGACGTCTTTGCTACTCCTATGTCCCGCCTCTGTGGACCCATTTGTAGATGCGCTTCCATGGCTAGTAAAGACACTCTTTTTTTTACTTTGTTTGAACCTCGAGTCGTTCAGGTCATATTTCTCAGTGCAGAAAGCATGTTAAGTAAATCATGGTTGGGTGACATGAACTGATTCAGCACTATTTCTATCGTCTTTCTAGCGAAGACTCAAGTGGATGAACATTCATTTTGAAGCATCTCTTCAGAAGTTATTTCAGACCATGAGCTAATGCATGCTCTGTGCTTGGTTTGTGTCCAACCATTGTTTTTCTAGATTATTTAAAAATATGCCCATGTTATTATGAATGTGTTGATGGGTTTGATTTTTCGGAAGGTATTTGCAGAATCATGTTCTCTGAATTGCCTATTTTCAAGACAAAGGGGGTTTTCACATGCAAATAAGGGTGTAAGAAATTAACATTAAAGATTTGGGGCATGGTCGTCTCACAGCAAGAAGGTCACTGCATCGAGCCTCGGCTGGGTCAGTTGGTATTTCTGTGTGGAGTTCTCATGTTCTCCTCGTGATCATGTGGGTTTTCTCCGGGTGCTCCGGTTTCCTCCACGAGTCCAGAGACATGCGGAATAAGAGAATTGGGTAAAAAAAATATTTTTTTTTTGTCTATAGTGAATGAGTGTGTGCGGATGTTTCCCAGCTGGAAGGGCATCTGCCGCATAAAACATATGCCTGAAAGCTGACCAGTTAATGGATGGATTTGGGGCACACTGTTGCCTCGTTCGTGAAGTTGCTAAGTCAGTCAACTTGTTTTTGCCAAAGGTGATTGGTGGCCTTGTAACTAAGCAGCTGATCCTCCGTTATTGTGCCCCAGTTGTTGCATACGTCTTTATGACAAACGTGGCTACTCTTAATGAGGAAAAATACATGCATTAGGGCATAATAAGGGAATTAGTAGTCAAGACCCACCAAGACCTACTGATCTTAACACTCGTGTTTATTCTCTTTCATCGTCCATTTTCAGTTGATCTGCTGCATATCCTGTTGTTTATTTCCGAGTGGGTCATCCTTCAATCCATCTCTTGTTTATGATATTTGTGTTCACAGGTTCAGATTCTCAGCAAGAAGGTCGACCTAAGTAAAGTCACCTCCAAGTGCGGATCCAAATCCAACATCAAACACAAACCAGGTACCGTACAAGGAGACTCTACATTTCTATTCCTTTTTTTTATTCAAATTTGTAGGTGTGGTATATTGGGTGGTGGCATGTTTTGGAGCTGATGCTGACGGTTACAATCACCGAAACCGAGACCTCCCGAGATAACCTGAATTTTGATTTTGATCGCTCCTGGGGATTAGCTACAGGATTTTTCTGGCTTCGTTAAAGAGCCCTTTAAAGTTCAAATCATTTAAAACATTAAAACTGTGCTAAATAATTCAGCTAGAGTATGACTATCACAGAAATGGTTTGTTAGTTAAACAGTATGGATAAAATCTTTTTTTTTTCATTGATATTTACTTTTTAGAGAACTATTAAAGCAACCACAATCTCATTTGGTTAAGATTTTCTGTTTTAAACCTGATTTAAACCTAAATGTAAACCTTTTTAACTTTATAAACAAACAGTACATAGTTATTTTAAATATGGCAAAATAAAATCTTGTAAAAGACCTTTAACTGCTTTGATAAACGCTAGAACCCACAATTCACTTCATCATATAAAGCGTAGATAATATTGAATATAACGTTTTAAGGTAAATATTGTAAAAAGGCATGTGAATTTACTCCAAGCTCTGCCACTAAATGTGGATATTAATGAAAGACCCGGTGGAGTTGTGAGAGTGAATGAATCCATTTTGGACGGGACTTGTGGGTAATGTAGTTTCAATTCTTCAGTGTACTTGTTTTATGAACATATCATTGAAATTATGTGCTTTATTTTCAGTATATATTACATGATCTGTTTCAAAATCTGACTGGTTTTTCTCCTGACTCCTCAGTTATGTAGTATACGAATGTCTGCTATTTGCATGAATGTGAGTTGTCAACGATTTTGATTGTTTCTGTAGGAGGAGGAGAGGTTAAGATTGAGAGCCACAAGGTGAACTTTAAAGATAACGCTCAGTCGAAGGTGGGCTCCATGGATAATGTGAACCATGAGCCTGGAGGAGGACAAATCAAGGTGAGGGAAAACAAACTCCAGGCTTTTCCTGGTTTTCAAAGCCAATTCACCCTGTGTAATGTCTTAATCTCTTATTTTTATTTTACTTGAGGATGCGGGGAGATAACCAGTTATGTTCAATTGTCATGTTTGGTTTGATTTGTTTAGATTTTTTTATTTAAACAACATTTGCTACCTTTGTTTTCATTCCAGTCACCACAATCTATTTTCTATCCACAAAACTCTCTTCAATTTGTATTTTTTTATGTTCACATAAACGTTTGTATAGGTACAACAGTAGTAAAATGTGATTTGTGGCACACAAGAATTGCTACGACGGCAACTGGACAGTGGTGTCCCATTTTTTTTTATTTTTGTTTTGTGGCTCCAGAAGATTTTCAAACTTTTAATCGCTATTGTGATGTCACAGCCCCTCAGCCTATAGCCATCCATTTCAGTCACATGACCGCTCTGAACACATTGAGAGCATCACTCAAAAACAAATATTTATTTAGCTAAGAATCGAATAGAAAGTATGTTATCCAAAGTGAAAAATCCAATGTTAAAAAATTTTAACTAATGAACTGATTTCTGAAAGTTCATTCCGAATGGAAAAATAATATGAAAGTTTTGAAGGAAGTCGTTTCCTTTTTTTTGGCCTTTTTTTTTTTTTTTTTTTTTTTTACTGTTACACATAAAAACGTTAAAGTCTCTCATATATAAGTATATTCTTTCACACACTCCATCCCATTTCACCCTCATCTCTTTCTATTGACACCCTGCTGTGTGTTTTTAGGCTGAGGGGCCGCTTGAGGCCTCTGGGCCAGAGTGCAGCGGGGCGCCCTCTAATGGAGCCCAGGAGAATGGGCTGAAGGAGGGCACTCACACACAAGCCCTGGATGCACTCATCCCTGAAACAAGTAAGTTTTAGTTTAGAGTGGCGCCTGCCCCGGAAACAAAGCCCTCGCCCAATCAGAGTAGAGCTTCTGTAGGGATTGAGAACTCACTCATCTGAACTCCATTCCACTCATTATTAATATATTTTCATCATTGCTCATTTATTTATGTTATGATTTTATGCTAATCATGTTCATCCACAAGTGCCTGTTTATCTCTGAATAGTTGCGATGAAAATGTTATATTTCATTTCTAAGCAAAATGGGGAGCACTTTTTTATAAATACACACTAGTAATAATTTATAAAGCATTAACAAATAGTTATTAAGCCATTTATAAAGCGTTGTTTCTATGTTGTTACACATTTGTAAGCCATTTATAAATATAAGATTAAAGACTTATATAATACTTATAAGACCTAGATAACATAATTAATAACAACAAATTCATACTTTATTCAGGATTAGTTAATCATTTATAAATGAAACTTTTCAGTAGTTAAAAACAGTTTGATAATAGTTGTAAGTGATTTATGAGATCATTTAGAACATGATAATAAATTATTATTAAACTGTTTAAAAACACCTTTATTAATCTAATTATCTAGATATTGAGTAACAGTTATTAAGTGTGATAATATATGTTTTCTTAACACATATTGCTACTGTAATTCAGCTAGTTATAAAACATTTATTAGCTGTCTGCTAACTGTTTGTGTGAGCTCTTCTAAAGTGAGGATTATTCATGGTTTGTAAAGCATTAACACACGAGACTAAATATTTGAATGGTCTGCTTCTATCTGTGCTGTGCTATTTTCGTTCGTTTAGAATAAAATCAAGCCTTTAAATCTAATTTATTAATGCTTTATAAGTCAAAAATAGTCCTCACTTTAGAAGAGCTCACACAAACCGTTAACTAGCAGCTAGTAAATGCTTTATAACTACCTGAACTAATTACAGCAGCATTTATTAACACTCTTAGTAACAGTTATTATATGTCAGCATAATAAGATGTATTAATGTGCTTTTAAATGTTCTCATGAATCACTTGCAACTAATAACTAACTTGTGTTTAAATAGCGAAAAGTGTAATTTATAAATGATGAACTCAATAAAGCATGAAATTGATGTTATTAAGCAAATTATATAGATGCTTATATATGCAGAAATAAAGGCTTTAAATTTATAATCTGCTTTTAAATGTGTACCAACATAGAAACAATGGTTTATAAACTACTTGTTAACAATTTAATAATGCTTAATAAATTATTAGTAGTGTGTAGTACTACCGCAAAATGTTTTTTGCTTTTCTGAGTTAAACTAGTTAGTTGTCAACTGTATAAAAGTGAACTTGAGCTAATTAGATGACTAGATGCTAATCAGGGGTTAAGTATTCTTCACATTAAGTAAAACTGAAAAGGAGTTACTTCAGGTCTTGCAGTTCATCTGGAAACAGTTTAATAATCCTGTGCGTTTAATACTTAACAGTTTAATAATCCTGTGCGTTTAATACTTAACAGTTTAATAATCCTGCGCGTTTAATACTTAACAGTTTAATAATCCTGTGAGCTGTCTGCTGGACAAACTGCTCTGAATGAGCGCTAGTTTGTCGGTGGAGTGAGTTTTTTTTAAATTCTCATTTAGTTTCACTTTCAGTGGAGACTGAAAGGAGATTGGCATTTTTATCAACAGATCTTTCTTCAGAAATGAATAAGTTTAGTAAACGTCATTATATTTAAATTAATATGTCTGGTTGGGTTTTTTTGGGTTTTTTTTTTGCATGTTTCTCTGTGTGTTTCTCTTCTGGTACTGTGCTTTGTGATGTTCCTGAAGTTGAACATGTGGCATGGCTCAAAAAGTTTACAAAAAAACCCATGTGAGTCTTTAAATGTGTATGATTATAATTTAATGTAAATTTTTTTCCAAAATATTTGTATTTTTTGTGTACCCCACAATAAGAAATGATAGATAGATAAATAAATAAATAGATAAAATTGTAGTGATTCGGGGTGATTCAAAAAGAATACCACAGCACTTTAAAAATCTGTATTTACATGTCAGCGACCGAATCAGCAATCACATGAAGCTTCGAACTCGGAGCGTCCTTAAATCGGCGAAAGTAAGACCTTAGCTCTCCTTTTCTTCTTTGTAGAGTTCTCGGTTTTCAAGTGTGTGGTATTCCTCTTAAACCACCCAAAAAAAGAGATCACGTCACAATTTAACACCGCTCTTTTGTACATGTTATATCAGAAATCTTGTACTTAGCAGTTTTGTGTTCTTCCCAACAAAGTCCACTGCTCTGCTGGAACATAGGTTGAGCCCTAAGCAGGCATCTGTTGAGTCCAGAGCAGAAGCAGTGGCCAGTTCATTCAATCCATACTTCCTGGTGAAGGGTGAATATTAGGGATGCACCGATTCCAGTATCGGCCTCGATACCACATTTTTAAAGTACTCGTTACAAGACCCCCGATACCACCCTCTGAGAAATATCTATGTTTGAGCGGCATGTAAGGGGTTAATCGGGGTGCCGATGGCCCGCACACACACACACACACTAACCCCGGCTGCAGCTCAGCGCAGGGAGAAGACGAGGCGAGACGTGTCAGCGTGTGGAACTATTTCAAAGTTAATGAAGACGACAAAACAAAGGCGGACTGCAAGCTGTGCTCAGCGAAATTGAGGAGGAGGAGGCGGCGGCTCAAAAGCTAGCACATTTAACACGAGTAATTTAATCCAGCACCTAAAATATTCTGGAGATCAGATATGAAGTCCCGACGCTACATAACTGATACGAAGCTGCGCAAACTACACGACTCCATAAATAAACATAATCATCCAGAGCCTGCTGCAAACCTCCTCTGTGTTTAGTTTCAGCACGGATATCTGGAGAAGCAGCGTTAGCTCCGCGTCGCTAATGAACCGAACCTCCAGAGTTTCAGCCACAACGAGCCAAAATACACGAGAAACAACTCCACCGCTCGAACACAAGCCAGGCTTAATGTATAAGAATTAAGATTTAACCCCTTATTTTTTTAATAATGATTTATTCTGTAATTTGTTGCATAAAACATGCTTTTCATTGTAAATAAAGGTCTTAATTCCAAACTAGTCCCTTGTTTATTTGTTTTTTTAATTATATGACTAAAGCTGCTACCTGTAAATTTAAATAATATTTTATTAAGTATCAGCAAGTACTGAAATGTAAGTTCTCGTACTCGTTTTCCAAAAAAAGTGGTATCGGTGCATCTCTAGTGAATATTATTAAAAAACATAAGTCAACTTCTGTATATCTCAGGTTTTAAAGAGTCGCTCTCTGATCTCCAAACCATCTTGGCCTCTTTTTATTTTTCAGGCATCTAACTCGACTTTTTACTACCACTTACTCCTTTTCATTTCACCCCATCACTGACCTCCCTTGACCCCTCCCCTCTGTCCTCCCTCTCCTCTCTCTCCTCACTCTCTGATGCAGATTGAGTCTTTCAAGCTAAGTTTCCGCGAGAAGGCCCGCGCTCGCACGGACCACGGCGCTGACATCATCGTCTGGACCGCTGCGGGAGGCAGCAGCGTCTCACTCAACGAAACCATGGCACCCGCAGGCATCCCTCGCTCGCACACCACCCCAGCGCTCCATAGAGACACCTACGTCCCCGAAGACCCACCTCCACAATCACAGTTCTAGCTTCTCATTGGTCCGTTTCCCTCTAAGCCCCACCTCCTAACAGCATTCAGACTCTTGATTGGTTTGCTCCTTGGGTGAGTCTTCACCAGCTCCATAATTCGGTTGGAAGAGAACAGAGGAAGCCATTTTTATGGAATCGGGTTGTTAAGTATTTAACCTCAAGCTCTGGGGACGCTCGTGCACCCGGTTACGGCTATATCAATGACTTAACCATTTTCAGCATCAAGTTACATCTAGTTCTTTCATTAACAACAAAATGAGCCTATCTGCAGGCTTCCAATAGGTTGTCAGAACAAGTTTGTAAAAAGTGTCTTTATTTCAGCATAGACAGTGATTACAGTTAAGCATAGAAACTGTATTTTTACCTCAACATCTCAACAGGCTTTCTTTAAACAAGTTTTTGGGCATCTTTTAAAATAGCTTAGGTTAGCAGAAAGCTAGTGAGAATAAAGGAAAGCCTCAGAACTTAAGGGGTTAAAGAACAGACTTGCAAAACACAAGTGCGCACACGGAGGACATTTCTGTGTTTTCTGCAAAACAAGCTCAATTTTAAGCAATTCGAAATGAGAATTACAATCTAAATCAGGACTCTACGTTTCTGGAGAAAACTTAGAGATGATTTTAAAATAGATGCATCCATCAGCGAAGCAACGAGCTGATCGTTCACCTTACTCTAGAGTGTTATTTCTTCACATATCCTTCACAAACGTTCTTTAGTCTGACTTTACTTAAGCTAAACTAGTACCTACGTGTTTAGTGACCTCTTGCAAAGAGAGCGAACTGATGCAATTGCCCTCGCTGGAGTTTCAGAAGCAGAGTGTGTCTCCATCGTCCGCTTGCTCAGTTGAGAAGCGCATGGAATGGGATTTATTTAGGTTCAACAAACTCGTACTACACAAACCGTCAAACACAGACACTCGTAGTGGACTAATGAAGTATGTGATTGTTTTCTGTGGCGTAGCTTTCTGTTATATAAGAATAATGCTCTCGCGTATCGCTCTGATTAGCTCCAGCTGCCTTCAGGCGCTCATCGAGGTTCATTCTTCAGTTCAGAACTTGTATTTATTTTAGACTCCGAACATGACTTTTTTTTAACGCCACAAAAGACGAGTTTTGGGCAGTTTAATGAAAATGCAAACTGTGAGAACGTGAATGAAACCGTGTTTTGAATTCTACGTTACTCTTGCTTTTACTGCTGCTTTTATTAATATATTCATAGTGGATAATTCTTATTGTAGTGTGATAAATGCAAGGTGTCTTAAAAGTTTTACTGAGGATGCAATAAACTCAGGATTGTGATATTGCTTCCGTTAACTCTAAAGTAAGTCGGTGTACTGGCTACAAATAAGAGACCCTGCCTTTATGAGATAAAAATAACAAAATATTTAGTTCGAACATTCATTTACTTTTATTTTAATTAATTTATGTATTTTCTGCTAATATAGTGTGTGCTAGAATGCTATTACAAAATAAATGTAATACTTTTTAATAAGTTAATAATATTTGAATCCTGTTCGTGACATCAATAATGTTGTTGGTGTTAAAGAAATTGTTATTAAAATACTACATTATTAAAATAAAACTAAATCAGGAAAGGTCCCGAAAATGTACACGTTTAATGAAGATGCAGAAATCCGATGTAAATGTTGTCAGAAAACACAGTCCGACATATTTAAACGCATTATTATCTTAAAATATCAGCGTTATTTTAGGTTGCGTTTCATTACACGTTGCAAAAAACAAGAAATAACTACCCTCAGAGTTCTTATGAATTTGCACGTAATATACCTGATAAATACATACAATAAAGTAATTGTTAATTCCTGCAATTACCAGAAAACTCCAAATGACCATTAAAGTTGAGGGTGAAATAATAGTTCATAAACATGTATTATTATTTAAATACCAATACATACATATTTCTACACCAAAACAGCTGGTGATAATCACTAATCCACGTTTATTTCATCCTGATATAAAGATAACTCTACGTTTTACCGCTGTGGTGCTGATTCAACTCCTAATGTACGTTTTCCTCAACTTCTAACTTAATTTTCTTTAAAATCCTACATTTGAACATGTTAACAAGCATTGTGACCCTCCTGATGGTCTGAAGGCAGCATCCCTCTACACCAGGGGCCCTCGTGGGGCCCTCAGCGCTGCTCCGTGTGGATTGGACTTTTCCCGATCTCTGTTTCGTTACGGTGTGCGCGCATGTAGCTACGACCCCCGTCCGAGGGTCCGATTTCAATCTTAGAGCTTTTCTTAGTTTATTCCTGTGATCCCTGGAAGCTTTTCTTCGTTAATGTAAAGCAATACGGCGCTCTTTTATTTTGATGCCTATGAGATTTAACCTCCACTACGAGGCACCATGAGCAGAGTTTAAGGGTTACAGTGAGAGAAAGTGAAGAAGGGTTGGAGCTTTGTGGAGAGAAGCAGAGGTTGAAGCAGGGTTGTGAAAATCAAGTGCACATCACGTATCATGATATTTAACCAATTAAATAAATAACTCCTGACTATGTAAACAGTTATTTAAATCGCTTCCTATTTTTTTTTAACAGGCATCAATTTATTGTCCTTACTCACTTGTTTTTGTTTGGATATTCACATGGATGTCATAGACAGGTCTGCAGCTCTAAAAAAAAATTTGTATATGTATGTATATATATATATATATATATATATATATATATATATATATATATATATATATATATATATAAAACATAGTCTTGAATGGTGTAGAACAGAGATATAATTTAATCTAGTATCAAATGTTAAAGTTTCACATCTTGAAATGCATTAAAACAAAGCAAACAAAACAAAAAGTAAAAATTATTGTTTTGTAAATGAATTTACAACAAAAAAACTGACTTAATTTAATCCGACAAAATTATGAAAAGTTATTTATAATTAATATGTAATTAATCAAGGTTCTTTAAATTTCAGACTCTTAATCAGAAGTTAAAATCGAATTTTTGTTTACAAAAATGTTTTAAAGCAGCCAACTCGTTATGTTAATGATTCGGACGCCGTTATTAAAATAACCAAGTTTTTACATCAATAACTTATCTCTGGCGTAATATCTGTTTGTTTTATGTCCCAAACTACTATTTAGGTTTTTTTTTTAGGTGTCAGAATTTGAACTTGTTTTTAACTAGACAACAATACACCATTTTACAACATATCTTAAAATCCGTGCACATGTGGGCATCAATCTGAATAGTTTTTTCCTCGTGTAGTGAAGTGCGTCAAGTCAGCTTTATTTTTACAGCACTTTAACACTAGAGATCTGGCCAAAGTGCTTCGGAGTTAAAACATGGTAAGCATATAAAACATACGATGCATAAAAGGATATGAATAACAGTATCAAAACTAACAAAGTGCGGTATGGAACTATAACACTAACCAGAGACAACAACGGTGCATGATAAAATCAAACGGAGCCGAATACAAGGTCAAAAAAGCTTCGACGTAAACCCAGAACGAGATGAAGTCTTCTCCTTCTTCACAATGTTTCTGAATCCGATGGAAAGCGTGCATGAAGATGAAGTTGAACTTGATGAAGATGTGGTCGAAACGTCGATAAGTCATAGAAGGGAGTGTTGATGAGGTTGTGTTTTCGGTGTGTTGGAGATGTTTCTGCTGCCATGAGCATCTGGCCTCTGGAGGGAAGCGGTGCAAGCTTGTGTGGATCTCCTGGAGGAGAACTTCACGTGTTGGTAGAGTTCCTGCAGGGCTTTTTCCAGCGTGTGAGTGCTTTCGTGTGAGTTTGGGGCTCCTGCTGGCTTACAGCTGGGCAAACCGTAGCTTGTTTCTCTTCGTAGCAGTAGCGAATCTTCTAATAGCTTTTTCAGGTGTGAAATCATGAACTTGACCTGTAGCCGCTTGGTTTTGTGTCTTCTAGCGTGAATGGAGGGAGGACGTGGAGCTGGTTTGATTTTCACCGTCTATGGAAAGTGTGGTGCTTGTTTGCATTTCGTTTAAGGTTTAATCTCTTCAGACCTTTAATCCCAAATCTTTCAGAGCAATAAGACTGTTAAGATAGAATTTTACCTTTTCAAGAAGTGCTTCAAGAACATTAAAACGAAAGGAGTCTTTGTGAGGGGAAGGTAGCACATGCATGACTTTGATCAACGTAAACTTGAGATTTTAACGATGTTTTTATTTCAATTGTTCGAGAAGCCAAAAACACAAACATGCTTGTTAATCCACAATGTCATGATTTTGGCCAAGAACAAATCTTATTTATAGTTTTTTTCTCTCTCTCTCTCTCTTTCTCTCCAGGAAATGAGATGTGTGTAAATATTAGTCTTTTCTTCCTTTCTAAAGCTTGGCCACATTGTAATCGGTGCCTGAAAGAAAGAAAGAGAACAATCACACCATTTATTTAGCTGATCTCACAATTATTTCCCTATGTTTATAGTGCTTTCGCTGTGAACACATTTAATATTTGCACAAATAGTGATCGCAGCGAGGAAAATCGATGCCGCAGCGAACAAAAGCAGTGACGGTTATGCAAAGAACAAATGTATTTCAGATAAATGGACACAAACGCTCTGATTTTAACCTATGTTCCTGTTAATCCAAATGTTCACCCAAAAATGAGGATTTCGTAGTCTTTGCTTCATCTTCAGAAGACATTTGGAGACGTTTGATTTGGATGTGAATGTGCTCTTCCAGGTTAAAAAGAAAAGAAGATATGTAATGTTTGCATTACGAAACATTTGAGCTCATCTGTTAACTCCGTTTTAAAAGGATAAACGAGAGACGTGCGTATGACGCAATGAAGACGGAACTAGTTTGTGCAGCATTTTTGGGTGAACTGTCAGTTTAACATCTGCTAAACGCCTCTCATCGTCCTTAATTTGTCTAACAATAGTCTTACGAGATAAAGAATAACACTGTTAAACTAAAATGTAAGAGTCACATTGTAATGAATGTGTTTCAAATGCACAGGGTAAATTGTGCCATGAAGGACCAGGGCATCCTGTTCAGGCGGGGAAGAGGAGAGGTCCAATTATTATTATTATTATTATTATTATTATTGTTATTTTGTTTTTGTTACGGTGGGTTTGTGTTTTAACGTGTTCTGGGAGAAGTGACGCTCGTACAGATGCTCAAAGCTAAAGGAACATGAAGAGACGTTCGTGTGCAGTAGGTTTGCTTTCCTTCGTCGTGCCGTAAGAAGCTCTTGATCTGAGTATGACTATAAATCATTCATGAATTGCAAGCGGGAGAACGATCGACAGATTCTCACCCTTTGTAAGGTGTCAATCAGTTTGTTTTCCTTTAATTTTGAGTTTTTCCATGAAAACTGAACTTCGATGTGTTTTGTTTTGGTTTGAGTGAGGTGTTTATTGTGGTTACTGTTAATTATGATGTGATTATTAAACATTAAATTAAATAAAGTGTCTGTTGTGTTTCTCTTTATTGTTAGAGTTGCACCATGATTTTTGGTTTGGATACATTTGCATGGATTATAATCACACTTTAAATACAAAAATTTAGCAGTGTTTTAATAATATAGTATAGTATTTCTACATTTGGTGTAAAAAATTATTAGTAATTAATCGTTTTTTATGTTTGTTAAATATATTATTACAATGCAAAAATAAACAGTTAAAAAGTATTTTACTCACAAGAAGAAATACATTTTGATATACTTTATAAATGTAATTGAAACTTTTTTTGGTCGTTCATAGCTTTAAACCTATGCTTTTTGTGTACTTTCACCATTTTATTGTCGTTAACATAAATCATATGGATTTTATTTTTAAATGTTTAATTTGCAGTTTATTCCACTAAAATCAGGGCGATATTCATTTATCATGTACGTGAATGCGGTTTATGAGCATGCGCAGAAGAGCTGGGACGGCAGGTGTTCTCATCAACTGAAAGCGCCACGATAGAGGCGCTTCGGTAAGTATAAACATTTAAAGATACGTTAATGTCAATTAAACTTGGTTGTCAAACTAAACTAAAGTAGATGTCGCTGAATAGTTATTTCCACATAGAGGAAATGTTTTTCATTCTAGTGTTTCAAGAACCACCGTTTAATTCATGTGACGTTAAAATGCTAACGTTAACGGCTGCCGCTTTGGCGCGAATTTTAAATCCGACATTTTACGTTATGTATAATTACTTTGCTCCATTCACACATAAGATAACGTTATTTTACGTTATGTATAATTACTTTGCTCCATTCACACATAAGATAATAACGTTATAAGGCAAATAGTTCTGTTTATTTTACCTAGTCATGCGCTGTTTGTGTCGTTAAAACGTTATTTATACGTTATTATAAGTATTATTTATCTGTAACATTATCATTAACGAAGTTGTTAAATTAGTGTTAATTCAGCATACTAATGTTGCAATTGTAAGCATTATGTAGCACAAATCATTTAAAAACCAGAAGCTATCAAATAGATTAACGTCATGCAGCACTTTGAGACAGAAAAAAGAGGAAAATGCTGTAATTCACATTTTCATGTTTATTAACACAGCAGGGCCAATAAGCCACAGGAGCATGGCTTCACTACAGGCAGAAGATTTGTGCTGGATGATTACTCTTCGTCGTGTCCTTTCTGTAAGTAGAGAACAAAATAAAGTGTCACTAAAGCTTTGCCTCCACAAGACATTACATTAGATAAACTGTGTACACTTCTCTGCCTTCTCATTTTATATTACTTTGCCTGTCGTAAACAGTGTCTTTAAATGTCGTATATTAGAAGAAAAATGCGACCATCTTCTAAAATGATGACAATAAAATGGCATGCTTACGTTTGTAGTAGTTAAAACCAACATTCCTCAGTTAGTTTACATCCTACAGTAATATTAATCCAGAAAATATACCTTGCTTCCTGAGTCACGGCTCTTGGCTCTCATCTTATTGACCTGGGATTCAGCAATATCAGCTCTCTCCTCCGCCTCATCCAGCTCATGCTGCAGCTTACGGAACTTCCCAAGGTTAACGTTAGCTTGTTCCTCCTGAACCAACAAAAACAAATCATAGAAACAGAAATTAATGTACATCTTTTGACTTTATACTGCCCCATGAACAGTAGCAAAGCGTTTAGACATGATTTGGAGAATACATGTTTACTCACCGCCTCCTCTGCCGTTCTCTTGTAGGACTTCACCTTCAGCTGGAGTTTATCCACCAGGTCTTGCAGACGAGCCAAGTTCTTGCGGTCCTCCTCAGTCTACAAGCAGAGCATATAAAGTGACTTCATTGTTTTATGTGCACTCTACAAAGGAAGGTGACAGTAAGGATGTCATTGTTATAGAAATTACCTGGTAGGTGAGCTCCTTGATGCGTCTCTCGTATTTTCTGACTCCTTTTACAGACTCACTTGATTTTCTTTGCTCCAGCTCAACCTCATTTTCCAGCTCTCTCACCTTGCAACAAAAAATATTTGCAGACATTGTAGATTGAAAATTTACATACATTTTATTTGTAAAAATTGAAAAATTAACTTAATTTACTAACCCTGGATTCCAGTTTCTGGACCTGCTTCTTGCCACCCTTCATGGCGATCTGCTCCGCTTCATCCAGGCGGTGCTGCAGGTCCTTGATGGTCTGCTCCATGTTCTTCTTCATGCGCTCCAGGTGAGCGCTGGTGTCCTGCTCCTTCTTCAGCTCCTCTGCCATCATGGCAGCATCAGTGATGGCCTTCTTGGCTTTTTCCTCAGCGTTCCTGCACTCCTGCACGGCCTCCTCCACCTCGGTCTGAAGCTGCCCGTTGTCTCCCTCCAGCTTCTTCTTCTGGTTCAGCAGACTGGTGTTCTGAACAAGGAAGACATTGAGGTTCAGATCCTCTCGAGATGATGGTTTCCAATAGAAGAGTTTGATTGCTACTGGTGTGTGGTACCTGAGAATGCAGCAGCTGAACTCTCTCGCTGACGTCCAGCAGCTCCTGCTCGGCCAGCTTCCTTCCTCTCTCCGTCTGTTCCACCAGAGATCTCAGCTCATCCAGTTCAGCCTGGAGCAAGTTGTTGCGTCTCTCCACGATGGCAATGTTCTCTTTGAGATCATCATTACCACGAAGAGCATCGTCCAGTTGCATTTGGGAGTCCTGAATGTTTTGTGAATGAAAAATCTGTCATTCTTGACATCTTGTAAGCATCAATTTGAAAGGAAGCTATACCATACCTTGACATGCCCATGAAGACCTTTAAGCTGTTTCTGGGCTTCTGAAGCCTGTCTGTTGGCCTGGCTGAGCTGAATCTCCATCTCATTGAGGTCTCCCTCCATCTTCTTCTTCAGTCTGAGAGCCTCATTCCTGCTGCGAGTCTCTGACTCCAGTGAGCTCTGCAGGGTATCCACCACTCTCTGCTGGTTCCTCTTGGCCTGCTCCATCTCCTCATCTTTCTCTGTTAGCTTGCGTTCAATATCAGCCTTCACTTGATTGAACTCCAGCTGAGCTCTGAGAATCTTGCCTTCCTCATGCTCAAGAGAACCCTTAACATGTGGAAAACATTTTTAAGTAAATTTGTCCAATTTAGTCTAAAGTATAGAAAATAGATAATTTGTGGTTACCTCCGCCTCCTCCAAAGCTGTCTGGATTTCTGCCTTTTCTTGCTCTAACTGTTTTCTGATTTTTTCCAACTCATGTATGCTCTTTCCTGACTCTCCAAGTTGCTCAGTGAGATCAGAAATTTCCTCTGTTACAGAGAGGACAAAGTTATAAAATTATTTTTAAAAAGTGCTAGAGATAGCTAGTGTTAATGTAGAAATTAACCAAAACCATCTTACCTTGAAGATTTTTGTTTTCTCTCTTCATTGTCTCGAGATGATCCAGTACCTCTTCATATGAGTTCTTCAGTTTAAAGAGTTCAGTGCTAAGAGATCTAGATTCTTTCTGAGCACTTTCCAGTTCTGTCTGAGATTCCTCGTATTTCTGCTTCCACTCAGCCAGGACCTGGTTTAGAAGGTATTTTCAGTTGCTTAACTATGGGTAAAACAAGAACACAGACACAAAATGTATTAATTCCAAGAACACACGTACCTTGTCAAAGTTCCTCTGCTTCTTGTCCAGAGCAGCAGCTGCTGCATTAGATCTCTCCACATCCACCATCAGATCTTCAATCTCATTCTGCAGCCTGTGCTTGGTCTTCTCCAGAGAGGAGCATTTAGCATTAACAGCTTCCACAGCCTCTTCTGCTTCTTGGAGACGTTGGGCCAGTTTTTTCCTAAACACGTTAAAGATTGATTGTAAAAATGGTTTGATAATAAGATTTTGTCATATAACAGCAACACAAACACTCGTTGTCTTGTTCTTACTTGGCATCCTCCAGCTCCTCAGTCCTCTGGATGGCATCAGTTTCGTACTTAGTTCTCCACTGAGCCACCTCAGAGTTTGCCTTGGACAGACTGCGCTGCAGCTCAGCTTTGGCCTCCTGCTCCTCCTCAAACTGCTCCCTCAGCAGATCAGCATCATGACGAGCAGACTGGACTGCATGAGCCAAGGCGTTCTTGGCCTGAGAAGGAAAATGTAATATTTGTGTTATTCATCAGAACAAGTTCAGCTTCTGGAGAAACAAAGGTTTTCCACAGACCTTGACTTCCTCCTCCAGTTGTCTCTTGAGATCTTCAATCTGCTGGGTGTAGGACTGCTTGCCTCTAGTTAGCTGAGAGACAAGGGAATCCTTCTCCTCAAGCTGCCTGGATAGTTCACCTGAAGATCCAAGGTAAAATCATGTTGATAATATCCCCATTAAAACTCAAATAGTAGCAAAAATAATAGCTTACCATTCTCAGTTTGAAGCTTAGCTTTCTGCATGGTGAAATCGTTGATTGAGCGCTGGCCTTCCTCAGCTTTGGTTCTGTACTCACTCATCTGGTCCTCCAGAGTTCTGCACATTTTTTCCAGATTGCTCTATGGACATGCAAAAAAAAAATTGTGACAAAAGTGTAAAATATCTTAAAGATGTCTGTCTTGTTTACCACATACCTTTGACTTAACAATCTGCTCCATGTTGGAGACTACATCATCAAGTTCTAACTTCAGCTCACTCTTCTCCTTCTCCAGCTTCTGCTTGACTCTCTGCAGGTTGTCGATCTGCTCACCCAGATCAGCCACACTGTCAGCATGTTTCTTCCTCAGAGTGGCTGCAGTGGCCTCATGCTGCAGAGTGGCCTCTTCAAGGTCTCTGCGCAGCTTCTGGAACTCAGCTTCACGTTTCTTGTTCATCTCAATCTGGGCAGCGGTGGCTCCACCAGCCTCCTCCAGCCTCTCACTGATCTCCTCCAGTTCTCTGGACAGATCAGCCCTCTGCTTCTCGACTTTCGCTCGAGCAGCTCTCTCAGCCTCCAGCTCTTCCTCAAGCTCTTCAATTCGGGCCTAGATTCAAAGATTTTTGTTTGAATCAGAGAATATTGTTGTAATTTCATGTGCTAAGCTTTTGTGATAATTTAAGCTTACCTGCAGCTCTTTCTGTTTCTTTTGGAGCTGAGCACCTAGGGCTTGTTCATCTTCAATTTTGCTATTGAGTTGACCAATTTCAAAGTCCTTCCTTTAAGCCAAATTAAGAATGATTCATTAGTATTTTACCATGTCTACAAGTTATACAAATCCACAAGGTTTGTGTGAAATATCCCTACTTTTTCAGCTTCTCCTCCAGTTGCTGTTTGTCATTTTCCAAATCCATTATACTCTCCTGGGTCAATTTTAAATCCCCCTCCAGCTTTCTCTTTGCCCTCTCAAGATCCATGCGTAGCTTCTTTTCTTGCTCCAAAGATCCCTCAAGCTTGTATACAAAGTTGTTTCATATTACATTTTACATCAATAATTTTTTTCACAATAAAAGATAGTAACAGAATGAACTCACATCATCCACTTGTTGCTCGAGCTTAGCTTTGGCTTTGGTGAGAGTGTTGACTTTGTCTTCCTCACTCTGGAGATCATCCAGTGTTTGCTGGTGGGCCTCCTGCAGAGCTTTCTTCTCCTTGGTCAGCTTAGCAATGATCTCATCTAATGCTGACATTTCCTCTGTCAGGTTTTTAACCTAAGAAAAAGGCCATTTAGGTGAACACTCATATTTTCCATTTGCAAACTATTAAATTGTCCAGTGTATCACCTTGTTCTCTGTAGCATGCTTTTCTTTCTCAACTTTAGCCAGAGTGAGCTCAAGATCATCAATGTCTTTCTTGAGTTCAGAGCATTCATCCTCCAGCTTTCTCTTCTTTGCTACCAACTCTGCATTCATTTCTTCTTCATCTTCCAATCTTTCTGTCAGCTCTTTGACTTTGGCCTCAAGCTGAATCTTACTCTTGATCAGACCCTCACATCTCTCCTCAGCATCACAGAGATTGTCTTGCTCCTACAGAAAGAAAACGAACAATGTATCACCATTTTATTTCTATTCTATCCTAAAGCTTCTATCCTAAACGTACAGACTGCACTGCAAGCTGCAGGTCATTCTTCTCTTGGAGAAGAGAAACCATCTTTTCTTCAAGCTCTTTTTTGCGAGCTTCAGATTTGGCATAAGCTTCCTTCAATTTGGTGAATTCTTCCTTCATGTTAGCCATCTCTTTCTCAGTCTCAGCTGTTTTCAGCAGTGGCTTGATCTTAAAGTAGAGCTTCATCCAGGGCCAGTTCTTAACTCCCATGAAAGCACGAACGTTCCACTGGATCACAAGCAACGAATCTCTGCAAAAGAGTAAATGTTTATGTTTTCTGGCTGTAATTAAAATCTTAAATTGTTAAGTAATAAAACAAACTGATTCTAACCTGCGCTCAACAATCTTCTGGAACTCAAGTCTTGAGAGAATACCACGAGCTCTTGCTTGAATACCAGTAATGATGAGAGCAAGACGGTCATCTCGCATCTCCTCAAGAGTACCCAGCAGACCAGCCTTAAAGAACACCTTAGTGTGTCCTAACTTGTACTGGGTGTGATCAATGTCCAACGAGCCCAAGAGTTTTTCTGCGCCCTTCTTGTTGTCAATGAACTGTCCCTCAGGGATAGCATTTGGGTTCAGGATTCGGTACCTGTGAATGTATTAAAGATGATGCTTTGAATCTGAATAAACACATTCTGCATTTTGTGTATATATTTTTCTTTTGATCTGTTAGACTTCTTGAAGCTACTAAATAAGAATAAAGAAAATGCAAATCAAAAGTTTTTACTTACCGTTGTTTGAAATCCCCATAGAGGATCCTGTTGGGGAAGCCTTTCCTGCAGATTCTGATGCCCTCCAGCACACCGTTACAGCGCAGCTGGTGCATGACCAGAGGATTCTCCATCGCTCCAGGAGTCTTTGTCTCATTTGGAATCAGGCAACGCACAAAGTGAGGGTGAGTGGACCTCAAGTTGGTCATCAACTTGTTCAAGTTCTCCTGTTGGTAGACCAGAGGGAGTTTGGATCTTGAAATAATCAATAGCAGTAATCTTCTACTAGAAAATATTCAGAATTACCCTGTGAAGAGCTGATACAGTCTGGAAAGAAGAACCCTTCTTTTTGGCTCCTTTGCCTCCCTTGGCTTCTTGGGCTAAAATAATCAGGAATAACATATTAAAATGAGTATGCATTGGTTAGAAAAATCTTATTTTAGAGAAATTGTAGAGTATGGTAAAAGTAAGAACAAACCTGAATCAGCCCCAGCATAACCAACAAACAGGTAAGACAACAGCTTCACTGTAGACTTTTGGAAGAGACCGACGACAGTCTCATTGAGAGGATCCTTGTTCTTCACCAGCCAGTTTGAAATATTGTAATCAACAGTACCAGCGTAGTGAACCAAGGCGAAGTGAGCCTCGGGTCTACCCTTGACAATCCTGGGCTTCTGGAATGTGGGGTTTTTACCCAAGTGATTGTCATAAAGCTTAGCTTTAAATGTTGCATCACTGGCTTTGGGGAACATGCACTCCTCTTCAAGGATGGACATGATACCCATGGGCTAGAATAAACAGTAGTTTGTGTAGGTAAAAATATATCTAGTTTAAAAGCTGTTAAAAATGCTTCATTAAGTTGGAACCCACCTTCTCAATGAGCTCAATACAAGCTTGCAAGTCCATGCCGAAGTCAATGAACTCCCAATCAATGCCCTCCTTTTTGTACTCCTCTTGCTCCAGCACAAACATGTGATGGTTGAAGAACTGCTGCAACTTCTCATTAGTGAAGTTGATGCACAGCTGCTCAAAGGTGTTGAACTGCAGGTGGACAATTATATATAATGTCAATTGTATGTTAAATGTAGTTAATATTACTGAAAACAGTGCTCATGATGTCAGCTTACATCAAAGATCTCAAAGCCAGCGATGTCCAGCACACCAATGAAGTACTGGCGAGGCTGTTTGGTGTCCAGAGATTGGTTGATTCTCACCACCATCCAGAGGAACATCTTCTCGTACACTGACTTTGCCAGAGCACCAATAGAGTAGTACACCTGGGAAGTATTTGAACGGGTTAAAAACTGTACAATGCTTTCCATTAGTTGGGCATGTTGTGAAGTTTGTTCACCTGCTGGACATTTTGTCCTTTGGTGACCCACTCATTTCCGACTTTGACTCTTGGGTGGCACAAACCCTTGAGAAGATCAGCTGAGTTCAGGCCCATCAGATAAGCAACTTTGTCAGCATCTATAAGTAATATATTTTCAGAGTTACAACTCTATAAACACAAATATCCTCCAATTTACAAAGATGAGAGTTCATGTTATTCTGACCCTCAGTTCCATCAGACTCGGCCTGTTCCTCTCTCTGCTTCTGCTTGAACTTCATGTTACCATAGTGCATGATTGCACCAGTCATCTTGTAGATGCCAGTCTTTTCATCTGGAGTAAAGCCCAGAACATCGAAAGCATCCTGACAGTTGAAAACAGCATTGGCAATCAAAAAGATTAGTTTGTGGTTATTTATTATTATTTGTAATTGTTATCTTTAGTTTGATCAAACTAACATCCGTTGCAATCAACTCCTCAGCATCATCAATAGAAGCTACTTGTGTCTCTCCTTGGGAGATGTAGGAGTAGTCATAGGGGTTGTTTGTAATGAGGAGCATCTCTGTAAGACATTAGCCAAATCTGTTAGATACAATCTGTTTATAAGCCTAGTTTGCATTGTACAATGAAAGTTTTGAATTCACATCGAAACCTACCCAACAGCTCCGGTTTTTTTTGAGACAGGATCTGGTAGAAGATGTGATAGTCTCTCTCAGCCTTGAGCTGATAAGTGACACGAGATTTCTCCAGCAGATCTGAAGAAGTTGAAAAAAAACACTGGTTTTCTTTTTTCCTAAATTGTTCTGATCAAAATTGGTTTGCAGAAAAGCACACTTACAAGTTTCAATATCTGCAGAGGACAACTTTCCACTCACGCCAAAATGAATACGGATAAATTTACCCTGTTTAGAGAAGTAAATAATGTTTTTATTCAGAGTTTTTGCTAACAGTCCACACTATCTCAACATAACCTTTTTCAGCGACTGGCGACTTACAAATCGGGATGAGTTGTCATTCCTGATGGTCTTGGCATTACCAAAGGCCTCAAGAGCAGGGTTAGCTTGGATGATTTGATCCTCCAGAGTACCCTGGAGACAGACAGTAGATGTTTATATATATATATATATATATATATATATATATATATATATATATATATATATATATATATATATATATAGTTACTTATTTTTTTTGTGTTTTTTATTTATAGACATCTTATCAGCAATCACCTTTTTTTCTGATGCTGCTTCTTTTTTGCCAGTGACAGCAGCAATGCTGGCAAAGTACTGAATTACTCTCTTGGTGTTGACAGTCTTTCCAGCACCAGATTCTCCACTATGTATAAAAAGTGTAATTGTTTTATATTTAAAATGATCCCATAGTTCCCATAGAAAATAAAAAAGAAATTATACTGAAATCTCTTACGTGATCAAAACAGACTGGTTCTCTCTGTCTGTTGGGTTGAATTTATGAAAAATAAGATATTTTGTAGAGAATCAGTAAATATATTATGTGTTGTTATAAACGTGTAAAGAATGGTTCTCACCTGAGAGCATGTACTGGTAAGCATTGTCAGAGATGGAGAAGATGTGAGGAGGAGCTTCAGTCCTCTTCTTTCCTCTGTAGGCTTTGACCACAGACTGGTCGTACACTGGCAGCCACTTGTAGGGGTTGACGGTCACACAGAAGAGCCCAGAGTAGGTCTGGAAGAGAACGACTGCATGTTTAGATCCACTCGCTCCACAGAAAGAAAACTTGAGTGATTTAATCAGGACTCACGTAGATCATCCAGGCTGCGTAACGCTCTTTGAGGTTAAACAGCACAGCAGGCTCGTGGAGGAAAGTGAACATCGCCATGTCCTCAATTTTATCGAACTTTGGCGGGTTCTGAGGATGCACATCAGCCTCCTTCACAACCACTGTCTGTGGGTTACATGGAATGAAGATTTTCATCCAAAGTTTTCAACAATCCTTCCAACAATAATGCATAATTTGTACCATACTTTCCCAACTTCAGGTTCAACAGTGATTGTGTCAAATAATCGAAAGGGAAATGTCTGTATTTAAGTTCCTTTTTTTAATTTCTAATCCTTAAAATAATGTGTTTGCCAATTATATAATTCACTGTAAAACATTATGCTGATAACCAGGCTCTATTCGAGACATCTAGTTTAAGAAAAATTCCATACCTTTCCAAATTCGGTCTCGACGGTGGCTTTATCTCCTTCTCTACTGCTGACGGTGCCCTTGACGTACTCAACCTCTGGGTCAGGCACAAAGCATTCCCTCTTAATGTCAAAGGCGCGAGTTTGGGCCTCCAGACGCTCCTTGTCTGACTTTCGTAAGAATGGAGCCGCAGGGCCAAACTCTGCCATCAAAGCATCCCCCATCTTTCAATCAACTACAGATAAAAGGACAGGCTCTGTTAATCACGAGAAAGAAAATACTGAAATATTCATTTAAAGACCTACCAGACGCACTCCAAAAACCAGTTCCTTTGAAAAAAAGAGAGAGAAAATAGTCAATTAATGCTATAACTCCGAAACAAAGTTGTTTTGAATACTGGAACAAAATCGCGTGGATGTGATCCAAAACTAAGCTTTGCAGTAGATGCTTTTTGTTTTCCAGAACCATCACCTCACCTTGTGCTTGTTGGATTTCTATGCGTAGTTTCTGCAAAGCTGGTGTTATGCTAAGGACAAAACAAATAATCGATTGAGAGTTCTAGTGTTTTTTGGGGGTTTACTTCTCTTTTAGATAAGAGACTCATTCAACCCAACACAACAGTGCTCTGTTTCTGAAGTTCGGATATTCTTTGTTCTGTCTGCGTGGCTGCTTACCTTAGGCTGTCCTGGGTGCTGTGTCCCACCAGATTTGATTCTTGCTTTTTAAAGACAGTCACTTATCCCAAAAAGGTGGTTGCTATCGGATGCCCCACCCTGGTCTTACAAAATAAACCTGCGAAGGATTGGATGGTGCGGGATGTTCATGTGCAGTTGACATATATGGCGGGATGTAACAATAGGCTTAAAGGAGGAAGGACAAAAGAACACCCATGCGACTTGAAAGATGATCAACACCACCCTAATTAGGAACATCTTTTACGACGTTGTCTCAGGTCAAAAAGAACAACGGTCTATTTTGGATCTCTTCCAAATAGAGCAGGACACCTCTTGACATCTGAGAAATGCGAGGCTGTCACACTATGTTGCAGGAATTTGAATTGTCTTCTTCAGCCTCCACATTGTCTTTTCTCTGTATGCTTTGAAGATCTCTGATTAACAATGAAGCCTAATGCATTTGGGACGTATCTCATCCGAGAGTTCACAGAAGAGTATCCTCTTGATTAAGTCTAATCAAAACCATTTATCTAAAACAACATTGCCGGCTAAAGATTAATCTTTTTTTTATCCACACACCTGTTTGGATATCAGGTTCAATTTTGCTCTTGGTTCAGAGGTTACAATTCATGGCGTTGCTTGATATGGTTATTTAGATGTAGATCACTGCAAGCAAGTGTAAGACATAATTCAGTTCTTTCTGCAGATGGAAGCAAGGGACAGCCGACAGCTGGCCATCTGTTCGTTGAAGTCTCCTGCACAATTGTCATAGCCTATACCGCTAGACCTCAACCTCTTGCACTTCTTGTTGACAAGCCATTGTTTTTCCTCTATCCTTGAGGACAAAGATAACCATAGTACATTTCTCTCATCTTCTCTAGTCACTGCTGAAGGTCTCAGACAGCTGTAGAGGGCTCTGTGCACTCTGAAGGCTGCAACAGCTGTTCTCTCTGTTGCAAACACTGTGGTGTGAATTGTCGCAAGTGGTGCATCTTTATTAAGAACCTTGGGATCCTTTAACATGAGGATTAAGATAAACACATGATCCTTTTAACAATATTATAAGCAAACAATGTTGTCAAGACACATACCTGTGCATTGTATAGGCCTATTTTGTTTCAGACAGTTGTCAAGGGACTGGAAAATCTCCTCCCTAGTGTTTCAATGAACTCAATTGTTATTTTAACACCTTGAAAGTCACATCAGATTATTGTTATTATTATTTTTTGCTTAAGAATGTTCTGAGTAAAGGGATATTTAAGTTTTTTATTAAAAATTTTCTTGGATTATAGGTAAACACACACATATAAAATTGTGTTTCACCATAGAAAATCCTGACATAAAACTATGTTAGGCAATCTAAAATAAAACAGAGAAAAAATATACATTTCTGGGAAGAAAGTCAGATAATACCCCTTGATCATCACATTTCAAGTAAAAAAATTCAGTTTTTACTTACGTCAAATGTTTTTACCAAAACAATATCTCTTGATTATTAATAGGTTTAAAAATAAATGTAGCGTTTGTTTAAATATGATTAAAAATCATGGCCTTGATAGTTTAGAGTTTCATATTCAAAGTTTGAATAGAGTTATTAATTGTATTCTTTTTCACTTAAATAAGTTAAAGCGTATTGGGTTTTTTTTTAATCAGAAATTGAATTATTTTTCACAAAATAAATTATTAGCTCAACTTTAAACTGTTCCACAATTATACCTACATTTTGAAGTTATACACATCAAAAATAAAATATACTTATATATACATTGCTTACTTTTATATATAAATAATAGTATAATTAAAAATAGTTTAATTGATCTATTTTTTTTAACAATTAACAGTTTGTTTGTTTTTAAATAATAATGTAGTATTAGGTTTACAGTAATAGAAATGTAGTATTTTATTAAAGCATTCACTATCTTAATACTGGTGTATGATGTTGTGTGTATTTTAGTTAATTAAATTTTTGAAGACTGCTATGAGACATCACTAACATTCTAGTAACTATCCTCGGTAATTACTTCTGTGCAAGTCAGAACTAATATTTGTACTGCTTGATAACAGGCCTCAAGGGTCAAGTCATTGCTAATCGCGTTTTTTCAGTCTAGTGCAATTATGTTTCACATTCATTATTTTTGTTTTGCACATCAAAGTTAAAAAAGTGAAAAAAGTATTGGACCTGTTGCTATCATCAGTGTAGAGGCCTTTAAGGCTACTGCTCTGGATTATTAATGTATCTTTCCTTCCTGCCATCTGCCATTTCTTGCATGACAAGGTGGAACATTGTGGTTCACACTTTTTTCTGAAACAGAGGCACCTCATTCTCAGCTGTTTTCGCACTTTGACGTCTCCCCTCACCAAAAGGTCAATGACTTGACCCTTTGTGCATCACGAACACTGAGCAGGCTATTCGTGGAAACTGAGGGGGGTCTGTTCGTGTGATTTACTTTGACAAGGTTCCAACTGGGTATTCCATGATGCTCCAGCTCCTTGGATTGAGTCATTTCTTCAGTGTCCTTGCTCAAGCCAGCGGTGTGATGGAAGCAGATAATAACGGTATGAAATCTTTTTAAACATCTGAGTTTTGTTTTTTTTTGTTAATTCATCATTGACTGTTCCGTCAATCTCATTATTACACCAGTGAATTGGCATTTGACCGCTGATGTGCAAACTTTTCTTTCATCTCTTTAGTGCATTTGTCTTGGTTGCTCCTCTGGCTCTTGAGCACTGAAGGTCTTGACATCTTTCTGCTGGAAAAGACTTGAGAGGAGCAGCCATGATAAAGGTACTGAATTATTCTTTTTAGATGTGTTTGCTAATGTTTTATCTTTCAATTTTAAGATAGGTAATCAGAAATATACTCAATTAAACCGTTAATTAACTATTATAATTCTGAGTGCAATAGTTTAAAGTATTTTCTCGTTTGTTTGAAGTTTCTTAAAAAAAACTATTGAAAGGGATGTTTTGTTACCCTTTTGAGGAATTAATTCAATACATGATATAAAAATAAGTAACAATCGTTTTATACAATCTTTGTATGATATAAGGCTTATTTATTAAAAATTGTATGGAAAAAATTGTGTCCCCTTGCCTTTAATGGTGGTAAACACAAATCGTACCTGCAATCTGTGAATTCCTGGTGTTGTGGAGAATTAAACTTATAAAGTATTTGTATTTCTTTTACTTCATACTTATGTGCATACTTTTCCTAGTCATTATAAACAAAATGGCGACTAATCAGATTTGAGTGATTGATTAAAGAAGGATTCATATTAATTAGATTTGAAAATGAGAAAAAAATACTGTTTCAAGTGATTTATTTTTTATTATTATTCTTACCACATAAAAATTACATACATATTTTGTTTATAAACAAAACAAAAAAATGTTTTTAATTAGGGTTGTTTTCTTCTTCAAACAAAAACAAATGCCACCATTAAACATCCCAAGCACCACCTCTAACATCAGTGCTGGGAAAAAAAATCCAGTAGTGAGGCTTATTAAATATATGCAAACTAAACAAGGTCTAGGCAGTGTCTAATTTATATGTCATTTTTTATTTATTCCTTTGAGTGTGGGACGTATACACATTTTCCAGGCTTTCTATAGGAGGCAGAATTGTACCATTTCTGGTCAAATTCACAAACAAATCTTAATGAATATAACTACATTCAAGAGTTGGACTAAATTATGTAATTACTGGACCAATGTGATTCCAAAGAGAACACACTTTATAGATTAAAATTATAAAGAAAAATAAAAGGTATGCATGTAAACCAGTAACAAAAATCAACCCACATTCACTATCCAACACACAAGCAAAAAAATAAAAATAGGCCTTTAGTAAATATTTAAGTGCAGAAAACTCTAAACCAGGTATTATTCCCTTTATTTTATTCTGTCTCCAATGACGAACAAATGCACAGTGTGCACATTAAATAATATTATGCCAATGATTTTCATTTTAATTTAAGTCAGCTGGATAAAATTATGTCAAATATAGTGAGTGAAAATTACAAAATCCATGCTACAGTTGTGTGACACTTGAAAACATTTTGAGCTATGCATTTTATGCTTCCTCTTGTGGGAAAACCTGGTTATAACAGCTCACAGTTACACCTGAAGGCTGCTGCTGGCTCAGAGGTTTCAAATTGTGACACTATAAAAAAGTTATAGAATATATTCAATTATTATTATTATAATTAGTTATGTATATTTACATGGTTTGTCAAAAGTGATTCCTAAATGAGACAAAGCAAATTTACACAGTTTAAAGGTTGATAGTTTAGAATCTAAACTTTAAAAACATTGTGATTTTTATTTTGTTATTTCTGAATTTTAATGTTCAACACACATTGATTTCAATAGAATAAGCAAATTTTATTCTTTAAAAAAACTAAATGTAACAAGATATTCACTTTAACACATTTAATATATTTTTCAAAAAATGTGGGCTGCTTATAATTGTGGTTTGCACTTTTCAGACAATCCTCAGATGTATAGATTGTACTGAACATTTATTGATATTTGCGTGCTGTAGCACTGCACATACTTTAGTGTTGCATTGATGTGGAAAGACAAAGAAAAGGATTATTGTGTTGTATGTCTGGTTTATTCTATTGAACTACAGAAGAGAATGCCACAGCAATTTGTTTTTCTGAGATTAAGCGGAACACTTCAGCTCTCACTCTTCATCAACTCCTTTCTGTTGAGAGGAAAAGAGAGTTAAACAAAGTTTGATGATAGTGAAGAATATTCTAGTTCTCTACATGTAGTCAAAAATGATCTAAATCCAACTGTTACTATAACATCCTTTTGTAGAAATGTAGAATTTTAAACTTAAGATGCCCAATCCTACCTTTCCTCCTGAGTCACGGCTCTTGGCTCTCATCTTATTGACCTGGGATTCAGCAATATCAGCTCTCTCCTCCGCCTCATCCAGCTCATGCTGCAGCTTACGGAACTTCCCAAGGTTAGCATTGGCCTGTTCCTCCTGTGTAAGAATCATACATTTGTGAAAATCAAATGTAGCCATAATGATTCATTGACTTTCATACAAAAAAGTACTTACGGCTTCCTCTGCAGCTCTCTTGTAGGACTTCACCTTCAGCTGGAGCTTGTCCACCAGGTCTTGCAGACGACTCAGATTTTTCCGATCCTCTTCAGTCTAATCACAAACAATTATTTAGTGGATTATGTATGTTTTAAACCTTGGAAATGGCATTTCACCATTTTACCTGGTATGTGAGCTCTTTGATGCGCCTCTCATATTTGCGAATACCTTTCACAGAGTCGCTTGCCTTCCTTTGTTCCATCTCCACCTCACTTTCTAGCTCTCTCACCTAAGTGATATGAAACGCTGTCAATCAAACAGAAAAAGATATAAGGGAAACATAATTCTAAAGATTCCAGCAACTTACCCTGGATTCCAGTTTCTGGACCTGCTTCTTGCCACCTTTCATGGCGATCTGCTCCGCTTCATCCAGGCGGTGCTGCAGGTCCTTGATAGTCTGCTCCATGTTCTTCTTCATGCGCTCCAGGTGAGCGCTGGTGTCCTGCTCCTTCTTCAGCTCCTCTGCCATCATGGCAGCATCAGTGATGGCCTTCTTGGCTTTTTCCTCAGCGTTCCTGCACTCCTGCACGGCCTCCTCCACCTCAGTCTGAAGCTGCCCGTTGTCTCCCTCCAGCTTCTTCTTCTGGTTCAGCAGACTGGTGTTCTGAACAAGGAAGATATTGAGGTTCAGATCCTCTCGAGATAATGGTTTCTAGTAGAAGAGTTTGATTGCTACAGGTGTGTGGTACCTGAGAATGCAGCAGCTGAACTCTCTCGCTGACGTCCAGCAGCTCCTGCTCGGCCAGCTTCCTTCCTCTCTCCGTCTGTTCCACCAGAGATCTCAGCTCATCCAGTTCAGCCTGGAGCAGGTTGTTGCGTCTCTCCACAATGGCGATGTTCTCTTTGAGGTCATCATTACCACGAAGCGCATCATCCAGTTGCATTTGGGAGTCCTGAATGTTTTGTAAATAAAAAGGCTTTCATTCTTGACATCTTGTTAGCATCAATTTGAAAGGAAGCTATACCATACCTTGACATGCCCATGAAGACCTTTAAGCTGTTTCTGGGCTTCTGAAGCCTGTCTGTTGGCCTGGCTGAGCTGAATCTCCATCTCATTGAGGTCTCCCTCCATCTTCTTCTTCAGTCTGAGAGCCTCGTTCCTGCTGCGAGTCTCTGACTCCAGTGAGCTCTGCAGGGTATCCACCACTCTCTGCTGGTTCCTCTTGGCCTGCTCCATCTCCTCATCTTTCTCTGTTAGCTTGCGTTCAATATCAGCCTTCACTTGATTGAACTCCAGCTGAGCTCTGAGGATCTTGCCTTCCTCATGCTCAAGAGAACCCTGTGAAAAGATGTGTTTGCTGTCATTAACGTAAAATTTGGGAAACTTCAGCAGGGTGTTCTCGGTAAGAAGAAGAGAAATATAAATTAGTAGAAGAATGGGTACCTCGGCCTCTTCTAGAGCAGTTTGAATCTCTTGTTTCTCCTGCTCCAGCTGTTTCCTTACTTTCTCTAGCTCATGAATACTCTTCCCACTCTCACCAAGTTGTTCAGTAAGGTCAGAAATTTCCTCTGTCAAAAAAATCACCACACACTCTAAAACAACTGTTAACAGCTGATTTGGACAACTGAAACCATTCTTACCTTGGAGATTCTTATTTTCTCGTTTCATACTTTCCAGGTGGTCTAGGGACTCCTCATAGGAGTTTTTCAATTTAAAGAGTTCGGTGCTCAAAGATCGTGCCTCTTTTTGAGCACTTTCCAGTTCAGTTTGAGATTCCTCATACTTTTGCTTCCACTCTGCCAGAACCTGAATTAAACAAGGTCATACAGTGAGTTGTCATTTTAATCAGTGTTTATTATTATGTCTTGATACGTATAGTAGTCAAAAATGTAGTCATACATCATATTTGTCACTTGATTCTCCAATATTTCCTGTTTCTCGTTTACCTTGTCAAAGTTCCTCTGCTTCTTGTCCAGAGCAGCTGCTGCAGCATTAGATCTCTCCACATCCACCATCAGATCTTCAATCTCATTCTGCAGCCTGTGCTTGGTCTTCTCCAGAGAGGAGCATTTAGCATTAACAGCTTCCACAGCTTCTTCTGCATCTTGCAGACGCTGAGCCAGCTTCTTCCTGTTATTAACAGTGGAAATTATGTCAAACATCTGAAGTGATCTATTGTTTCTAATGCTTTAAAAGCATTTTTAAAATCCATGTTGAACAGTTAATTATTACTTACTTGGCCTCTTCAAGCTCTTCAGTCCTCTGGATGGCATCAGTTTCGTACTTAGTTCTCCACTGAGCCACCTCAGAGTTTGCCTTGGACAGACTGCGCTGCAGCTCAGCTTTAGCCTCCTGCTCCTCTTCAAACTGCTCCCTCAGCAGATCAGCATCATGACGAGCAGACTGGACTGCATGAGCCAAGGCATTCTTGGCCTGTGGAGTTTGAAATAATAGGTAAACATTTATTCATTGGGATGAAATAAATGTTTTTTTTTTTTTCTTCAGATGTATCACCTTGATTTCCTCCTCCAGTTGTCTCTTGAGGTCCTCAATCTGCTGAGTGTAGGACTGCTTGCCTCTAGTTAGCTGAGAGACAAGGGAATCCTTCTCTTCTAGCTGCCTGGACAGTTCACCTGAAGGTTGGGGGTAAAATGTAATTTATAATATATTCTTTTA
The DNA here is from genome assembly GCA_900490495.1 of Danionella dracula. Lineage (NCBI taxonomy): Eukaryota > Metazoa > Chordata > Actinopteri > Cypriniformes > Danionidae > Danionella > Danionella dracula. The sequence continues at coordinate 174,703 of UELW01000611.1, forward strand.
AATCTCTAAAAGTAGAAAAAAACATTATAGCTTACCATTCTCAGTTTGAAGCTTGGCTTTCTGCATGGTGAAATCGTTGATTGAGCGCTGGCCTTCCTCAGCTTTGGTTCTGTACTCACTCATCTGGTCCTCCAGAGTTCTGCACATTTTCTCCAGATTTGTCTTGAGATTTAAACATGGGTTTTATTTTTATTTAATAACTAGCTGTTCATTTAACAGTGTATCTTTTTAATTGTCTTTACCTTTGACTTAACAAGCTGCTCCATGTTGGAGACCACATCGTCCAGTTCTAGGCGGAGCTCACTCTTCTCCTTCTCCAGCTTCTGCTTGACTCTCTGCAGGTTGTCGATCTGCTCACCCAGATCAGCCACACTGTCAGCATGTTTCTTCCTCAGAGTGGCTGCAGTGGCCTCATGCTGCAGAGTGGCCTCTTCAAGGTCTCTGCGCAGCTTCTGGAACTCAGCTTCACGTTTCTTGTTCATCTCAATCTGGGCAGCGGTGGCTCCACCAGCCTCCTCCAGCCTCTCACTGATCTCCTCCAGTTCTCTGGACAGATCAGCCCTCTGCTTCTCGACTTTCGCTCGAGCAGCTCTCTCAGCCTCCAGCTCTTCCTCAAGCTCTTCAATTCGTGCCTGGAAACATAATCATAAGTTATGTTGCCCCAAAACATGAACTTAAATTTATTTTTATCTTTTTATCAGTTATAATCCCTACCTGAAGCTCTTTCAGTTTCTTCTGGAGTTGGGCCTCTAAGGCTTGCTCATCCTCAATCTTGCTATTAAGCTGGCTTATTTCAAAGTCTTTTCTGTTGAGTACACATTATAACAAATTGAAATACAACTATTTCAAAGTCAAATTTAAAAATCCAGAATACTCTGATTATTTTACTTTTTGATGCGCTCCTCCATCTGCTGCTTATCATTTTCTAAGTCCATGACATTTTCTTGAGTGAGCTTCAGGTCACCCTCAAGCTTTCTTTTAGCTCTCTCAAGATCCATACGAATTTTCTTCTCTTGTTCCAAAGAACCTTCAAGCTAAATGTATAAAATGTATGTGTTAATTTTGCCATTGCATGCTTATCAAAATACTTAATTAAGATTTTTTTGGGTGAAGGGGGCAGAGGTGTGGGTTTACATCATCCACTTGTTGCTCGAGCTTAGCTTTGGCTTTGGTGAGAGTGTTGACTTTGTCTTCCTCACTCTGGAGATCATCCAGTGTTTGCTGGTGGGCCTCCTGCAGAGCTTTCTTCTCCTTGGTCAGCTTAGCAATGATCTCATCCAAAGCTGCCATCTCCTCTGTCAGGTTTTTAACCTTTTACAACAGTGAAACTGATTTAACAGTCTTGAAACAAACCATTCTGTAATCTGACTTCAGACTTGAAAACTGACCTTGTTCTCAGTAGCATGCTTTTCTTTCTCCACTTTAGCCAGAGTGAGCTCAAGATCATCAATGTCTTTCTTGAGTTCAGAGCATTCATCCTCCAGCTTCCTCTTCTTTGCTACCAACTCTGAATTCATTTCTTCTTCATCTTCCAGTCTTTCTGTCAGCTCTTTGACTTTGGCCTCAAGCTGAATCTTACTCTTGATCAGACCCTCACATCTTTCCTCAGCATCTGCAAGATTGTCTTGCTCCTACACAAGAGAACCAACAATGTGTGTCTATTGTATTTTTATTGCTATTATTATTATTATTATTATGTGGTAAAGCTTCGGTTTCTTTTGAACGTACAGACTGCACTGAAAGCTGCAGGTCGTTCTTCTCTTGGAGAAGACAAACCATCTTTTCTTCAAGCTCCTTTTTGCGAGCTTCAGATTTGGCATAAGCTTCCTTCAATTTGGTGAATTCTTCCTTCATGTTGGCCATCTCTTTCTCAGTCTCAGCTGTTTTCAGCAGTGGCTTGATCTTAAAGTAGAGCTTCATCCAGGGCCAGTTCTTAACTCCCATGAAAGCACGAATGTTCCACTGGATCACAAGCAACGAGTCTCTGTTGATGATAAACTTCTATTTGTAATCTTGAGTGATGCAATTTACTTTAAGAAGGTCAAAAAAATAAAATCAAACCTCCGCTCTACAATTTTCTGAAACTCGAGTCTTGACAGGAAACCACGAGCTCTTGCTTGAATACCAGTGATGATGAGAGCCAGACGGTCATCTCGCATCTCCTCAAGAGTACCCAGAAGTCCAGCCTTGAAGAACACCTAAACATAAAGAAGTGTTTTAAAAGATATACACAAGATAGGGAAAATACAGTTTTTTTGTTAGTGTTAATACCTTAGTGTGTCCTAACTTGTACTGGTTGTGATCAATGTCCAATGAGCCCAGGAGTTTCTCTGCACCCTTCTTGTTGTCAATGAACTGTCCCTCAGGGATAGCATTTGGGTTCAGGATTCGGTACCTGTGAATGTATTAACGATGATGCTTTGAATCTGAATAAACACATTCTGCATTTTGTGTATATATTTTTCTTTTGATCTGTTTGATCTGAGACTTCTCGAAGCTGCTAAATATGAATAAAGAAAATACAAATCAAAAGATTTTACTGACCGTTGTTTGAAATCTCCGTAGAGGATCCTGTTGGGGAAGCCTTTCCTGCAGATTCTGATGCCCTCCAGCACACCGTTACAGCGCAGCTGGTGCATGACCAGAGGATTCTCCATCGCTCCAGGAGTCTTTGTCTCATTTGGAATCAGGCAACGCACAAAGTGAGGGTGAGTGGACCTCAAGTTGGTCATTAGCTTGTTCAAGTTCTCCTGTTGGTAGACCAGAGGGTTTTTAGATATTGAAATACTAAACAGTAATCATCTCCTAGAAAATATTCAGAATTACCCTGTGAAGAGCTGATACAGTCTGGAAAGAAGAACCCTTCTTTTTGGCTCCTTTGCCTCCCTTTCCTCCAGAATCTTGAGCTGTTAAATGTGTTTGTGTTGTTTTAGTTATTATACTTTAAATTAATTCTTAAAGTATTTTTGATTCCTCACTTACATGTCTCTGCACCAGCATAGTTTGCAAATAGCGTACCCAACAGTTTAAGAGTAGATTTTTGAAAGAGACCGACTACAGTCTCATTGAGAGGATCCTTGTTCTTCACCAGCCAGTTTGAAATATTGTAATCAACAGTACCAGCGTAGTGAACCAAGGCGAAGTGAGCCTCAGGTCTACCCTTGACAATCCTGGGCTTCTGAAAGTTAGGGTTTTTACCCAAGTGATTGTCATAAAGCTTAGCTTTAAATGTTGCGTCACTGGCTTTGGGGAACATGCACTCCTCTTCAAGGATGGACATGATACCCATGGGCTAGAATAAACAGTAGTTTGTGTAGGTAAAAAATATATCTTGTTTAAAAGCTGTTAAAAATGCATCATTAAGTTGGAACCCACCTTCTCAATGAGCTCAATACAAGCTTGCAAGTCCATGCCGAAGTCAATGAACTCCCACTCAATGCCCTCCTTCTTGTACTCCTCTTGCTCCAGCACAAACATGTGATGGTTGAAGAACTGCTGCAACTTCTCATTAGTGAAGTTGATGCACAGCTGCTCAAAGGTGTTGAACTGCAGGGGGACAATATTGAATAATGTCAATTATAAGTTAAATGTAGTAAATATTACTGAAAATAGTGCTCATGATGTCAGCTTACATCAAAGATCTCAAAGCCAGCGATGTCCAGCACACCAATGAAGTACTGGCGAGGCTGTTTGGTGTCCAGAGATTGGTTGATTCTCACCACCATCCAGAGGAACATCTTCTCGTACACTGACTTTGCCAGAGCACCAATAGAGTAGTACACCTGGGAAGTATTTGAACGGGTTGGAAACCGGTTAAAAACTGTACAATGCTTTTCATTAGTTGGGCATGATGTGAAATTTGTTCACCTGCTGGACATTTTGTCCCTTGGTGACCCACTCATTTCCAACTTTGACTCTTGGGTGGCACAAACCCTTGATAAGATCAGCTGAGTTCAGGCCCATCAGATAAGCGACTTTGTCAGCATCTATAAGTTATATATTTTCAGAGTTATAACTCTATAAACACAAATATCCTCCACTTTACAAAGATGAGAGTTCATGTTATTCAAACCCTCAGTTCCATCAGCCTCTGCCTGTTCCTCTCTCTGCTTCTGCTTGAACTTCATGTTACCATAGTGCATGATTGCACCAGTCAGCTTGTAGATGCTATTCTTCTCCTCTTGGGTGAAGCCCAGCACATCAAAAGCTTCCTGCGGTTAATACACATAAACAACTATGTAAGACAAATTGCATTTGATTTTGTGCATCATATTGCAAAATGACTTACATCGGTAGCCATGAGCTCATCACGATCATCAATAGAAGCTACTTGTGTCTCTCCTTGGGAGATGTAGGAGTAGTCATAGGGGTTGTTTGTGATGAGGAGCATCTCTGTAAAACAGTAGCAGCATGTACACTGTTTTAAAGCGTATGCATAGTTTGCATTGTAAAATGAAATGTAAAATTCACATCTAAACCTACCCAACAGCTCTGGCTTCCTCTGAGACAGGATCTGATAGAAAATATGGTAATCTCTCTCAGCCTTAAGCTGATAAGTGACTCGAGATTTCTCCAGCAAATCTAAAAAGAAGTTTATATAATTATATAATTTTCCTGTCTGTGCAAGAATTTTTTTAGACATTAAAATCTTACATGTCTCAATGTCAGCAGATGATAACTTTCCACTCACTCCAAAATGAATTCGGATAAATTTACCCTGTAATTATAGCAGGGCTACAATCCATTACATGCTCAAAAACACAAAAGAAACCTTTCTGAAATAGTGCCATCAAGTAGACTTACAAATCGGGACGAGTTGTCATTTCTGATGGTTTTGGCATTACCAAAAGCCTCCAGAGCCGGATTGCACTGAATGATTTGATCCTCCAGAGTACCCTGAAATCCACATTTTATGATCATGGTATTTACCCTTAGATTTATTTTAAGATTCGCTTGTCATTATTGCGTTTTTCAAGCTTGTATATTAAATATTTATAATAAACTATAACCGGTAGATTGTATTACCAGTAAATACATAAATAATCATAGTAATTGTAGTAGTATAACGATTCACATAGTAGTATAATGATGAATGAGGTCACACGGTTCTCCAGCTCACATTAGACAAAAGGCTTAGAACACCCTAAATGTACACGGCCACATTCATGTGTCATTCAGTTCTGAATACAATTTAGAGCATTCAAACCTGAAGCAATTTTGTTGAAGTTGGGAGAAATGAGAGTACCAGAAGAAGACGTATGCAAGCTCAAGGCTATTAAACCAAGAGACTGATGTGATACTCACTGCACCAACATTAATATTTAATACTAATTTAACTACTATTTACAATGTCATTCTTAGGCTAAAAATGGTTAATTTAAATACACATAGTTGAATCTCATGTTTGCAAAGGGCACATTTTGTTGTATAAGGACCTTGAATGTGAGTTTAATTTATTTAATGTTGGTTTTAATAAATAACCCATGTAAACTATGAACAAATGCACATTTAAAAAGCATTGCAGGTTTGTCCAATGTCCACTTACAAAAAAATAGTTTATATGAGTTGAGTTGCTGTTTTGAAATAGTGTATTATAAGTATGTAAGGGTATATTAAATGTTTGTGTGATCACTACTATAGAACTGGGAAAGGAATGTTACATTTGGAAATGTGTGCCTCTTAATCCTTTCAGACCTGAACTATTTTCCTGTTTTCAGAAAAATGCAAAAAAAACAAATCAGTAAGCTGTCTGATGAAGAACCCACAAATAACTAATATTTGTATAAAATAGTTTGAATGATTTGTTGTTGTTGTTATATATTATTAGGTTCAATGAATCCTGGTGTTTAGTTTGCTGTTTTAAATTCTATTCTTAACCTTAGTTTTAAACTTTGATCTCTTTATTTTACCAATAATCGGAAAAGTAATTTCAAATACATCAGTTAATGTGAATAAGACTACTGATAATCTTGCTTACTTCTCCACTTGCCATGCTTCTGTTTAATGTAGTGACATTTCTTACAAAGTCTTGCTGCCATTTGATTAGATGACAAATGCCCAGTTTAATGGACAATAGGCTTTAATTGGAATGGAAGTTCTTAGAAGCCAAAAAATCTTGCCTGACGTGACGTCCATTTCAATAGACCTAAAAGGGTTAAGCAAAAAAATTTTTTTGAGGCTTTAGTACCTTTTTCTCCACTGATGGGTCCTTTTTACCAGTAGTTGCTGCAGCAATGCTGGCAAAGTACTGGATCACTCTTTTAGTGTTGACAGTCTTTCCAGCTCCAGATTCTCCACTAAAAACAAAGATATTATTCATGAAGTGTTTTTATGTCACCCGGACAGAAAATGCTGATGAAACAAGGCTCATACGTGATCAGGACAGACTGATTTTCTCTGTCTATGAGGGAAAAAAGTAACGTTAGTTTTTGTCAATTATTGTACATTTGAAAGTAAAGACAATATTCACCTGAGAGCATGTACTGGTAAGCATTGTCAGAGATGGAGAAGATGTGAGGAGGGGCCTCTGTCCTCTTCTTTCCTCTGTAGGCAACCACCACCTCCTGATTGTAGACTGGCAGCCACTTGTAGGGGTTGACGGTCACACAGAAGAGCCCAGAGTAGGTCTGGAAGAGAACGACTGCATGTTTAGATCCACTGGCTCCACAGAACGAAAACTTGAGTGATTTAATCAGGACTCACATAGATCATCCAGGCTGCGTAACGCTCTTTGAGGTTAAACAGCACAGCGGGCTCGTGGAGGAAGGTGAACATCGCCATATCCTCAATTTTATCGAACTTTGGCGGGTTCTGAGGATGCACATCGACCTCCTTCACAACCACTGTCTGTGGGTTACATGGAAAGATGTTTTACAACAACATTTTTTATAAAAGTGTATCCAACCAGAATTCTTAAATTATATCATACCTTCCCAAATTCAGTCTCGACGGTGGCTTTATCTCCTTCTCTACTGCTGACGGTGCCCTTGACGTACTCAACCTCTGGGTCAGGCACAAAGCATTCCCTCTTAATGTCAAAGGCGCGAGTTTGGGCCTCCAGACGCTCCTTGTCTGACTTTCGTAAGAATGGAGCCGCAGGGCCAAACTCTGCCATCAAAGCATCCCCCATCTTTCAGTCAAACTAAGACAAATAGGACAATATCTCTTTGTTAATTGATGAGTTAGCAGTGCAAACAAATTATATGTTTTCTACATTTCATAAACTAAACTATGGGTTATAATACTCACCAGACACAATCCAATAATTCGTATCCTAGAAGAGACAGAGAAAAAAGTTTAATGACCTTACATGAACAATGTAATCTAAGCTGTGGCTGGTATAATGTAGCGATGTTAAAGTTCACAAGATCAACTCTTACCTTTAGGTGGTACAATGTTGTGAGCTTGCAGGATCGTGTTGTAATGTAACTCTTTATATAGAGACACAATGATGTGACGTTGAGGATCTTTATTTGGTTCGGGTCACTTGTCTGTGCTGCTCCGTTTGCTGCTTTAAAAAAACCGAGACAGGACTGTGCCGGTAGTGTGAGATGACTGAACATCTAAATCACAATGGGGCTATTTTTATCTTACATGTTTTTATATACTTTGCTGCTCAATTTAATATTTAAAACCGAAAATATTTGTTATATAAAAGATAATATTGTATAAAGAAACAATTCATATCTCAAAAAGCATGTCATATAAAAGCATACTTAGCTGTTGGATTCCATCAAAAATCCACACACAGTCTGCGCTAAGAAGCAGACAATGTTGTGTCTATCTGTATGTATAGTGCAAATATTTCTAGTCACGTACACATGATCTACTCAGCTGTGCTAGGTTATTTTTTTTAAGAACAGTGTGTCATTTTCTGTCCTCAAAGAGAATAGGGTTATGCACTAGGAATTTCACAGGTTTATCTTTGTGCTCAAGGATAAAGGCAAGGTAACAATGGCTGACGAGTAAGACGGCTGTCACAGAACTGTAAAATTGTCAGTAGACAGCTGTAACAATGGATATCTGCTCTTGCGACCTTTTGTTCTCAATCATTGCAGAGACAGCTGCAACTCTTCTGCTTGTTCTTGTTGGCAGCTATGACCTTTCTTGGCAAACCAATAATACATCCATCACTTTCGTTGAGCAGTCTACAATCATTAATTGTGTTGTTGAATATTTATCCTCAGCCGTTCAAATAAACTAGTTCATAGATCCAACATGCTGCCATTTATTACTTAGACGAAAACACTAATTCCCCAAACATTTTCAAGAAAATATTTTTTTTGTTGTATTCATATAGATGTTTTAATACACTTCAAGGTGCTTTTCTGTCAATGCCTTTTAATATGTACTCTATATTGAATTATTGGTTTATATTTATATTTGGATTATTCTTTTTTTTTATATAATGAGAGAAATTCAGTGGTAAAAAACACAATCACTGAACAAATAGGGTTCTATTTTGCAACCAAAAAAATTATCTTTTGATCCAGTTTTTTCTCTTGAAAACAAAACGGATGTGATAACCTGACACTGATCCCAAAAGACAGAATAACCCATAAACAATGCATGTTAAAACACTCGATTTTACAGCAGAACACGTGTGTAAAGCCTGGTACCACTACCAACAATATTTTTATTTCCATGTCATTTTTGACAAGACTTTTTACTTTGTTTTAAAACTTCTTTAACACTGCTCAATTAACTCTTAATATTAAGTGGATGGTTATTGGTTTTTAATTCATCACGACTGCACAAATTCTTTAACCCGATTTTAAGTCGATTTTCAATTATGCAGCAGTGACATACAAAATCTCTTCGGAAAGCATAGGATCACATCACAAACACAATGTTCATTGTTTTATGCAGTCTAATATTAAACTACATCTCATTGCTCTGCGGAGAGGTAGTGTCTTCTCATCGTCTCATGAAAAGCCATTAGTGTGCAAGCACAGCTGCTCTGTCTGTTCACTAATAAGGAAGATGTACCAGCATTCGTTTCAATCATTCCACATGCCCAGACTTAGCCTCTGCTCTTTTCCTCTACACTGTTAACCTACTGTCAGCTCAAGGTGTTGATTTGTAGAAGCCCAGCGAGAGCCATCGCTCAAGACCTTTTGTGAGTTGTTGGGCTTGCCTTGACCTCCAGTCCGCCAGTTATTCTGCACCCTCTCAACAACCTCCTTACTTAGTCTTAACGCTGCGATGGTCTATTCTTGGTCCCATTCTCAGCTGTCTATTCACCATAGTTCATCAGCACTCATAAAGAACAATGGAAGACACAGTTGCACCTGAAAAATTAGTTTTGAGATTCTTTCTGTCAGTGAGTTGGCTAGTTAGCTTACATATGTTGGCTTTAATTAACAATGAATTGTGTCCAGTCCTTAAAACTCTTACATTTTATGAGATGCAACAGTAAAATTATTGGGTCGATTCTTTGTGTTTTATAAAAATAGAATGTTGTCAAAAAAAAAATATGCTTTTGATGAATATTGTCCATTTTCATATAGTAAATTTGTGTTGTTATTTTTTTTTTTCTTATACAATGAAATATTTATTTAGAATATTTTTTTATTTAATTTTACATTAATTTTAATCAGATATGTCTTGATGACATCAGCTGATCACCAAATCACCCCCTCTGGTGGCTGTAGCCATTAACATCAAAATCGGTCCTTCAAAGGTTTTATAATGTTTAATCAGCACATCACATATTGCACAAGGCTGTTTGACTTTTTTTTGTATTATATTTTGTATTGCTTGTATTGTACCAGGATGCTACATTATTTGCTTAAGATTGCTTATACATTTAAAAATAAATTAGTTATCACATTTCAAAAGTCTATAAACACACATTTTGAGTCTTAGTTCTAAAAACATGCACGCAATGGTGCCAAAATATATGTTTAAGCTATTTGTTCATCAGAGACGCTCCCTCTTGAGGTGTCTCATTCTCAGTGGATTTTTCCATTGTTTTAGCCTTGAGGGCAAAGATAACCTGCTAAATTCCTTTGAGTCCTCCTGTGATGGAGAGAGCATTCAGGGGGGCTGTGTACGCTCTCATCTGTAGACATCCATCATTTGCTTGGACTCAATGCCTTGACATTGTTTAACCAACTTGAACTCTATTTGCTGACACGATCACTCAGTGAACGATGCTAATTCACACATGGGCTAATTTATTATGTCTCTGAAGAATGGTCGTTGTCGAGCTATCTTCAACTTTGACGTCCTTCGCCTGCCTGAAGGTGTTTTATGTGCGTCATGAGCTGCTCTCATATTTAGATTTTGCTAGGCTCTTATGTAGCTCCTAATATGGCACAAGAGACAACTTTGAGAGTTGCAACACTTTCTTCATCCCTTCAAGTGTGGAGAAGGATCCTCCCACCCTCCCTCCTTTCTTTTTTCTGTCGTCATTTTTTTTTTACAACTGTGAGGCTTTTCAATTCCTCCTACTCATTGAGATGCTTGTACTTGAGTGTTTGGTCTTCTGGAACATGTCAGATTCTAGTTTTTCTTTTGGGACAGTGAGAAGAGGTAAGCCACTGCTTTATATCTGCAGGTTTTGCTCACATTTGGCACAGTGGTTTGAGAGGCTGAGCTTCTAAATCTAAATGTGTATTTGATCATATAGACTCGTTCTTAATAGAACTAAAGTGAGATTTTGTTTTAATGCTCAAAGCATTAAAAATATGTGGGCATCCTCTACTGAATGTAAAATGAGAAGTGAAGTCAAAAATAAAGTGCCTTGTTTGATGTTTGGAAGCTGTAATGAAGCTCTGTTTGAGTCGGTGGAGCTTTCTTTTGTCAGATGATGCCTCGTATATTGGGCATCACAGGCCGATAGATGTGAGGCAGTGTAAGTTTAACAAAATTCCTATATAATACCCTAATAATTTCTTAAGATTTCAGTTTCACTCTATCTTTAAGAATATAACACAAAAGAGAAGATGGAACAAAAACTGAAATATTACCTAAGTTAGTTGAGAGTAATTTACCACATTTTTTATTCGTTTCAATAGATGCAAATTAAGTAGAAGTAAAAAAGAAAAATTCTCCTTAGCACTACACCCAGGCTTTGAAGCTGGTGGATATTTCTTACCACCGAGTCCTCTCTGCTCTGGTGGCTGTAGCTGTACACTACCATAAATGTGGTTTGTAAATTGTGAAATAAATAGATTCTTGCAGTATTTAGTATGACTATAGATTTTTATAGTGTGTTAACATGTTAATATTAATATTGCATATTTTTATAGAGTTTTTGTCATTTTTGTACAAGTTACATGCTAAACAGAGCTAAAGCATTGCTGCATAATTCATTATTATATGTGCCACTTTATTGTAAACTAACTTTAAACAACATGTTAATATGCTTTGAAATAAAAAACATGGAACAGAGGTTTAATTTTGCCTTAATTTGCTTTATTCACTCTATCCAGCTACTTATGCATTACTGGAAAGACAGTCTAGATCTGGAGAGATGGGAGAGCATCATTCCTCTCTAGCTCACCGTTATATCGGAGCTGCTGCATGAGCAGAGGATCCTCCATCACAGTCTCCATCAGTCTTCGTCTCATTTGGAATCAGGCAACGCACAAAGTGAGGGTGAGTGGACCTCAATATTGTTATTAGCTTGATTTAATAGAGATAAATAGAGCTCCTGTTAGTAGTGATTATACTCTGTTTATTTACAGTAGATTGCTTAAGAATATTTAATGAAGCATTTATAAAACATTATTCCAGTATTAAAGATAATACTCCACTCTATGAAGGGCAGATGAAGAAGACTAGTACCTCCTTCCTCAGCCGTTGAACCTTTTCCTTCCAATTGAACTTGTTTCAAATTTTTATTGAGAGTCTCTACTTTACCCTTTACAAGCCTGGGTTTCTGAAATATTGATTTGTTGCATAGAAGTAAGTATCTTTGGGTGGAGTAAGGATCTTTTTTTTTAGTTCATACCCTCCTTCTTGCTTCTTGGCCAGCACACTAACTTGGGTTTAAGATAATTGTGGATGTCATAATTAAACAAATCTATGACATGATCCATTTAACCAGGATAAAATATAAATATTTATAAATAAACTATATAAAGTAAAATGATATGGTCATCTTGTTACAAAAATTAATAACTTAATAAATTGGAACACTCACAGATAACTTTACCACTATACTTTCCCAGTAAAGCACTTCGACTTGTCAATATTTATGTGATAAACAAAAAAATTACATTGACATTGATAATAGAGATAAGATACTCACTTCTTGTCTAACTTCCATCGGTACACAGACAGTCTCAGACGGTCTCCGATATTTGATGCCTTTTTCAGACTTCATTAGGTTACTTTATTAGCCAGAAAGTAAGTTATATATGTTTTTGTGATAAAGTAGACATTATATTTGCTGTTCTTTTCTTCAGAGATTCTTCATCTTTTATTGTGACTTTATATTGAACATTTAATAGAGATCAAAGCTTCTTATAAAAAGCACAAACAGAAAGCTCACAACTATAGTGTTGTATTTGTATAACATATTATATTATTATTATATTATATTATAATATATTCCTTCATAATGATTCTTCTCATAGTGATTGTTCGATTTTGTTATGTAGGATAAGGTTGGATGTGCTGGGCAGACCTGGGCGTGGTTTATAAGGTCATTTGTTTGTCTTATGGTTATTAAAATACAAATGATTAAATAAAAAAATGTTAAATTATATTTGTTTAAAAATATATAATAAATCAATATATAAAGAAAACAAGAAAGGGATGACTGTAAAGGCAAAATAGAATCACAGTTTAGAGCACATTGTTGGTGTATTTCTTAAACCGGTCATTAAAATGTTTGGTAAGACACACTTCATAAAAACATGTCCTTCTTTCCCATTAAAAAAAAAAACTGAAGTAGGTTTTAAATGTTATGTCTATTGTTTAGAATTTATTTGTTTTGGATCTAAATTCAACCGTGTTGAGACCGCAGTTTCTTTAGTGTCCAGTAGAGGCCCCGGTGCTCTGTTCACGGATTATAGAGGCAGACCCGGTGACATTCCTATCGAGTATCTTTTACTGATCGAGAGAAATCTAAGTATTCATCTCCCCGAATACTAACATTAACTGTAATCTTTATGGTGATAGTGGAGATTTAATGTAACCTTCTTTAATCTGTTATTTACATTTTGGGGAAACTATGTCATTACATCATTTGTGTACATTACATCTACGATGCACCTGACACTGAAGCCAGACTATAAGTAGATTTCCCACAGACTTTCTTCAGGCTCGTGACAAGAGGGAGAAAATTGATCCTTAAGACACTCAGTCCAACAAAGAGAAACAGGTGTGCTGAGTGTTAACAGCTTAGCACTTGAGTGTAAATTTGATAAAACTTAATTTTTTTTCTTGGATTCCATGTGAGACTCCTTAAAGATTTTCCACTGAACTTTTACATTTTTCTACTCAATATAAAATTAATTACTTTTTTTGTATTTAACACAGCAAATGCAACAATTAATTTTTTTATTCATATAACTAACCATAACTTTAGCGCAACTCTATAAAATCTATTATACTATTATTTCTGGGATTATTGAAATCACTGAATGTAAATCAGTTTAGATAAAATTTTATGGTACATTTCTTTCACCATAATGTTTGATAATGTTGTCTTTTGGTAAAACAACATTCTTTTCCGTCACACAAATATTTGTGCTGATATTTATTGGTAGATGTAAAATGTTCAAAATGTTCTGTCTATTGTTTAGAGTTCTTTTATCTGGACTTGAGTTAAACTGAATTGAGACAGCAGTTCCTTTAGTTTCCAGTAGAGGCATCAGTGCTCTGTTCAATAACTGCATGTGATTTTTTCTTGTCGTTGTTCTCCTGAATATTCCTCAGCTCCCTTCAAACTTTATTATGCTTTCTCTTTGTCGTTGTATTCAGAATGCTTCTGACTGACTGAGGCTGAATAGTTGTTGTGGTTGGTCTGTATCTATGCTCATAAATAAAAACATCTAGTGATAGAAATAGGAGGCGTTTGAACTATTAGTATTGTTTTATTATTGTAGTTTCACAAGCCATGAATAAAATCATCCCCAGTAAAAGACACCAAACTTCTTTAGTTTCCCTTTTTTAAGCCTTTAGAGCTGTCTTTAATGTTTATTATTATTAAGTTAATGTATTGAAGTGGAGTCAATGCATTGTGTTAAATCCACTGTGTTTTTGATTCCCTCCTCTCACTCTTCCATTCTCCGCAGTTCGGTGCTCATCACACCTTCCATATTCTGTTATATCAATGACCTTCACATTATCTTGAATAAACTCTATAATACCTCTTGCACAAACATGGTGGAATTAATTGACCTTAAAATGTCATAATATCTACCACAAGGACTAATTTTATCATTTTAATAACATACTTTGGTTTTGTTTTTCAGCGCAAGGGTGCAACATGCTGTTTCCAGATGCAAGGACATAAAGAACCACCGAACACCTCTAATTAAGGTAAAGAAGATTCTCATGCAAAATACTGCAATATAAACTGTTTGTACATGTCTGCAATGACATCAACTAAACAATATCAACAAAAATAAATCATAAAATGGCACCACAGCTTGTCTACTGGAGGTTAGTTATCTTGTAATGCAGAATAAAAAAACTTAACCATTCAAAATAGACTAAGATCCACAATTAGACACCCCCTCAGGATATAAAGCACTTTGAGTGTCTAGAAAAGTGCTATATAAATGTCATGAATTCTTCTTATTATTAATAATATACAAATATTATGTTTGGGAGAGTGTTAAAATGATTAAACAATATGACTGATATTTTATTTTTGATAATTATTTTTATTGATATTGAATCATGTATTTATTTATTTTAAATAACATAACTCATTATTTCGTTTTGTGACTTTCATTTTCACAAGTTCACAAGCGTTGAGATTTATCAAAGCAGAGAGTCAGTGTTTAACTGCAGAACCATTTTATTCTACACAACTACAGAGAGGGAAGTTAGGCATATGCTGTGCAAGCCTTTTAGAAAGATCCATGGGAGCACTTTACTCTTCATCATGGCCTTTCTGTGTAAGGAAGAGACATGAAGAAGGAAAATTCATTTGAAAATTGAACAAATATTTTTCACTTTGATAAATTATCGATTGTGCATGCGCATATTAAATATGCTTGGTCATGAGCAGCATTTCAGAATCAAAGTTATTGAATTTAAAATAGAATTCTGTGAAGCCTACATATTTACTGAGGGTTCTCACCTTGGCTCCTGAGTCACGGCTCTTGGCTCTCATCTTATTGACCTGGGATTCAGCAATATCAGCTCTCTCCTCCGCCTCATCCAGCTCATGCTGCAGCTTACGGAACTTCCCAAGGTTAGAATTGGCCTGTTCCTCCTGTAAGAATATATTAAAATAGTTGTCTTCCTTAAAAAAAGCCCCATTCTTCTTTTATAAAATACATCTCAATACATTTCTTCAGATGCTGCACAGATTAGAACACAAAAAATGTTCATAAAGAGATTTTTAACATACCGCCTCCTCTGCAGCTCTCTTGTAGGACTTCACCTTCAGCTGGAGTTTGTCAACCAGGTCTTGCAGACGGCTCAAATTTTTACGATCTTCCTCAGTCTAGACACAAAGTACACAAGAGCCAACATGATTTTTCCCAAAAGTTTTAAAGGGCTGAATGCCATGATGTTTCCAAAACTGTGACCTGGTAGGTGAGCTCCTTGATGCGCCGCTCAAACTTTCTGACTCCCTTCACAGAGTCGCTTGATTTTCTTTGTTCCATCTCTACTTCATTTTCCAGCTCTCTCACCTAACAGATGTAAAAGGGACAGCTAAATCAAAAATTTGTTATTTTGACAAAAGGAACAGTAATCAATAGCTTACCCTGGATTCCAGTTTCTGGACCTGCTTCTTGCCACCCTTCATGGCGATCTGCTCCGCTTCATCCAGGCGGTGCTGGAGGTCCTTGATGGTCTGCTCCATGTTCTTCTTCATGCGCTCCAGGTGAGCGCTGGTGTCCTGCTCCTTCTTCAGCTCCTCTGCCATCATGGCAGCATCAGTGATGGCCTTCTTGGCTTTTTCCTCAGCGTTCCTGCACTCCTGCACGGCCTCCTCCACCTCGGTCTGAAGCTGCCCGTTGTCTCCCTCCAGCTTCTTCTTCTGGTTCAGCAGACTGGTGTTCTGAACAAGAAAGACATTGAGGTTCAGATCCTCTCGAGATGATGGTTTCCAATAGAAGAGTTTGATTGCTACAGGTGTGTGGTACCTGAGAATGCAGCAGCTGAACTCTCTCGCTGACGTCCAGCAGCTCCTGCTCGGCCAGCTTCCTTCCTCTCTCCGTCTGTTCCACCAGAGATCTCAGCTCATCCAGTTCAGCCTGGAGCAAGTTGTTGCGTCTCTCCACGATGGCAATGTTCTCTTTGAGATCATCATTAGCACGAAGAGCATCATCTAACTGAAGTTGAGCATCCTGAATAAAGGAAGCTCTAGAAATTAGTATAATTTAACTTTAATTTTGGCTAGATTTAGTATTTTTTAACATACTTTGAGGTGCCCATGAATGCTCTTAAGCTGTTTCTGGGCTTCTGAAGCCTGTCTGTTGGCCTGGCTGAGCTGAATCTCCATCTCATTGAGGTCTCCCTCCATCTTCTTCTTCAGTCTGAGAGCCTCGTTCCTGCTGCGAGTCTCTGACTCCAGTGAGCTCTGCAGGGTATCCACCACTCTCTGCTGGTTCCTCTTGGCCTGCTCCATCTCCTCATCTTTCTCTGTTAGCTTGCGTTCAATATCAGCCTTCACTTGATTGAACTCCAGCTGAGCTCTGAGGATCTTGCATTCCTCATGCTCAAGAGAACCCTGTGAAAATGTAAAGTATTTTTATCATACTATATTCAAACTTTGTAGGTGAACAGCTAGAAAACTTGACTTGTGGCATCTACAGTAGCATCAATTTATTACCTCTGCCTCTTCCAAAGCTGCTTGAATTTCAGCTTTTTCCTGCTCCAGCTGCTTATGAATTTTCTCCAATTCATGAATGTTTTTTCCAGACTCACCAATTTGTTCAGTGAGGTCACCAATTTCCTCTTTTAAAACACAGTAGAATCAACATTTGTATGTTTTTGTTTTATAGTCAGATACATGTCAGGTAGATCAGTAACAGTTTCTGGGCACCTTGGAGATTCTTGTTCTCTCTCTTCATAGTCTCTAAATGATCAAGAGATTCCTCGTAAGAATTCTTAAGTTTGAACAGTTCTGTACTCAGAGATCTGGCTTCCTTCTGAGAGCTTTCCAGCTCACTCTGAGACTCTTCATACTTTTGCTTCCACTCAGCCAGGACCTAGTTTAGGATGTTAGATGTTTTTTTTTTTACCTTCTGGATCTCTAAAAATCTTTATATATTTTTTATTTATTTATTTTTTTTTAACCTTGTCAAAGTTCCTCTGCTTCTTGTCCAGAGCAGCAGCTGCTGCATTAGATCTCTCCACATCCACCATCAGATCTTCAATCTCATTCTGCAGCCTGTGCTTGGTCTTCTCCAGAGAGGAGCATTTAGCATTAACAGCTTCCACAGCTTCTTCTGCATCTTGCAGACGCTGAGCCAGCTTCTTCCTTAATGAGTTTCAGAAAGAAATTCAAATGTTGGTATGACAATCTACTTAAGAAAATCAAACATTGTTTTGCTCCTACTTAGCATCCTCTAGCTCCTCAGTCCTCTGGATGGCATCAGTTTCGTACTTAGTTCTCCATTGAGCCACCTCAGAGTTTGCCTTGGACAGACTACGCTGCAGCTCAGCTTTGGCCTCCTGCTCCTCCTCAAACTGCTCCCTCAGCAGATCAGCATCATGACGAGCAGACTGGACTGCATGAGCCAAGGCATTCTTGGCCTGAGAGGGGAAATGTATTATTTGTGTTACGCAACGGAACATGTTCAGCTTGTGGAGAAAGACCTTCCACAGACCTTGACTTCCTCCTCCAGTTGTCTCTTGAGATCTTCAATCTGCTGGGTGTAGGACTGCTTGCTTCTAGTTAGCTGAGAAACCAGGGAATCCTTCTCCTCAAGCTGCCTGGAAAGCTCACCTAGATTAAAATTATCAACAGAAATTCTGAAAAAACTTGAGATGAAGTGGAACAAAGTAGTGCCAAATCATGAGCCTCACCATTTTCAGTTTGCAGCTTAGCCTTTTGCATTGTAAAGTCATTAATGCCTCTCTGAGCTTCTTCATATTTGGTTCTGTATTCTGACATCTGGTCTTCAAATGTTCGACACATTTTCTCCAAATTTGCCTGGAAAGTCCAATTGTGATAGGGCATCAGAAGTTGGTCAAATAAAATACATCTCTTTTTGGTTATTATTTAACTACCTTTGACTTAACAAGCTGCTCCATGTTGGAGACTACATCATCAAGTTCTAACTTCAGCTCACTCTTCTCCTTCTCCAGCTTCTGCTTGACTCTCTGCAGGTTGTCGATCTGCTCACCCAGATCAGCCACACTGTCAGCATGTTTCTTCCTCAGAGTGGCTGCAGTGGCCTCATGCTGCAGAGTGGCCTCTTCAAGGTCTCTGCGCAGCTTCTGGAACTCAGCTTCGCGTTTCTTGTTCATCTCAATCTGGGCAGCGGTGGCTCCACCAGCCTCCTCCAGCCTCTCACTGATCTCCTCCAGTTCTCTGGACAGATCAGCCCTCTGCTTCTCGACTTTCGCTCGAGCAGCTCTCTCAGCCTCCAGCTCTTCCTCAAGCTCTTCAATTCGTGCCTGAATATGTGAACAAAAGCACATTTAAAATGCATTATTTACTCAACTCCTCCCTCTTAAAAAAAACTATAACAAAATTTACCTGGAGCTCCTTAAGTTTCTTTTGAAGCTGAGCTCCTAATGCTTGTTCGTCTTCAATTTTGCTATTAAGCTGAGTGATCTCAAAGTCCTTCCTGTATTGCAAAGTGTTTTTGGTACATGTTAAAGATTTCGATTATGATTTCTTTTTTTTGTTTGTTTAAAAAAAATAAAAACACACTTCTTGATCCTCTCTTCTAGTTGCTGTTTGTCATTTTCCAGGTCCATCACACTTTCTTGGGTCAATTTTAAGTCCCCTTCAAGCTTCCTCTTCGCTCTCTCCAGATCCATACGAAGTTTCTTTTCCTGTTCCAGGGATCCTTCAAGCTAGCAGAAGAAAAAAAATAATTTGTATTTTATTTTGCGAACCAATTTCCTGGCATTTTCCATTTTATGAACAATTAACAAAATAACTACTCACATCATCCACTTGTTGCTCCAGCTTAGCTTTGGCTTTGGTGAGAGTGTTGACTTTGTCTTCCTCACTCTGGAGATCATCCAGTGTTTGCTGGTGGGCCTCCTGCAGAGCTTTCTTCTCCTTGGTCAGCTTAGCAATGATCTCATCCAAAGCTGCCATCTCCTCTGTCAGGTTTTTAACCTTTTACAACAGTGAAACTGATTTAAAAGTCTTGAAACAAACCATTCTTTAATCTGACTTCAGACTTGAAAACTGACCTTGTTCTCAGTAGCATGCTTTTCTTTCTCCACTTTAGCCAGAGTGAGCTCAAGATCATCAATGTCTTTCTTGAGTTCAGAGCATTCATCCTCCAGCTTCCTCTTCTTTGCTACCAACTCTGAATTCATTTCTTCTTCATCTTCCAGTCTTTCTGTCAGCTCTTTGACTTTGGCCTCAAGCTGAATCTTACTCTTGATCAGACCCTCACATCTCTCCTCAGCATCACAGAGATTGTCTTGCTCCTGTTTAAATATCACATGTGCATTTTAACTCATTTGTTTTCTACTATTTTTTTAGTTTCAGTCACAAAATCAAACTCACAGACTGCACTGCGAGCTGCAGGTCGTTCTTTTCTTGGAGAAGAGAAACCATCTTTTCTTCAAGCTCCTTTCTACGAGCTTCAGATTTGGCATAAGCTTCCTTAAGCTTCAGGAATTCTTCCTTCATGTTAGCCATCTCTTTCTCAGCTTCAGCAGATCTCAGCAGTGGCTTGATCTTAAAGTAGAGCTTCATCCAGGGCCAGTTCTTAACTCCCATGAATGCTCGGACATTCCACTGGATCACAAGCAAGGCATCTCTGCAATGAACTTGCTCACATTAACACTGTACACACAGTCAGTAATACTGATATAAATTCTAATGTGAATTCATTAACCTGCGCTCAACAATCTTCTGGAACTCAATTCTTGAGAGGAAACCACGAGACCTTGCCTGAATACCAGTAATGATGAGAGCAAGACGGTCATCTCGCATCTCCTCAAGAGTACCCAGAAGACCAGCCTTAAAAAACACCTTTATAGGCGATGTAAATATATATTGTTATCTATTGATCAAAAAAGAAGTGTTCTTAAAGATTTAAATAGCTTTTTAAAAATATTTTATCATACCTTTGTATGTCCGAACTTGTACTGGTTGTGATCGATTTCCAAAGACCCCAGTAATTTCTCAGCTCCCTTCCTGCTGTCGATAAACTGTCCCTCAGGGATAGCAGCAGGATTTAGGATACGATATCTGTCAAGAGTGACAAAAAGTTATTATTTTGTTAGCCAACTAGTGCATCACATCCAAAATTAAAATCATTTTTAGTTTAAATATTGTGTTACATATCAGATTTTTCAGTTTACCTCTGTTTGAAATCTCCGTAGAGGATCCTGTTGGGGAAGCCTTTCCTGCAGATTCTGATGCCCTCCAGCACACCGTTACAGCGCAGCTGGTGCATGACCAGAGGATTCTCCATCGCTCCAGGAGTCTTTGTCTCATTTGGAATCAGGCAACGCACAAAGTGAGGGTGAGTGGACCTCAAGTTGGTCATCAGCTTGTTCAAGTTCTCCTGTTGGTGGAGAACCCATTTTGTTTTTGTTTTTTACACCTTTGTGTTAAAAAAACAGATAAAGGTCTAATTTCCATCGCAATGGGAAAGCTCTGTATGTTACCCTGTGAAGTGCAGACACTGTCTGGAAAGAAGAGCCTTTTTTCTTCTTTTCTTTTCCCTTGCCAGCACCTCCTCCACCACCCTCTGCTGCTGATCCAGGAAGAACAACACAGTTTTTGACCTAATACATTTGTTTAAATATTATATATTACATTCTGTGACGTACCAGAGTCAGCACCAGCATAACCAGCAAACAGGTTTGACAAGAGTTTCATGGTGGACTTCTGATAGAGTCCAACGACAGTCTCATTGAGAGGATCCTTGTTCTTCACCAGCCAGTTATTAATATTGTAATCAACAGTACCAGCGTAGTGAACCAGGGAGAAATGAGCCTCGGGTCTACCCTTGACAACCCTAGGCTTCTGAAAGTTGTTTGACTTGCCCAAGTGATTGTCATAAAGCTTAGCTTTGAATGTTGCATCACTGGCTTTGGGGAACATGCACTCCTCTTCAAGGATGGACATGATACCCATGGGCTAGAATAAACAGTAAAGAAATTGCGGTGAGAAGAGATTTTTTTGACTATTCTGTTACATTTTATTTACCTTTTCTATGAGATCAATACAAGCTTGCAAGTCCATGCCGAAGTCAATGAACTCCCACTCAATACCCTCCTTCTTGTACTCCTCTTGCTCCAGCACAAACATGTGATGGTTGAAGAACTGCTGTAACTTCTCATTAGTGAAGTTGATGCAGAGCTGCTCAAAGGTGTTGAACTGCAGGTGGGCAATATTGAATAATGTCAATTATAAGTTAAATGTAGTAAATATTACTGAAAACAGTGCTCATGATGTCAGCTTACATCAAAGATCTCAAAGCCAGCGATGTCCAGCACACCAATGAAGTACTGGCGAGGCTGTTTGGTGTCCAGAGATTGGTTGATTCTCACCACCATCCAGAGGAACATCTTCTCGTACACTGACTTGGAAAGAGCACCAATGGCATAGTACACCTTTTGTGAGATATTAAAAGTACATTTAGACAAATCCCCACTGCATGCAAAACTAGTTATTTGGTCAAAAGTAAGCCTTCACCTGCTGGACATTTTGTCCCTTTGTGACCCACTCATTTCCGACTTTGACTCTTGGGTGGCAGAGAGCCTTGATGAGATCAGCTGAGTTCAGGCCCATCAGGTAAGCTGATTTATCAGCATCTATTGATGTAAAAACAATAATTGGTCTGATTATAATGAGACTTTCGATGAGTAAACGAGTTTCCATCACCAGCATTTCTTTGAAGTACTAACCCTCAGTTCCATCAGCCTCGGCCTGTTCCTCTCTCTGCTTCTGCTTGAACTTCATGTTACCATAGTGCATGATGGCACCGGTCAGCTTGTAGATGCTGTTCTTCTCCTCTTGGGTGAAGCCCAGCACGTCAAAAGCTTCCTAAACCAAAAATACATTTCTCGGACTGTGTAATGTATCGAACAACCATGAGAGTAAGAATTATAAGATGCTTAACACACATCTGTTGCCATCAGCTCATCAGAGTCATCAATCGAGGCCACTTGCGTCTCTCCTTGGGAGATGTAGGCATAATCGTAAGGGTTTGCTGTGATCAGCAGCATCTCTGAGAAGAAGCAAATGTGTGCTTTTGATGAGTGTAAAACAATCAGCTGCATCAGTTGTTTTCACCAAGTCTCCTTTTCTCACCTAGAAGCTCCGGTTTCTTTTGAGACAGGATCTGGTAGAAAATGTGATAATCTCTCTCCGCTTTGAGCTGAAAAGTCACTCTGGATTTCTCTAACAGATCTATTTAAATATAGAAATTAGGGTTTAGCATTTAATTTAAAAGTGAAACGATTAGGAAAGAGCGGTAAGAGGTTGCTCTACTTACAAGTCTCAATATCAGCAGAAGCAAGCTTTCCACTGGCGGCGAAGTGAATGCGAATGAACTTGCCCTTTGAAAAGACACTCAATGTCATTTCTTTTCAGTTGAGAAGCATTTATGGTTAAAAACTTCACATACAAATCGGGACGAGTTGTCGTTCCTGATGGTCTTGGCATTACCAAAAGCCTCCAGAGCTGGGTTACACTGAATGATTTGATCCTCCAGAGTACCCTTTCAAATGAAAGGAAGTGTTTTATATGTTCAATGATCATTGAAGTCCACTAACCCTGCATTATAACATGGCTACCATTATCATATTAGAAACATACCAACCTTGCATTTTAACAACTCGGCTGTTCTTATTACTGTATTGATTTCTTTGTTTGTTGGTTTCAATCAATGTAAACAATTAATGTGTATAGTATTGGCTAAAAGCAGCGACATTATATAATTGTATTAATTTATATAGTTGGGACATAACAATTTAATACCTAAATTATTTTGTCTTCTTCTCTTGTTCATTTATTTGTGTCTAAAACATAGTTGATCTGATTCAGTTTGAAGTTAAAAACTTTTAACCTTCTTATCACTAGCCTCCTTCTTTCCACTCCCTGCAGCAATGCTGGCAAAGTACTGAATGACTCTCTTGGTGTTCACAGTCTTTCCAGCTCCAGATTCTCCACTGTAAAGAGGAAGCAATCCTAGGAGTCGATTCGTAAAAATCTACTGTAACATCCAACAAAAAAAGAGAGAAATCTTACGTGATTAGAATAGACTGGTTTTCTCTGTCTGTAAAGATGAAACAGTCACAGTAAGGGCTATGCCATGTTAAGTCTTGCAATAGAAAAGATTGTTTAAGAGGAGAAGTATGAGCTAGTCTCACCTGCTAACATGTACTGGTAAGCATTGTCAGAGATGGAGAAGATATGAGGAGGAGCTTCACTCCTCTTCTTTCCTCTGTAGGCAACCACCACCTCTTGATTGTAGACTGGCAGCCACTTGTAGGGGTTGACGGTTACACAGAAGAGCCCAGAGTAGGTCTGGAAGAGAACGACTGCATGTTTAGATCCACTGGCTCCACAGAACGAAAACTTGAGTGATTTAATCAGGACTCACGTAGATCATCCAGGCTGCGTAACGCTCTTTGAGGTTAAACAGCACAGCGGGCTCGTGGAGGAAGGTGAACATCGCCATGTCCTCAATTTTATCAAACTTTGGTGGGTTCTGAGGATGCACATCGACCTCCTTCACAACCACTGTCTGTGGGTTACATGGAAAGATGTTTTACAACAACATTTTTTATAAAGGTGTATCCAACCAGAATTCTTAAATTATATCATACCTTCCCAAATTCGGTCTCGACGGTGGCTTTATCTCCTTCTCTACTGCTGACGGTGCCCTTGACGTACTCAACCTCTGGGTCAGGCACAAAGCATTCCCTCTTAATGTCAAAGGCGCGAGTTTGGGCCTCCAGACGCTCCTTGTCTGACTTTCGTAAGAATGGAGCCGCAGGGCCAAACTCTGCCATCAAAGCATCCCCCATCTTTCAGTCTGCACAGGTTTAAATATTGTAAATCTAGTTCAAATATAATGTTGAGCGATATTGTATATTTAGATTATACTAAGGATATCCAATATCAAAACCACTCTACTGCGAAGATGACAGAAAACAGTCAGCAGCCTTAAGTAGAAGAACAGAGTGCAGAAGTTACATTTTTAGGGTTGCGGTCCACAAAAATGTATTGTTATCAATAACTATTTTTTTGTATTTTTGATTTCATTTTTTTGTTAAACAAACAAACTTTATAACGTTTTGTGTAAAATAAGGAAATACAGCTCAGAGTTAAAAGAGTGACGTAGTTAATTGAAGCAAAATAATATTAATAGTCTGGTTTTGATTAATGTAAATTATCAGAATAATCCTTTAATCTTTACTTAAAAAATTATTCAATGTAACGTTCTCTGACATTGTTAATGGGCTCGACATAATGGAACTAGATTGTTTGTCAGTGTCTCTTACCTTCTGGTCAGATGCTGATGGTTTGCCGTCCTGGGGTTATAGAGATTGACAAAGCATAATTTAAAACACAATCACAGTTTCCATTACATTAGTCGAGAATGGACTAATAACAAACAAACAGAATAACAAATTTTAAACAAGATCAGGCTTCCATTGAGAGTTCGTCTCTAAAGTCTTACCGTTTGATGACACAATAAAAAAACTGTCTGATGCCATCAACTCTCCTCCCCCTTTTATAATCAAAGGGCTTCTCTAAATATGGGAGGAAATCTCTGAAGCATGTTATGTTATGAGTTTGGTTAGGATTCAAAGGCGATGAGTGTCTATGGAGGCAGGCGCAAGTTTATTCTGTATCGGTTGTAATTCATGCCAAAAGTGAGCTAATGCATGCGCTTGTCATTACGTGTACTCCGTCAGCTTGTTTAAAATAAACACAAAACTACATGGAACATCCTGAGGTGTGCAGATCTATCTTTTTTCTTGCCAACACAATCATTGAAAGTTTTCTACAAAGAGTTTTCTTATCATATTTGCTATATTTTGACTGTGTATACATTTTCAGAAGCATAACATTAAAACATCTATAGAAATTCAGTTGAACAAAAAACTGTTAATTTGCAATAAATTTGGTTGCTTTTTTTGTCATCGCCCTAAATTTAAAAATCCACACAACACAAAAAAAATTTAAATGAGTTCCCATGGTTTATATTCTCTTTATTTTCTTTACTTATTTATTTTCTTTACTGTTTCCAGTGCGTAGAACAGTAGGATGTTGCTATCGTCTGATTTCTACTTAAGACGAGTGTCATCTCGCGCTGCCAATCAAAGCTGCAGTTTTCCGCCGAAGCTTGCAGCACTCAATCAAGGGTCAAGGTCAGTTTTCAGCTGCCGCACTCAGACCTCCGTCGCTGACATGCTATTGTTCCTCTGCCTTTACACTCGTGGACAAATATAACCTGTGAGATTCCTGCTTCCAAATGATTGATCAGAACAGCTTGTGTCTAAACAAACACTGCCTAAAGTGATATAAACCCCACATCCCACTGACGGTGACGTTCAACTGTTTTGAGAGGAATTGAGTAAAAACTGGCCCGATTTTCTTTCTATTCTTTAAAACTGACAAAGTGGGTTATTAGAATGAACGAACAATAGGTGTGCAATCATTTCTGAATTCATATTTTGTGCATTAGTGTTTTTTTTTTAACCCAGCAAGCAAATACCTGCAATTGTTTTTTTTGCTGCAAGTATATCCGTTTCTATTTTTATATCTCAAAGGATAATAAAATGGCTTTTTTTTAGATGGCTCATAATGTGTTTTTTATTTTTATTTAATTTCATCTCAATCTACAATCACTTATCTATTTTTTTTAGAATACCACCAAAACATCCCTTTTGTTTTTTTGTTTGTTTTTTTATGAAGAACAAACCATAATTTACCCTGCGCTCTGTGGATGGGTTTGCATTGATGCATACTCCTGCTCCTGACCGTCACTCATCGTCCAGTGCGCTCTTGATTGTTCGCATTGTTTCCTTCCCATTGTTCCCAAAGATAACCCTGTGAAATTCCTGCTGAGGCTCTGACCAAATGAAAGCAGCTAATGAGCGGCACAAAGCAGATGTCACATTGCTGAAAGTCTCCAGGGGCATAAATAAACAAGCCAGTCAAATACAGCCACTTAAGTTACGTGACCAATTGGGGGAAACGATGGCAGTCATAAGACAAATTTATTATTAACCAGCACACATTGTTATTCCAATTTAAATATAAAAAACTAGTAGTCAAAAATGTGTTCCTTTTTTGTTGTTTAAACCTAGTCTCATGGTGTTCCTTTCATTCAACTGCTACAAAGCATCCGAGGGTCAGCTAACTGTTAGGAGTACTTGTCACCCGGAGTCATGAAGGTGAAAGTTTAAGATGCTGCTACATTTCTTCTGCACCCTGCGGATCTTTAAGAGCCTTGAGATGCCAAAAGCTCTGCAGTTGATTGCGATAACAGGATGCTTCCTCCCTTTTTCTTATTTAACGCCACCTCTGTTGTTCAGGTTCTAGATTTTGAGAGCAAACATTTTGCTTTATCTGTGGTTAAACTGTCTTTATCTGAGCATCGCTCTTTCATTATAAAGCTTCTGTGATAAACCAAGGATTTGTTTATATATATATATATATATATATATATATATATATATATATATATATATATATATATATATATATATATTTGTAGAAGAAACATTTGTTTTTAGTATGATACTTTAAAATATACTGAACTGAAGAACATTTTCTCTTTCAGTGTTGGAGGACGTTCTTGGACCTGATTTCTTCTAAGAGCCCGAATGAGAGAAGACCAAAGCTCTAGTGTTTCCTCCAGAATGAAAACGTTCTTGGACCTGATTTCTTCTAAGAGCCCGAATGAGAGAAGACCAAAGCTCTAGTGTTTCCTCCAGAATGAAAACGTTCTTGGACCTGATTTCTTCTAAGAGCCCGAATGAGAGAAGACCAAAGCTCTAGTGTTTCCTCCAGAATGAAAACGTTCTTGGACCTGATTTCTTCTAAGAGCCCGAATGAGAGAAGACCAAAGCTCTAGTGTTTCCCCCAGAATGAAGACGTTCTTGGACCTGATTTCTTCTAAGAGCCCGAATGAGAGAAGACCAAAGCTCTAGTGTTTCCTCCAGAATGAAAACGTTCTTGGACCTGATTTCTTCTAAGAGGCCGAATGAGAGAAGACCAAAGCTCTAGTGTTTCCTCCTGAATGAAAATGTGCTTGGTGTCTCATTGTACTTCACAAAATAAAACAGGGTCATGTTATGATATTCTCTACTCTGCACTATCTTCTAACTATTGTCTTTTTACTCTGATAGTGTTATGAAGATTAAATCTTTTTTTGCTATATTCATTTAACATTTTTTGTTAAATAGTTAGCTTTAGGAAACACTAATCTGCCTGTTTCAGGTCCTTGTAGTGATCCAAATGTTTAACCCTTTTATATTGTTTTTATGATGATCATATTTTATTAATTTTGATTAAAGGTTTTATTACTGTTTTGAGACGTGTGTTCTCTGATTTAAACCAAGCATCCTTCTGGGTTCAGTTTATATTTGTATTAACTTAATGATTAAAAGTTAATATGATGAGAAGAATCTTAAATGAGAAGAAAACGAACTGATTACTTCAGGATATTCATCGCATCAATTATATAAAGCATTGGGGTGTAATTTTATCTGATTAAAAAGACTCATGATGTT
The DNA here is from genome assembly GCA_900490495.1 of Danionella dracula. Taxonomy (NCBI): domain Eukaryota; kingdom Metazoa; phylum Chordata; class Actinopteri; order Cypriniformes; family Danionidae; genus Danionella; species Danionella dracula. The sequence goes on from UELW01000611.1 coordinate 202,747, forward strand.
TCATTTAATTAAGTACAAAAACATGGCATGACCCTAACTGATAGATATCCTGGAATTATAAAGAAATTTATGGATGCATTTGGTGGATGGCCTATGTGCTGTAATTTAGCTATTGCAAATTGTCCATTGTATTTCTGTTTTTCTATTAACCATTGTCTGGTGTTCGGGTCTGTGAGACCCATTTTCAGTTTTCATCAAAATAAAAATGATACAAGCAAATATTATTTTAAACTGAGATTCACTGTGCTTGGCTTATTTTCTGTGAGAAACGTAAATTAAAACAGATTTTTATGACCCCACAGTGTATCCCCTAAACATTTATATCACACACGAGGTGTTTGGCTCTACTGGACCTGAAGCAGGAAAGTGTGGAAATAATAGATTATTTACCTTTATTCTGTCTTCTCACACAAACACTTTTAGATTTTAGTATCAAATTCTGTGATTGCGTGAATTAAAAGCTCCAAAAGGCAATGAATCCAGCAGAGCCACCAACCCTGCCAGAGTAACAATAATGAGAACACCACACACGGTTTAACTCTAAACGTGAAGAAATCAGGTTAAAGAGCAATAAATAAAGTATATTTGCTGTTTATATCACTTGTTTCCTGGCTCAAGTAAATAACTTTTAAGTGTTTTAACATAAAATGTTCTGATTGGGATTAAAAATCAATGTGTCCACCAGACCCTCAAACACCACCTGAGGATCAATAATGTGAACACCACACGAGGGTTAAGTAATCTATTGTAAATATGATCATTTATTTGGAATAAAATGGTTTTAACCTTGTGTTTTGTATGCTTGTGTTTATTAAGTTTAATGTGTTTCGTTCCAAGGGCTTTCTAATTTTCTTGTAAAGCAGTATAATAATCCACTTTCGGAGTCCTAATGTTTGTGATTTTTATTTTCCAAAGCAGAGTCAGAGTTACATAAATTCTGACTTTCAGACGCTTAAAGGCATCACTGAATTAATAAATAAAGCAATATTATTGCCCAACGGTAAGGAACAGTCACTTCATAAAAACTTTATATTGTTTGTGATCTTTAAATAATTACACATCTTGTTTGAGTCTTGTAATTGGCGATTCGACTAATTATCTTATTCTATCCTCACATAATTCCTTATGACACTAAATGTATTTTAGCCTCTATTGCTTTTTTTATTAACAGAATTCAGTAACAAATTAAGAACAGTCTCAATTCAGTACAAGAACAGAGAGAACAAGCCAGGAGGATTAAAAAACAAAACAAAAAATTATTCACAAATGTTGTAAAGCTTAAACAATGTAACAGTTTTCACAGCCTTCTTATTAGTACAAGAATCAATTGAATTAACACACTCTTATGTAAATGAGGAGTTCAATAACACGTGGTGGTCTGTTTACAACTCTCGATTTATGGAGATAAAAATTAGTTAGAAAAATAATTAGGTTAATCAGGTATAGGCTAGAGCAAGTGGATTGTTCCTCTGACACGAAACCAAATTACACATTTCCCTAGAACAAAGAGAATTTTGAGTGCAGGTTGACAGCGATAAAGGCCTGGTGTGAGGACAGGACCTCATTAAACGGGTTTCCGCTTCTTCAGCGTTTTCGCAAAAAGAATTAAGTGTGTTAATAACCTTTTAAATCTTTTCTAATAAGAGTTTGTAGGCGCCTCTAGCTTGTGGACGATATTATGAGGCGGCGGACGTTTCGAGGCTTCTTCTCGGCGAGGCGGATGTGACGTCATTACGTCAACATGAAAGATGGCGACGCATCACCGTCAGAATGCAGCAGGGCGCAGGAAGGTGCAGGTACTGATTTTAAGGTTTTCAAAGTGTCTCTGCTGTGAGGGATATTTTTCTGTCTTTCGGGAATGGTTGCACTTCAGACTCGAGTTTTAAGTCCGCTTTTATTGCGGAAATTATTTGTGTCATTATTTGTGTCACGCACAGAAAGAGCTGGAGGCTAGGCTATGGCTTAAACAAAACATCAAGTGCATTCTATTACTAGACTGCAGTTTTATCAAAGTACAGTTCATGACAGCTTTTTGCTATCCTCTTAAAGTCTGCAGTCTCGGTGTGTTTGACTGTCATAAATTAAGCTGTACATATCTGTGTGTTGTGCCAATAATAATAATAATAGGTGATATTGTGCAGATATAGGCAATACATGTATTTATTCTGAGTAATCATTTGTTATAGTGTGTCATAATATATTGGTATGATGTAATACGCAGAATTTGATTTGCAAAGGGTAAATAACTCTAAAAAAGCACATGCTCCTAAAAAGCTGTTGTATCACAATTTACTTTGCATGTTTGACACAATGTGTGTAGTCAAAAGAAGTTTGTTACTGTTGAGCTACTCATCCTCTACTGTTTATCTTGTGTTAAAGGTGTCGTATGTGATCAGAGATGAGGTGGAGAAGTACAATCGCAATGGAGTCAATGCACTGCAGCTGGATCCAGCCCTTAACCGGCTCTTTACGGCTGGACGAGACTCCATCATCAGGATCTGGAGTGTCAACCAGCACAAGGTAACGATTCCCTCTGATTCAGAAGAAGTCAGGATGTTCTGAAGCGAGTAGAAACCCTCCCTTAAGACTTTATTACAGTAGACGAGAAAAGGGAAAACCCAATCATATTTACAGACTCCAAATCAGGCCTCCGAGCCTTGGAAGGATCAAAATGTGGACATCTGCTTATAAATGAAATAATTTTATAAGTCCACCAACTACAAATAGAGTTCTCAGAGACCATTTTCTGCAGGGTTCCTGCTACTGTTGGTCTAACTCAATTATTTTCTGTCGCACCCCCCCCCCCTATTGGGGTGTAATGTCTTTAAGTGACGCCTTCATTTATTTGACTTCATGCTGTCCGCTGCCAACATTTTTAGACTCAGTAAGCACACCTGTCTCTCCTCGTCTCCCACCGCAGTCACAGTGAAGCCAAGCGCTACAAACGCGTCATATTTCCTCGTCTTAGCTTTCGGGAGAGTTTCGTTTGTCTCTTTATCTCCTTCTCTCTCCGTCTGTCTTCTACACTTCATACTCTGCCAATAAGAGCACCACTGCCCCCTAATGTAATGGAGTGGTAATGCACTTTATTTTAGAACAGTAAAAAAATTTGGTCTAACTGGAAACGAACGAGCGGATCCGGCTGCTAAACACGCTTTCAACCAAGAGATTATGGATCGTTCCTTTCCTCCAGATGATTTAAAACCTTTCATTTCATTTTACGTCTTGGAGAGGTGGCAAAAGGAATGGAAAAAATGCAAAAACAGCAAATTCTATGAAATCCAAACAGAAGTCAGAAACAGGAAATCGTACAGTTTAAGGATAGAGTTGAGCAACTATTTTAACTAGATGTGGAACTGGGCGCAGGAGACTCGTGCAGGGTTCTTCACTCGGAGGAGATGAAGCTCCACTGCTTCCTCACCGCCAGCGCCGCTCTCTGAGAAGCATCTTCTACTCGACTGTGTTTACCTGAGTTTAAGAAATCTATTTTATGATGGACATACTTTTAAAGAACTCATTAATAAAAAATGTAATTGAAAACATTTTAAACTTTTTTTTTTTAGCTCATCTGAGTCTGAAAATTTCTTTTTAGAATTATGTTGATGTGTTTTTAAGTATTTATATAAATACCGGTATTTGATTTTTAATGACAACCTTTTTTACCATGAAGATAGCACCAAGAAACAAATAAACAAACAAACAATACAGTAGCCGAGTGATGCTAAATAACAAGTTAAAACACAATATAAATTGAAAAACGAATGACAAATTAAGAAAATGCGACATCAAATACAAAAACTAATTAACAATTCAGAAAACACAAAAATGTTTTGCCAAGACAGAGAGGGATTGTACCGTTTGAGAACAGACAACCTGCTGCAGAACCTTCTGTCAATCGTGACAAGCGCTCGTAAAAACAAGTATTAAACTTCTTCTTTAGGTTTTGAGAAATATAAAGTTATAACGACTGAGTTCGGATACATTGTTTTCCTGCATGAACTTCAGAACTTTGGACAGCGTTGTGTTCTACAAAACGGACGATGCATTTTATTCCTGCCAAAACAGCCAATTATTTTACAAAAACAAATATTAGTTGTTGTTTTTGTTTTATCTTGGAAAAGTTCAGCATCAACTTGTTAGTTCTCAAATGGTACAATAACTTCCGTTTTGGATAAAATGTTGTTCTGTTCTGTAATCTTAATTTGTTTTCGGCCAAAACTTTAAATTTAGAGAACACTCCAGCAATTTAGAAACCAAATTAACAATTCAGAAAACACATTTCTACGAGACTTCTGTCAAGCGGACAAAAAATAAACATAAAGCCATGCTCATTACACACTATTTAGAGGAAAACAATTCTTATGCAGAGACTTTGGATTTCTGTGGATTAAATCACTCGAAGGGTTTGTTAGAGCTTTTTCATGAATGAAAATTTAACACTGGTTCCTTGATGGTTTGATTGATAGAAGTCTCGTCCAATCAGCACCAAGCGCTTCGGCTCTCAAAGAGCACATTGTTAATTTGGTTTCTAATTTGCTGGAGTGTTCTCTGAATTTTTTTTTGTTTTCATAATTGTGAATTATTTTGCACCGCACTTTAGGGATGTTCCAATTAGTGATGTGAAGTTCGGATCATTTCTCTGACTCTTTGAGTCCCGTTCAGCAAAATGAACGAATCTTTTTTTTGAGTCATTTTGTTCATTTCATTCATTTTAGTAAAATACCAATAAAATGTTGTGTATTTCTTCCCTAACACATTTAGTATAAACACAAACCCGAATCACACTACAAATAAAACAAAACTATAATGCTAGAAGACAAAAAAAAAACATATTTTAATTAAGCCTACCTGAGTCTTTTAGTCTGATTCAGCTCAGCTCTGATCTGTCTTTAGATTAAAGCCTCATTCGTTCCTCACATTTCTTCTCTCTGATGGTGACGCTCTCTAATATTCACCAACACAATATGAACTGGAAACCTACAAGATTCGTTCTTTCCCCGAGTTTTCCGCTCCTTTCGTTCTCTCATCATTAATGAAGAGCGCGTTACGCTCGGAAAACCAGAAGAATGTTGTGCATGCGTCACTGAACGAATCCCTCTCCGACACGATTCCTTCCTACGGAGTCAAATTAAAGAGTCGATCAAAAAGAACGAATCGTTCATGAACGACACATCACTAGTTCCCATGCAAAAATAAATAAATAAATTACCTACAAACCGCACAAATGGCATGCACAGGGTTTTATAGAGTAATTAAGCTAGCCCAGGGCACATGAAGCGTTGGTTAGTACGAGGGCTGGGCGATGGCAAAAATGTAAACGCGATCAATTTATTTCCATGATTAACGATAACGATATATATTCGATATAAGATGTTAATGCTGCCAGCTTTAAAAGAGTATCTCAACAATGACCGAAGGCACAAAAATTAAAGGTTTCATTAAGTTACAGTTTAAAGTATAGATTATTAGCAAAAACATATTACATATTTGGCCTAAAAAATTAAAACAACTTACTAAAAAAATAAAAATAAAGTTGTGACTAAGTATGGTCATTTAGAGTAAATGTAAAAAATGTAAACATAAAATTATTGTAAAAACATAATTTGTAACACAATTAGACCACAGTGTCTGACTTTAAGGGGTAGATGAGATAAATGTGCAAAACATTAAAATTATACAACTTCTAGCTAGTGAACACAATTTGTAAATGCTAAAGGGTTAGTTAATCCATATCGAGCAGAACATGTCTAGAGCTTATAATCAGGTCAGGAATCTCTGAGTGATTCTGGACTCTGATCTTAGTCTAAATAGTCACGTAAAAGCAATGACGAAATCAGCTTATTACCATCTTAGAAACATTGCAAGAATCAGATGCTTTGTGTCCAGACGAGATTTAGAGAAACTGAATCATGCTTTCATCTCCAGCAGCTGGACTCCTGTAACGCTCTTCTCAGAGCTCTTCCCAAAACCTCCATTAAACATCTCCAGCTCGTTCAGAATCCAGCGCTTCAATTCTAACCAGAACTAGAAAGTCAGAACACATTTCTCCAGTTCTTAAGTCTCTACACTGGCTGCCGGTCTCCTTCAGAATAGATTTTAAAGTTCTGCTGCTCGTATATAAGTCCAAACATAACTCAGCAGCTAAACACCTAACAGAGAAGATCAGAGAATACACACCAAACAGAGAGCTGAGATCCCTCAGATCAGATAAATGAGATCTCCCTCGGGTTAATTCCACTCAGAGTGAATCCTCCTTTAGTTCTCCTGCGGCCCACAGAGGAACCAGCTCCAGAGGAGAACAGGGGCGCCAACACTTTAGTCACGTTTAAATCCAGGATAAAGACTCTCCTGTTTAGTTACGCTTTTGCTGACTGAACACCAACGTCCAACAACTATTTTATCTCTGAACTTCACTATCTTAATCTTTGTTTTAATCAATGTTTTTCATTTTCAGTTTTTAATCAATTTGATTTTATATGATTTTTTTTATGCTTGATTTTATTAAATGCACTTTCTTTTTACTCGTTAATCCCAATGTAAAGCACTTTGAATTACCCTGTGTACAAAATGTGCTCTACAAATAACTTGCCTTGTTGCCTGTCATCAATATTAAAATAAATATTATCGCGATTCGATATGAAATCGTTTATCGGCCCATCCTTAGTTACTACAGTATAGCTATTTTTTAATCATTTTATTTAACACTTCCATAATGCAGTGCAAGCATGTTATTCGGGTTTGGCTGTGGCATTTTTCAGAGATTGTAGAATGAGTTTATTTAAATGCATGTCTTGCAGCAAGATCCGTACATCGCATCAATGGAGCACCACACAGACTGGGTCAACGACATCGTCCTCTGCTGCAATGGAAAAACCTGTGAGCGCTCGTCTCTGCGCTGAGGTTGGGATGCTCTGGTGAGAGTGCAGAAGGTACAGGTGATCCTCTCTTCTGCTCAGTGATTTCAGCCTCCTCAGACACCACGGTGAAGGTCTGGAACGCACACAAGGGCTTCTGCATGTCAACACTGCGAACGCACAAGGTACTGCCACCCATGCTAGCATCCATCCCAAAGGGAGGCGCTGGACGCACTTTAAAGCACCCATCCATCTTCCGTTTGGGTAGTGTTAATGCATATTTAGTTTCAGGTAAAGGCTCTTTTTGATTGCATTTTTTTAGGAAGTTAAAGTTAAATATTGAGATTCATTTATTACAACTCTTGATTAGTTTGACAGATTTTCCAAGTCTTAAAAAAAGTCCAAGATCCTATAAATGAAAAAAAAATTTTTTAGAAAAATTTACTTTTTGTTTAACTCAATGTAGTTTTTTGTGGGGTCCATTATCTTCAGCTGGGTTTCTGCAGGCTCTATAAAGACGTTTAAAAGCCTACATTTTAGACCTTAAAGTCTTAAATAGTTTTTCAAAGCTCTTATTTTTCTGCTGTCCATGTAAAGCTCATTAGATTTTATATATATATATATATATACACACACACACACACACACACACTTGGGGTTGCCAAAGATTGAGCAAGTGTTCCTAAATGGAGAAAAAAGATGAAATTGTGATTAGGTTTGCCGCAATCTGAGGAAATGTACAAAAATACTTTAAAATGTAAGTCATGATAAGGCTTCCTAGAGTTTGAGAAAACTTTTGTAAATCCTAAAAACCATAAAAACATAAAAGTCTAGCGCTGCCATGAATTGATACGAGGCTCATACACACTCGAAATCATAAAAATGATAACTCGGGTTGCCAGAGTTTGAGAAAACAGCATCAACTCTCATGAATGCTCAAAATCTCAAAACTCTTTGTTAGGGTTTCAAACAATGTATTTGAACCAAACCGTTTATTATCCAAAAGTTTCTATATGTTTTTGATGTTATGATGGTATTATAGGTTTTAAATTAGTTTCTTAACTATCCTAAAAGTAAATGCTCCAAATGTGTGATTGCTTTAAAATTGTATTTTCGAGGTCAAATAGTTCATTTATTTTATTCATATTTAGATTTTTTTACATCTTTTGGTTCTTGTGTAACTCTGTTCAGTCCGGGAGTTGGATTCCAGCTCGTAAAAGACTTAATTGGGAATTTTTTTTTAACTTTAATATATAAAAGTAAATGCAAGCTCTGCACATTTCTTCAGTTGTGTTTGGTGTTTACAGTAAATTCTGTGCTCTTGAATGTTTAGGACTACGTTAAAGCATTAGCCTACGCTAAAGACAAGGAGCTGGTGGCTTCAGCGGGGCTGGACCGCCAAATCTTTCTCTGGGATGTGAACACCCTGACTGCCCTGACCGCCTCCAACAACACCGTCACTAGTGAGTTCAGCTGCTCGAAATGAAATAACACACACTTCAACCACATGAAACCACTGCAATACAGCTTACATCCATCCATCCATTTTCATGTCGGCTTTTCCCTTTCGGGGTCTCCACAGAGGAATGAACCGCCAACTCCTCTGGGAGATGTTTTACGCAGCGGATGCCCTTCCAGCCGCAACCCATCGCTGGGAAACATTCACACACACATTCACTCTTTAACACTATGGACAATAGTTTTTACTCAATTCACTTATTCCGCATGTCTTTGGACTTGTGGGAAAACCGGAGCACCCGGAGTAAACCCACGCGATCACGGGGAGAACATGGGAACTCCACACAGAAATGCCAACCGACCCAGCCGAGGCTCGAACCAGCAACCTTCTTGCTGTGAGACGACCGTGCTACCCACTGCGCCACCGTGACGCTTATACAGCTTACAATTTGGAACAATTTGTCAGAAACCCACAGACGACACCAATCATCTGCCTTTATCTCCAGATTCAGCAGCTCTCGTGTTTGCTGTTTGAGTGAGTTAATGCCGTGTTGTGTCCATCTTCGTACAGCGTCTTCTCTCAGCGGAAACAAGGACTCCATCTACAGCCTGGCCATGAATCAAATGGGGACGGTGATCGTGTCCGGATCCACTGAAAAGGTTCGATGCACCACTAACTTATCGTGTGATGTTTTTGTGATGTGATTTGTTCAATTGTTCATGGCCGCTCGAACGCTGTGTAACTGAAACCGCATGTTTCCGTTCATCTCTGTTTGCTGTTTGTAAGGTTTTGAGAGTGTGGGACCCACGGACCTGTGCCAAACTGATGAAGCTGAAGGGGCACACCGACAACGTTAAGTCGCTGCTGCTGAACAGAGATGGAACTCAGGTGTGAGAAGGTCCACACTGTTCTGCATTCTTCAGTTGAAGCTCCACAGTTATGACATTGAAAGGTTTATAGTTTGGTTTTGGGAGTCTCGAGCCGCAGGTTTACATCCAGGAAAGGTCAAAAATCACATTCATTCTCTTATAATATGTTTTTCTTTTTTTTTTTTTTTACTTCAACAACTTCCAGATAATTGATGCTGGAAGCTTTTGTGTGCGAAATCCCTTTCCTATGTGGTGGCAGCCAGATTTGTTGCAAATAAACACTGGATGCAATATGGATGGAGAGCACCAATCATACACGATCCACAGAGAATAAGACACCTCGCTGCTGTTCTCGTAGTTTTTGGTACATCTAGTAACAGTCAAGCTCTCAAAACCTCAAGAGCACCGCAGCTGAACACAGCGCTGATGAAGATAAGTACAAAACTCGATTGCAAATACAAAAAAAATCAAACACAGCGTAGACACTAAAAGAGGGGCGCCAGTGAGGTGACCTGGCTTTGTGGGGCTCGTATCTATGTGAGAGCAAGTGCACTGTCCAAATAAGTTAAATAAGTGTAGTAAAATCAACAAGAAACTTAGATCAAGATGAGCTTACAAATGGTTGTGCCTGCTGCTCATGCGGCTGTAAACCTCGGCGCTCGTCTCAGTGTCTCTCAGGGAGCTCCGACGGGACGATCCGGCTCTGGTCTCTGGGTCAGCAGAGGTGCATCGCCACCTATCGGGTTCACGACGAGGGCGTTTGGGCTCTGCAGGTGAACGACGCCTTCACACACGTTTACTCCGGCGGGCGCGACCGAAAGGTTTACTGCACAGACCTGAGGAACCCGGACATACGAGTGCTGGTCTGCGAGGAGAAGGCTCCTGTTTTGAAGGTGAGCAGGACAACAGATTTTCATCTAAATGGAGAAACCAGTGGATAGTGGATCAGCTACGCTCACAGAGTTCAAAACTAAATTAAAAACATATCTGTTTAATCAAATAATTATCTCTTGGTATTTGTCCAAACGGATCTGGTGTCTGAGCGCTATAAACATACAAACTGTTGAGAAAGCAATCTGGTTCGATGTTCCTCTCTAAGCTCTCCTCATCATTTATCTCTCATCCTGCAGCTGATGCTGATCACCTGTTTGTTGTCTGTGTTACAGTTTTTTAACCGTTGGTTCTCCATTTGTTAGTTTCTGTTTTGTCTTTGTTTGTTTAGTTTTTTCAGCTGCTGTCCGTCGAACCGTTTGTCGATGGATCTTGAGTTTGTATGTTCTTTATGCAGGGGAGGTGATTAGCACCTGCCTCAGTCAGCGAGACTCCCAGGGGCCTCACAGAGAGAACTCCTATCTACTCTACCTGATTGTGAAGCTGCTTTGAAAGCAATTGCTAAAGAAGCGCTATATAAAAACTGATTGATTGATTGATAGGGATGGGCGGTATGGCAATTGTTTACCACATTTGTCAACATCAATTATTATCATTGTCAAATCTTTGTTTTGTAGTATATTTATAGATGTGTCCACTAGGTGTCAGTGGTGTGCTGGAAGTAGGTGTTAACAGCAGCATAAAAGCCAGTGTGGCAATGGCTAAGACAGTTGTTGTGTTTGGAATGTTAGGAGGGACTCTTTGCATTGTTTTGGTTGGCTCAAATAAATGCAGAACGATACATACTGTCGCTCTCCATTTTTTAATACTTCACGATATTACTAAATTAAAGCTGCGCATTTTCTAAACTTGAACAGTTTAGGGTAATAGACACACACACACACACACACACACACACACACACATATATATATATATATATATATATATATATATATATATATATATATATATATATATATTTCTGTCTGTCTGTCTATCAGGGCCAGATTATTTTTTTCTTTTATTTGATTCCTTCTTTTTATTTGATCTTCCTGTTTCAGATAAATTGTTATTAAAAATGTGTCCATAACCTGTAAAAATAGCACAAATACCTGATGCCAAGTAAGTATTTATTTCGGTTTAGTTATTACCCATTAGTATTTTTAACAGGTACATATGTGCTTACAAAATCAGTTTGTTTTCAAATGATTATGAAATTATTTTAATAATTAATTAAATTATTCAAATGTTTTTCTGTATTAAAACCATATGTTTCTCTAAACAAGAGGTGGCCATCTCGTTACGTTTTGTTCTGCATCTTCGTCATGTGAGGGAACTGTTGCTGAGCTCAAGAGAACGAGCCGCTGTGATAAACTTTCTTGTGTTTTACCTTCAAAAAAACTGTGCAGTTGACACCACTCTACACTTTTCACGCTGCTCTTCTCTGTTAGTGCGAGCACGAGCGCGTGTCTCCATAGGTTAAAAAAAGATGTCGGTAAACAACCTAAACCAATCAATCAATCAAGTTTTTATATAGAGCTTCTTTATCAGTTGCTTTCAAAGCAGCTTCACAAAGTCCTCGTGAGGATCAGGTAGAGTAGGTAGGAGTTCCTCTGTGAGGCCCCTGGGAGCCTCGCTGACTGAGGCAGGTGCTAATCACCTCCCCAGCATAAAGAACACACAAACTTAAGATCCATCGACGAAAGGTTATCGATATCGAATTATCCCCAGCCCTACCAATAGATCATACGTGAACATAGCTCAAAATCATGTGTCACGGAATGAACTGTTTAAAAGGTGAAGCATCTTCGATGGTCCGACAAGTCCCTGTCTGCAAATAACAGATTGCGTTGTGTTTGTGAACACTTCAGATGGAGCTGGACCGATCCGCAGATCCGCATTCCGCCATCTGGGTCTCAACCACTAAATCTACGGTCAATAAATGGGTGAGTGTCTGTGTGAATGGGTCCGTGCCGTGCCGCTCCGCAGGGGCTTGCCTCAGCACCAGAGTCGACATGGAGAAGAGAGAGAGAGAGAGAGAAAGCATCTGGGTAGAAACAAACTCTTTGTCAGCACGGATGATGTAGCGGTCGGTGCGCGGACAGGTTTGTATCCGGAGACAGGGGTTCGAATCCAGCCCCGGTCCGTTGCCCACCCTCCTCCCGAGATCGCTCTCCCAAAAATCTCCTGTCTCCTCTGCACTGTCCTATCTAATGCAGGCTTTAAAAAAAATAAAACAGAAAAAGAAAAAGAAAGAAAAACATCTTTGTGGGGTATTTCCCTTTTTAACAGCAATTAAAAATAAAAATGTTACTCCATAACACATTAACATATATGACTTATCTCAAATTCAAACAGTATAGAGAACATATCTGGAATTATTGCAATCCGTCCCTACCAGAAAAGAATATACACTTGTAACATTTTTATTCTTGTAAAAAAATATTCTTGGCCACACAAGGGTTAACCTTTATTTTAATGTTTGAAATAAAAACTTAACAGGATCTTTCGATCTCTCTCTATCATATAAATGATTTAACAGAGCTTTTTACACATATTTTTCATTTCCTGCTTAAGCATTGTTTTATGTTCATATAGAGGTGATATATTTCTGAACAGATAATAACACATGTCTATAATTTTTTATAGAAGTATAGTTTGTTTTGGCATGCATGTTTGTTAATGATTTGTAGTTGTTTTGTTGGAAATTCAGTAGCTATTACATGTCTTAACTGCGGTTATTCTTTCATCCTAATACCTCAGCGTTATTGTATGAAATTAATTCAGAAATCTGAATGCTTGAAAATAACATTCTACAAAACGATCTGAGGTCTAAAGGTGTAACTTCTGGTTTTCAGTCTCTGAAGGGAATCCATAACTTCCGTGCGTCCGGTGATTATGACAACGACTGCAGCGCTCCTTTGGCTCCGCTCTTCACTCAGCCCGAACAGCTCATCAAAGGTACTGCTTCATTCTTGCTCCGAGGGCTTCAGTTCTCCTAAAATAGAACATTAACTCTGTTTAGACCTTCACACAAGAACGCAATAATCCTCAGAAAATCTCGTTCGGAATTTATATTTAACAGTTTAATTACTGTGCCAGTTTTTTTAGCTAGCTGAAATGCTAAATTCATTTTATCCTTCATAACATCTTCACGACTCAAACTCTCTCTCCTCATTCATGATATAAGCTACAAATTATAAACGTCTTTATTAAACTCCAAACCTAATAATAATGACAAAGGGAACAAAGCAGTCGATGACATTTCAGTGTAAGAATAATTAAACAACAATGGTACAATAGTAAACAACAGTATCGCTTTACATATATTTATATGTGTGTGTGTATATATATATATATATATATATATATATATATATATATATATATATACGCACACACACACATACACGCACATAAAAATATATTTACCATACCAAAAATATAAAAACCATTGTTGGATATATATATATATATATATATATATATATATATATATATATATATATATATATATATATATATATATATATATATTGAAATGTTTACATCACTTTACAAAGACATATAAACTAGGGCTCTGCAAAAATATTGATACATCTAACTATCGGGATAATAATGTAATTTTTTTACAATAGTGAATCGAAAGTCCAACCTCAAGTATCGATTTATAAAAGTTGTGCCAAGCGACCTCCTCCTCCGCTCCACTAAATGTCGCTAACTCGCCATCAACAAAGCGCTGAGCAGTTCGGTATCAGAAATAAGCTAGAGTGCGCATGACTGAAAATATAAAAGTGCCTTTATAAATTATTTATTTCATTGATGTTACTTCAGTGGCATATACGTCTTAGTTAAGTGTTTAATATCAAAATGCACTTTATACATTTCAGTGAGTTCTCTGTTTAGTAACACCGTGCAGTTAAATTGGAATTAGAATTCTTCTGCTGACTTTTATCAAGTTTTTAATATAATGTGTCACATATTCTAATACCAACTATTGTAATGCATCATAATATTTAATGTATCGCAATATAGCATGATATGTTTGCCATGTCACATCTATCAAAACCCCCAAAAATTGGTTATATATAAATATATATAAATATATAATATATAAATATTGTTAATAAATAACATTTGGTGATTCAGTACATTGTGTTGGAAAAAGTGTAATTACAGTTATTTCAAACCATTGATTCGCATTTTTAATCCTAAAGGTGGCGCCAGTATAATCCAGTGCAACATTCTGAATGACAAGAGGCACATTTTGACCAAAGACACCAATAATAACGTGGCGTACTGGGACGTGCTGAAGGTACGGCTCTCTGCGCTGCTCCTATAACGACTCCTGCGAATGCTACCGCACCACTTTCTCTCTTGTTTTGGGCTGTTCAGGCCTGCAAAGTGGAAGATCTGGGGAAGGTGGAGTTCGACGAAGAGATTAAGAAGCGCTTCAAGATGGTTTACGTGCCAAACTGGTTTTCAGTGGATCTCAAGACAGGGGTACGTAATTCTATAATGTTAAACATCATTCCAGCCCTTTTGAAAGATAATGTTCAGGACTTATTTGATGTTTGGGAACAATTTGATGTGGAGGTCTGCATTCCAGCAGCATCCTCCATTCAGATCGTGGCTGCTGCGCACGCATGGATCGCGTCAAGCTTAGCAAAGGCCTGTACGCGCAAAAACTGCAAAATTATCGTCATTAGGAGGAGAGATTTTGAAATGTGCGCCGGGACATTTTTTACATTCAATTGTTGATCAGGAGTTGCTAATTTAATTTCATAATGGCTCTAACCCATAAAAATGCCTTTTTTGTTTAATGGCAAATCTAGGTTTTGTTTTCAGCTACACGTTTGCTAAGCTTCTGTGCAAAAATGAGTATTTTGAATTAGAATAAGTGTGAGAAACTCAATTATGCCGTTGTGTGATCTGCTTGGGAATACCGAACTATTTGCAGTAAGCACATAAATCTTTTCACACACGCATCGGTGCGAAACGAGCAGATTGAAATGACAAAGCATCGATCCAAAAACCGGTTCTGCGTGTCAGAGTGAAATGCGCCCCCTGTGTTTACTGAATCTGAATATTGAGTGTATTTGAGTATCAAAGGCTCATGGGACGAGCCCAGAGGTCTTCTTTCACACCTAAATCTCACCAGCTTTGTCTCTCGATGAGCCACACCTTTTCTCCGAGAGCCAATCATGTATCCCTAAAACTCCCAACAGCTCTGACTGGTGCTCTCTGATTGGTGCCCTCTGATTGGTGCTCTCTGATTGGTGGTCCGGGTTAGGTCCCTCCTCTCTGCGAGGAGACTGGTCTGACTGCTCAAAGCTGAAATGGACCGTGATAGAGAGAGCTCTAGATCTCGCTCCTATCATGTAGTAATCTTGGAGTAAACTTTAAGGGCTTTCTTTTAGAATAATCAATTCCAAATTAAGTGTAGATAATAACTCCTTACTCTTGGTTAATATTTCATAAATTGTATGCTGGTGAACCTAATGTATTGCATACCTACACATCAAATGTTTGAACCTTTTTCAGTCATTCTTCTTTTACTGAAACACTTTTAAGGGTTAATAAGAATATTAGCATCAAGTGTGTGTAAATTAAATGTCATTGAGTGGGTTAAAACTTAATATTATAATTAATAATTAGAAGAATAAAATTGAAGTAAATTGCTGTACAACATAGGTTTTTTTTTGTTATCTATCTCTTTTGGTTGAAAAGTGTGTTTCTGGAAACGGATTAAAGTATAGTGTTAATATTCGGATGGAGAAGATGTAAGAACGGAGTGAATATAATAAGTTGGAGTGGTGGGTGCGTATTAAAAGCTTGACTTCGGTCTTTATAGCGGGTGAGTGGAGAGGAAACACACGGAGAGTCTGATCGTCTTTGTCTGTGGTTTCGTAGATGTTGACGATAACGCTGGATGAGAGCGACTGCTTTGCAGCTTGGGTTTCTGCTAAAGATGCTGGATTCACCAGCCCTGATGGATCTGACCCAAAACGTGAGCAACTCCTCTGGCCCTTTCTGTTTGTGACTGAGGAAGATCGCTTCATTGTGTTGAAATACACCCGCTGTCTGGTCGTTACGGTGACTGTGATGAAGATGAAGATGTGTTCTGTGTGCTGCAGTGAATCTGGGTGGCCTCCTGCTTCAGGCTCTGCTGGAGTTCTGGCCTCGGACGCACATCAACCCCATGGATGAGGAGACCGAGCTCAACCACAGCAGCGGTACGCGCTCCTCTATAGCGCGTGGTTAGACGATGAATCATGTTTGTTTGTTTGTTTTAGGATTTATCTTTTTAAATCCGGGTTTTTGACGATTAAATACAAAACATCTATACCTTGCCCTTAAATAGATTGTCTCAGCTTTTATTTTTCAGATGTCAATGAAAGCTCGTCTGATGTGTTTTTATTGTTGCTTGGGATTGTCAGGGATGGAGAAAATGCCTCTAAGTGCTAAAAGAAGAATGTAAAAGTTATGCTTAGGGTTGCCATAGTCTGAGACAATGTGAATAGCTGCTCAAAAACTTAAGTCGTGATTAGGGTTGCCAGAGTTTGAGGAAAGCGCATATACGCTCAAATTGTAGAAGTTATTGTTAGGATTGCCAGAGTTTCAGAAAACATTCATGAACACTCACAAATGCTCAAAATCTTAAACGTGATTGTTAGGGTTGCTAGATATTTACAAAAGACTTATAAATGAGTAAAAATATGTAAATGTTATTGTAAGGGTTACCAGAGAATGAGAAAAGTGTGCGTAAATGCTCAATAGCATAAAAGTGATTGTTCTGGTTGCCAGAAATTGCTAATAAATGTTAAAAATATATATAAAAAATAATGGCTAGGGTTGCCAGAGTTTGAGAAAATGCTCATAAATGCTCAACGTTGTATAAGTCATCGACCTCAACGGTCTAAGAAAGGCTTTATATTGGACCCTATAAAGTATACTTCATAAAACTGAAAGAAACGCTGATTGTAATATTTTTCATAGCTGACTGAAGGAAGTGTAGATGATATGTTTGTCCGTGATCTGTGATTTCTTAGTGAACGGAGAACACGAGAGTCGCATCCAAAGAGGAAACGGTTATTTCCAGGTGCCACCTCACACTCCTGTGATCTTCGGGGAAGCAGGAGGAAGGACGTTGTTCAGGTTTGCTAGTTACTTCTTTTTCTTTTCTTTTCTTTTATTTATTTATTTTTTAACAGCTTCGCATCATAGATATACAAGGAAAGGTCACAGAGTGGAACTAAAGTTGATCAATTGGATTGCGAAGGAATGATCGCAAGAAGACATTACATAAACAACAACGAGTGTAGCTGGTTAGTGTAGCATTCTCCAATGGCCTTACTGCTGCCATCAAGGTCTCACACCTCTGGAGTAAATTATAGTATTGTTTTTTTTGTGTGTGTATAGATTCTACCTTGAGTTGACGTTTCTGTAGTTTGGGTTGTTTTCTGTGTAACAGATTGCATATTGTCTCTCCCCTTTTGTTAGTCGCTTTGGACAAAAACGTCTGCCAAATGCATAAATGTTAATGTATTTAAAGTCTTGGTGAAGCCATGCAGACTGTGGGTTCTCTACACAGAGAACAAACTAAGGGAGATGTTTGTGTGCAGACTGTTGTGTCGAGACTCTGGTGGAGAAACTGAATCGATGTTGCTGAATGAAACCGTGCCACAGTGGGTCATCGACATCACGGTGGACGTAAGAGACCATTATATTATCGGTTACATGGAAATATTTTACTCAATATCGATTTTCCTTCACAGCCTGTGCAGTGTTTGCAACACAAATTGGGTTTATTACTTAAATATTGTATACAATATTGTATATTGTACAATATACTTTAATTACTTGTCAATAAACCCAGGCGTGTTTGTAATTTTGTTGAAATGTTGTTGTTGTTTTTTTTTTTACTTTGTTTAAGGTGTTGTTTAAAGCAACTTATGTTTATCGAAACTGAAAAATTTTGAGTGTTTTTGAATTTTAGTTCAAAGTTGTTAATTAATATTAGAAACAATTTTAAATAATAATACAAAAAATATAAATACACAGGTTTTGCCTTTTTAAAGGTAGAGATCACAACTTAAATCACCAGCGAAGACATCTACAAGTCCGATCTTGATGTAGTTCATTTTTACTACTGTAAGAGTGGTGTTTATTAAGAGTAGTGTTTAACAGAGGTGTTTTTAAGGGCACCGTCTGAGAGCGGCGTTTAAAAAGAGCGACTTTAAACAATTCTGTTAAACTCCGCTCTATAGAGCACCGTCTGAGAGCGCTGTTTATTAAGAGTTGTTTTTAACAGAGTTATTTAATAGCGCCGTCTAAGTGTGGTGTTTATTAAGAGTGTCGTCTAAGAGTGGTGTTTATTAAGAGCGCTGTTTAACAGAGTTATTTAGGAGCGGCGTCTGAGAGCTGTTTAACAGAGTTATTTAGGAGCGGCGTCTGAGAGCTGTGTTTACTAAGAGCTGTGTTTAACGAAGTTATTTAATAGCGGCATCTAAGTGTGGTGTTTATTAAGAGCGCTGTTTAACAGAGTTATTTAGGAGCGGCGTCTGAGAGCTGTGTTTACTAAGAGCTGTGTTTAACGAAGTTATTTAATAGCAGCATCTAAGTGTGGTGTTTATTAAGAGCGCTATTTAACAGAGTTATTTAAGAGCGGCATCTGAGAGCTGTGTTTACTAAGAGCTGTGTTTAACGAAGTTATTTAATAGCGGCGTCTAAGTGTGGTGTTTATTAAGAGCGCTGTTTAACAGAGTTATTTAGGAGCGGCATCTGAGAGCTGTGTTTACTAAGAGCTGTGTTTAACGAAGTTATTTAATAGCGGCGTCTAAGAGTGGTGTTTATTAAGAGCGCTGTTTAACAGAGTTATTTAAGAGCGGCGCCTGAGAGCTGTTTAACAGAGTTATTTAGGAGCGGCATCTGAGAGCTGTGTTTACTAAGAGCTGTGTTTAACGAAGTTATTTAATAGCGGCGTCTAAGTGTGGTGTTTATTAAGAGCGCTGTTTAACAGAGTTATTTAGGAGCGGCATCTGAGAGCTGTGTTTATTGAAAGCGGCGATTATTGAGAGTAGTGTTTAACAGAGTTGTTTAAGAGCGGCGTCTAAGAGTGGTGTTTTTTAAGAGCAGTGTTTAACAGAGTTATTTAACAGCAACGTTTGAGAGCAGTGCTTATTAAGAGCGGCGTTTAAGAGTGCTGTTTAATAAGAGCGGCGTTTAAGAGCAGTGTTTAACAGAGTTATTTAACAGAGTTATTTAACAGAGTTGTTTAACAGAGTTGTTTAACAGAGTTTTTTAAGAGCGGCGTTTAAGAGCAGTGTTTAACAGAGTTATTTAACAGAGTTATTTAACAGAGTTGTTTAACAGAGTTTTTTAAGAGCGGCGTTTAAGAGCAGTGTTTAACAGAGTTGTTTAACAGAGTTTTTTAAGAGCGGCGTTTAAGAGCAGTGTTTAACAGAGTTATTTAACAGCGGCATTTGAGAGCAGTGCTTATTAAGAGCAACATTTAAGAGTGGTGTTTAATAAGAGCGGCGTTTAAGAGCAGTGTTTAACAGAGTTGTTTAACAGAGTTTTTTAAGAGCGGCGTTTAAGATCAGTGTTTATTAAGAGCAGTGTTTAACAGAGTTATTTAACAGAGTTGTTTAACAGAGTTTTTTAAGAGCGGCGTTTAAGATCAGGGTTTATTAAGAGCAGTGTTAACAGAGTTATTTAACAGTGACGTTTGAGAGCAGTGCTTATTAAGAGCAACGTTTAAGAGCAGTGTTTAACAGAGTTATTTAACAGCGACGTTTGAGATCAGTGTTTAATAAGAGCGGCGTTTAAGAGCGGTGTTTAACAGAGTTATTTAACAGAGTTGTTTAACAGAGTTTTTTAAGAGCGGCGTTTAAGATCAGTGTTTATTAAGAGCAGTGTTAACAGAGTTATTTAACAGCGACATTTGAGATCAGTGTTTATTAAGAGCAGTGTTAACAGAGTTATTTAACAGCGACATTTGAGATCAGTGCTTATTAAGAGCGGCGTTTAAGAGCAGTGCTTAACAGAGTTGTGTAACAGCGGCGTTTAAGAGCAGTGTTTAACAGAGTTATTTAACAGCGGTGTTTGAGATCAGTGCTTATTAAGAGCGGCGTTTAAGAGTGGTGTTTAATAAGAGCAGTGTTTAACAGAGTTATTTAACAGCAGTGTTTGAGATCAGTGCTTATTAAGAGCGGCGTTTAAGAGTGGTGTTTAATAAGAGCAGTGTTTAACAGAGTTATTTAACAGCAATGTTTGAGATCAGTGCTTATTAAGAGCGGCGTTTAAGAGTGGTGTTTAATAAGAGCAGTGTTTAACAGAGTTATTTAACAGCGGTGTTTGAGATCAGTGCTTATTAAGAGCGGTGTTTAAGAGTGGTGTTTAATAAGAGCAGTGTTTAACAGAGTTATTTAACAGCGGTGTTTGAGATCAGTGCTTATTAAGAGCGGTGTTTAAGAGTGGTGTTTAATAAGAGCAGTGTTTAACAGAGTTATTTAACAGCGGTGTTTGAGATCAGTGCTTATTAAGAGCGGCGTTTAAGAGTGGTGTTTAATAAGAGCAGTGTTTAACAGAGTTGTTTAACAGCGGCGTTTAAGAGCAGTGCTTATTAAGAGCGGCGTTTAAGAGCGTGTTTAACAGAGTTGTTTAAGAGCGTGTTTTACAGAGTTGTTTAAGAGCGTGTTTAACAGAGTTGTTTAAGAGCGGTGTCTACGAATGGTGTTTATTAAGAGCAGTGTTTAACAGATTTTTTGCAATGTTACGCACTAGGTGTCTGAATCACGTCACATTTCTCTGGGTTTTGCATCATTGAGTTCACCTTAAACACAGTTTCTCGCAGATGTGAGTCGCTAAAAGACTGTCTTTTAATAAAATTGTTACAGGAAGATTCTCCGAGACTAGTTCAAAGGGTTGAATGAAGCCAATGTTGTTACCCCAGCACTTCTAACTCCACCATTGTTCTGTAATACTTGCTCTTTTTCATCTCACTTTCTTTCGTAATACTTTATTTAAGACTAATACATTTGGGTTCATCAGATCTTGATCAACTAGGATACAAGAGTGCCTAGAGAAGCGTTCATGCCATGCACGTGTGCGTCAAAGCAGAGTCACATTTCCTTCACTCGGATGATGGATAGCATTCGGATCATTTTTGTAATGTTAACGCCCTCACACACGCACGCACACACACACACACACACAAATGGGTTTCACACAAAAAAAAGACCCACAGTCTGAGCGTAGTCTCAGATTACATTGATTGGTTGAAAAGTTATTCTCTCTAGTGATCTAAACTTAATTTTCTTAATTTTTTTCCACAGAAAAACATGCCCAAGTTCAACAAGATTCCATTTTACCTGCAGCCACATTCCTCCTCTGGAGCGAAGACGCTGAAAAAGTATGTCTGATGGAGAAACTAAACTCAGCTGAAGGGTTTCAGACGCATGGGAGAGTTTTGTGATGTTGTCAGGTGTCCTTGGGTGCTAGAAAGGATGTTTTTTATTATTATTATTATTATTATCAGGACACTTGAATCACAGAGCACGCTGTACCTGAGGCGATGAAGACAAAGACCTATTCTATATGTGTGATTGTTAATTAGGGTGTGTTCTTTGGCACACAGGGACCGTTTGTCTGCGAGCGACATGCTGCAGGTGCGTAAGGTGATGGAACACGTGTACGAGAAGATCATCAGCCTGGATGGAGACAGAGAGTCTCAGTCCCAGAGCAGCAGCAGCAGCACCACCGCTGCACAGACCTCTGCTGCTCCGGAGAAGTCGAACAGCGCCGGAGGAGAGAGCCGAGACGAGGAGGACACGGCCGCCCTCGCCGAGGAGAAGATCACGCTGCTCTGCCAGGACCAGGTCTCTCTAACAAACGCTTTTCACCAAAATCACTTCCGTTCTGTTTTTAAGCAGATTATCAATTTGGAGGGTTATTTTTGAGTCTGCTTTAATTTAGCTCGAGGATATTTGTGTACTAAATAAAACCGAAATGCAGAGCAATCTAATTGAGATTATCGGACGTCCTTTTTCGCGTGTCTCTCCAAATATCTGCAGGTTCTGGATCCAAACATGGACCTGCGAACGGTGAAGCACTTCATCTGGAAGAGCGGCGGCGACCTGACTCTTCACTACCGTCAGAAATCCACATGAACCCCTCCGTCATCACACCACATTAAAGCACACGTTCTCCTCCGATTCTCTGAGGAGATCGCCACGATGGGATTGTTTCAGACTGCAAGGTTCTTCGTTTTTTTAACGGACGAGGTGTTCACTAACCTCACGTTTGTTGCCTAGTCATGATGGTGTTTGTGTGAAGCGCTAGCTGGAGCTAAAACAATCGTAAGTCTTAAAAGGAGTAGAGCAGCTGTGGTAAACTCCATTTCCCATGATGCATCTCACTGATATGCTGTGACTCACTTTGTACATATTGTAAGTATTTTGTAGCTTATTCAGAGCGTTAGAGGATTTTATTTGTAACATAATGTACGTTATATTCTGAAAGGGGTATTTTTAAGTGCAGAGAGCGGACAGGTGGCTGTTGATGGAAGAAAACGTCCAAATTTATTAATTTTAGATGATTTCGTTCTTCATGCAGATTGAGCGATTGCCCTCGTGTTTGGAATCTACAGTAAAATCGCTGAATTTCTAAAAGGTTGTGACCTATGTATATATAAAAGATACATCACTATAGAAATATTTTCACTAATATTTTTATTTTTCAATCATAAAAAAGCTGAAATCTTTCATTTATTTATTTTCTCTTCTTCATAAAAGAATAAATTGTATTTTAGAAATCATTAGAAATAAAAAAAAAGCTATATTCCAAAAAAATCTCACGCCGCCTGCATCCAGTCTCACTTGTTTTCATGCTTCTTTGTGTCTATTATAATCAAACGCAGTATATTTTGGCAAATAATAAATTAATGAACCAATAACGAGATTTTTTGCTGAGTGTTTTTATGGGGATGCTTTGAGGCTGGTTATCATCATAAAAGGACTCGCTGTAGCGTTTGCTAAACTTAACCAGATAGTTTTTAACCAGTACTTGTGAGCAAAACAAAAAAAGTAACGTGCTGCTGAAGCGTGTAGTGGCTCTGTCTGCTGCTGCACTGTGTAGCTCTAGAACGGGAGTTTCTGCTCTCTGCTGGCGTTTCTCTACACTGCAGCCACGCAAAAAACAAATGGAATAAAACTAAAAAGAAATGTACTTTCTCAGTATGATATTTTATTGTTCAAGTATATATATATATATATATATATATATATATATATATATATGTATGTATGTATGTATGTATGTATATATATATATATATATATATGTATGTATATATATATAATTTTTTTTATTTTTTATACTTCATCTCAGGGTTTCTGCAGGGTCTTAAAATGTAAAAGGCCAACTTTAGGCCTTTAAAAGTCTTAACATTTTTCACAGCTTTTATTCATCTGGTGTCCATGTGGAGCTCATCTGATTGGCGACGATAAGCAACAGCAAAAGACACAAGAGATTGAGAAATTGCTCCTAAATGTTAAACACTTTTACAATAATTAGAGGTTCGATTCCAGAACAAAAAGTGCGTATGTGCTGCAAAACTTAAGTCAAGGTAAGGGTCTTGAATGAGGGTTGCCAGAGTTTGAGAAAACGTTTGTGAACACTTATAAATGCTCAAATTCTTAAACGGTATTGCCAACTCTCTGGCATATGTTTTATGCGGCGGATGCCCTTCCAGCCCCAACCCATCGCTAGGAAACATCTCACTCATTCACTATGGACAAAAAAAAAAAGATTTTGTTTTCTCAATTCTCTTATCCCGCATGTCTCTGGACTCGTAGGGGAAACCGGAGCACCCGGAGAAAACCCACACGATCACATGCACACTCCACACAGAAATACCAACTGACCCAGCCGAGGCTCGAACCAGCGACCTTCTTGCTGTGAGACGACCATGCTATCCCCTGCACCACCGTGAAACCCTTTATGTTATAAAATGTAGATTTGAATTTAAAAGTTGCCAGAGATAAATGTACCTAATTGCTCAAAAGGGATTGTTGGGGTGCCAGAGTTTTACAAAGCTGAGCACTAAAAGGCATTTTCTCAAAGACATGGTTCAGGTTGCCAGCGTGTGAGATGAGGCTCATAAACTCTCAAAACTCAAAGGTTGCAAGAGTTTAAGAACACTCAAAAACATTCTCTCAATATCCCTCAACCCTAACGATCACTTTTAAGATTTTTGAGCATTTATGAGCGCTCAATTTTGTAAAAGCATGGTTAGGGTTGCCAGAGTTTGAGAAAACCTTCATGAATGCTCAAAAACATTAAAGTGACATTTAGCGGTGCTATAGAGTGAGAAAAGGCTTAAATTTGACCTTCTCAAATCTACAGAAATCCCGTAAACCTGCTCGTGTTTCTCCTTTACTGATCTTGCAGCTATATTTGTTGTGATGGGTGACAGAATAATTCTGATTCGTGTGTGAGAGAAAGGGTTTGTTGCCAGATTAGAGTTGTTCACGAGACCGAGATGGTTTAGAGAGATGTTCTGGTCTGCTGAATAAACCCTCATCCTCTGCCTCGGTCGCACTGATGCTCCCTGCGCTGCTCCGTTCATTCAGAATCTAGAGCTCAAACAGGAAATTGAACAATACAGATAACAACGAAACATCACTCAGTACTGAAGAGAGGCTTGGAATGCAACGAAATGAATTGAGACTAAATGTTTTCAGTAGTGAAGTTATTAACTGCGAATGGTTGGAGGAGAGAGACAGGAGGGGAAGGAGAGAGGTTGTGACAGAGGAAGTGATGCTGCTGTGGAGAGCTCTGAAATACCTGCATCATAACGGACTGAAGGGCAGAAGCATCCTGCAGAAGAGGAGACGAGGGGACCGCGGGGAGAGAGCCAGAGAAACCAGGTGTAAGTTCACCAACTCAGTCATCTTCTACATCTACGCTTACATTCTCCTAAAATCTTCATCACTCTGTTCATTTCCTCTGAATGCTTCTCTTTTAACGTTAGGAAGAACCCCAGGCTGCTTGCTGACGTCGGTTAATTGAACAGCCTCTACGTTTTTGAAGCTTTTATTTAGTTTTGTTCTTTTTACTGGTTTACTGTGGATTCTCATTAATGTCTTTGGTCTATACCAGATTGTCATTTTATTGAGGATTAAAATTTTGGGACACATTTTTGAACCGGATCGTACAAGCAGAGCATGAAAGTACTTTCTGAATGATGGAATACGTTCTCCCTTCGCGTGAAAACCAACATCTTGGAACACCAAACCATCCCTTGACTTTTGAACTTCAGAGATGTTTTGGTGTGAATTCATGAGTCACCGTTTTGCTGTAATCGCTCGATTATTTGCTGGTTTTATTCTCAGATGTCTGTCCAGGAGAGTGCGTATGCGCTGCACAACTCGCTAGCCGACCCCAGCGCGGCTGGTCTTCAGGTGGACATGTCTTTGGGGATTCAGCCGCTGGTGGGTTTTCCCAAAGCAGCAGATTCCCGGAGTCTGGAGGCAATGATGGACTTCCTGCCGTACAACCCCCCAGTGCTCCAACACTTTGAGAGAAGTGTGCAGCCGGGACTCAGCGATCAGCAGGTAGCTCTGATGGCTCAAGGGTGCAAGATTTCACTTCAAACAACTGTTTGGCGAGTAGAGCTGAAGCCGTTTTTTTTTTTTTTTTCGTTTGGTTAAATTTTTTTTTTTTTAATTTGGTTAATTTTATTTAATTAAATAATCAACAGTTTGGTGAATTTTTATGGAAAAAAAAATCAACAGTTTAGTTAAGAAGAAAAAAAAAGAAACAGCTTGATTAATAAAAAGAAAAAAAGTTATGGTTTTTATTTTTTAACCAAATGGTTTTTCTTTTCACTCATTTGGTAGATTTTTGGTGAAAAAAATCAAGAGTTTGGTTTTTAAAAAAAGCTACTGTTTGGTTAAAAAAAACAGTTTATGTGGATAAAGTAAAACTGCATGAAATACATGAAGAAACTTTTCTGGAAATAAACTTTGAGAAAAAAGTTGAGAGCTGGAATAAATCCATGTTGGAGATGTGAACGGATGACATGCAAATCCAAATTGTAAAGATTTATTCTTTAAAAGTGTCCATGAAAAGAATTGGAAGTTTAAACTAGGCTAATTTCCCTTAAATTTGCAAAAAAATTATTCTAGCATTTAATTTAAGCACACAATTTTTTTCTCATAAAAATTGTGCATTATTATTTGTGCATTCAACACGAAGCAGGAAACTTGATAAATGAGAGTGACGTAAAGGTCTAGTAAAATGTACACAAAAGGATTGTTTTATTATGAGGATTGAATATCTAAGTGCAAAAAAAATGTGAATGAAAGATTGTGTAAGAAAAGTAGAATTTTGGGGCATTAAGAGTGACCAGGAGTTGTTCATAATAATCGTGAGAATAGATGTGCATGAAAGATAAAAGTAATGATGAAAAATAGAAATATTTGTGTGTGAAGAAGCCCCCAAAACTTCTAAAAGAACCTTTTTGTGGTTGTCTTCTTTCTGTTGTCCCTTCATGAAGGAGTGCTCTTCGTTTGTTCTTCCCTCGCCGGCGTCTGCTCTGCGTTTATCTGAGCACAAGCGTGGCCCGAGCAAGGACAGCGTTGAATACCGCCTTCGCCGCGAGCGGAACAATGTCGCTGTGAGGAAGAGCCGCGATAAAGCGCGCCGCCGAGTTCAGCTGACCCAGCAGAGGGCGCTGCAGCTCCAGGATGAAAATCAGCGCCTTCAGATGCACATTCAGAGACTTTCCAATGAGGTGGAGGCCCTGCGAGTCTTCCTGTCGCAGCACCACCTACAGACCAGAGAGCTGCAGGAGGCGGGAGAGAAATCCCAAATATAATCTGTTGAGATGTTCCAGACGCTGAAGAGGAGAACTTCTGAGGAGCAACCCCTGCGGGACAAGAAACACCACTGGTGAAGAAAACTCCGATCCGTATTCTAAACACTGAACCAAACCATCCTTTTAACTTTGGTTAGGGCAGAAACAATATCAACAGATTGGTGAATTGTAGTGAAAGAATAGCTGTTCGGAGTGTTTAAGAACGATCAATCAAGGGTTTGGTTAGTTTCAGGGAGAATATACCAACCATTTGGTTCAGTAACCACTAATCAAGCAATTGGTTAGTTTTAGGGAAAAAGGTTTGGTAAAATAAAAAAATAAAAAAAACATAAACTGTTTTGTTTTAACCAATAATTTGTGGAATTTCTTTTCACATGAGGGAATTCAAACTTTTGGTGAAAATAAAGTTAATCGTTTGGGGAAAATGGAGCATTTTAGTAACAAAGAAAATCAAACGTTGGTTGGTTTTGCAGTAAAAAAAGATTTACAATTTGGAGAAAAAACTGTTTAGTGACAAAGTTGTTGTTTGGAGCTTTCAGTAACAAATATTTATGCGTTTGGTTGTTGAAAAAAACAACCTTTGGGTGAAAAAAAAATGTCTTTGGAGTGTTTTTCAGTAAAATCAAAAGAAAAACGATCAACCATTTGGTGAAAATAGTAATATTTGCTTTAAAAAAATTGCCATTTGTAGAAGTTTAATAGCAAATAATCAAGTGTTTGTTTTTTTTGGTTACCTTGACACAATTCAAACAGTTTGATGAAAAAAACTGTTGATAATAATCATCTGTTTGATAAGTTTCCGTGAAAAAACAAACAAACTTTTGGTTAGTTTCAGCGAGAAAAAAAAAAGTTTGGGGCAAAATAATTAAACCATTTCATGTGTTTCGCCGAGTACAAAACAACTGCTGTGAAGAAAAAGTGAAATTTTGGTGAAAAATAGTTTAATTAAAGTTATTAACTGTTTGGTTGCAGACACATGAGAAGTTTGGTGAATTTTGAGGAAAGATATCTCAGCGTTCTTATTGTTGGTCCACGCAGACCCTGTTTCAGTCGCCTCTAAACTCCAGCTAAAAGACTACTTACGTTTTAAACGTCCTGCTCTCTGATCTACTGGGAGTTAAATACTCTGACTTTTAGAGAGATGGTTTCCTCATTATCTCAGAAATGCCCGAACAGATTTTGTGTTGTGGTGTCGCTGCTCCTGCGTAGCCCATCGTTGCTCAACACACCTTCTCCTCCTGAGCCGGTGGTGATGAGGCAGTTTTTGGCCGAGGGCGAGTAGGGCTGAGGTGAAGCGGGACACGAGAGATTTCATCACCGGAGCGAGCGAGAAAAGCGCCTGCGATGGTTGATAGTGTAGGGGAGGCGCAGGAGCTGTCTCTTGTCTAGGTAAGGCTTGACAGATGCCGGCTGCTGATAACACAGCCTTCACTCAAACCCTCCACGGCATGTTTTGGTAAATTCACCCTGAAATGAAAATCCAGTCCCTGTTTCTTCTCTGCACCTGTTTCAAACCTTCATTTACTTCACTTTATTTCTTATCCACTCATCGGCTCACAGGGCACCCAACACTGTGCCCTGCTCTCACAGCGAGGAGATTCTTTTTTGTTTTTAGCTCAATTGTGTGGCATTTGGGAACATTTTATCTCTTATGTCCATCATAGTTTGAATTTATTATTATTTTTTTTTAACTTGATTACATGTGAAGATGATCAAATGGTCATTAATGCAAGATCTAACTCCAAGTTAAGTCTATCTAGAGTTCAGGTTAGCATTTAACTGGCCTTTATTTCATTTTTGTAAGGTTTTTTTGAGAGTGAGAGGTCGAGAGTGAGAGAGAGAGAGGTAGCGAGAGCGAGGGGGAGAAAAAATCTTGATTGATTTGGATTTTGACTCAGATTGGAATCAAAGGAAACTGGGTTCGTTTCGTTTCAGACTGGTTTGGTTTCTCCTCATCCCAGTTCATGACTGCAGTGTTTTAAACACAAGTTTATCAACTAACAAAAGAGTTTTAGGGTTTTTGTTTTATCAAAATTCAACCAGCTCACCTTTGTTTTAGTGTCTAAAGAGCATCATTCTTTAAATGCAGAACAAGACTCAAATGCGCTCAGATTCTCCAGTCACATGGACTTATTCGCTGAGGCTTAAACTCCTGATGTTCAGCTTGAAATGCGACATCGGTGGAGGTGCGGGAGTCTCCCATTTCAAGTCTTCAGTTGTGTTTGTTTTATAGCTGCGCTCACAGGAACGCTCTGTTGTAAGTGTGGAGTAATCTGTGGTACTAGAGTTGCAATCCGGCCGCAGCGTGAGGAAACAGTGTGTGGAAACTGTGCTTCTCTTTCTCAAGGCTCGCGAAAACCAAATCTCAAGCGCAGTCGGCGGGATGCTGTCATTTCGTTTATCAAGTGCTCAGGTTTCTTTATAACCTTCCAGGAAACACAACTTTTCAAAGATTGTTGTTAAAGTATCTTCAGTTCCTATTTCCTTTTTTGAGCAATAAATGTTGGTTGGTCCTGTAAAAAGGGACTGTTAGGGATGCCAGATATTGTTAGAAGACTCCCAATTATTACAACATGTACATGTGATTATAAAGGTTGCCAGAGATTGACAAAATATGACAACTGTTTATTTTACAATTGGAGAAGTCACCAGCCTGAGTTAGTAAAAAAGAGAGCTCTTCAGGTTGCGACTGGAATCGAAATAAAATACTAATAAATTATCAGCCAAGTCTATCACCTAAGCAAAAAACTTTGTTAAAAGTTGCACATTTAAAATTTATAATTGAACACTACATTTTGTTATCTGGTGGTCCGCTTGAGTGGAAAATGGCGATTACAAATCTTAAACACAAGGTACATTCGTGATAAAGGAAATATTGTATAAAACGAATCACTCACTAACGACTCTGCATTGTAGCGTGCTCTATTAAATGTCTCCCCCTGCTGGTCAAATGAATACATCGCAGATGTGTCTTCGGTTTCCGAACTTTTCCGAATTTTTCCGAAGAAATCCGACTTTCGCTCGCCACTGGTCGTGCCAGTTTTTCCGCCCTTCCCGCGTCTCGGTATCCCAGACTCTGGCTTCCGTTCTGGCTGTCATCTCCGGTCTTTATTTACCTTTAGGAAACGCGTTCCTCGGCGTGACGCGTCGAGAATTAAACGCCTCTATACCGAGGGACTGACGGACGGGACGCGACGCTTTGTTTCGACCGTTTAAGGTTAACGTTTGTCTCATTTAAACAACGAACGGGCCGAACCGGTTCCGAGCCCCTCAGACGGCCGCCATCCTCCTCCTCCTCGGTGGCGTGTTTGTGATGGAGAGTTGTATAACGTGATTACCGCCTCATCTGGAGCCGCCGCAGGTGAGCGTTTGTTTCCGTCATCTCCGGCAGGAATCGGTTTACGGTTAATCCGATCCAGAATCGAGTTCAGACTGCTTCACATTCGCGCTTCTCTTCTCTGAGATCAACTCGCAGTTCCTCTTACATAACTCACATTCCTGCAGCCATTTCCATTCATCCTCTCACTCTCTTTCACTTCATTATGAACATGTTTTCATCGTTCAGTTGTCTTTGGTTTTAATTAATTTAGCTTTTTTTGGTGCTGATTTTGTCTTTGTCTGTAAAAGCCTAAACTCCATGCTCAAGTTGTATTTGTTAGTACTTGCATTATATATGACTGATCCTTTTATCTTCTTCTTTTGTTGCTATTTCAAAGTTTTTTTTTTTTACAAATTGGATAACTTACTTGGTTGCTATACTAGCTATTTGTTTAATGATGTTATTTGTAACAGTTGTAATTACACATTTTTATTTGCACTTCGGCCAAGTAGCCAACGCAACTTCATTGCATTATTAGATAATTTATTTAAGAGCCAGTGTTGTATTATTTGTGTTTTGGTGTCAACAGGAGGACATTCTTGCTAGGTAAAAAAACACTTTAATTTTGTTTTAATATGCACTTATCTCTAACAGATTTTTCAATGACCAATAATTTTGTAATCAATGATTCGTTTTGCGACTCGTTCATTGAAAACTCCTTTATTTGATGCATTCTGCAGCGATAGTTTGATGTCTGCTGTTATTGGACATCACCGGTTCTGACTGGAGGAAGAGGCTGGCTGAAATAAAGTGGAGCTGATCGATTCTTTATCTAAAGACTTTTAGCAAAACCTGAGTTGAACTCTTGTAGTTTCTCGAGTCCTCGTGAAAATGGCGGAGCACAGAACAAGGTTGTCGTTGTTCTCGTGAGGTTCATGTGGAAGATGAAGCTTCACCATCGCCCTCTCACAGCCTTCTCTCTTCTCTGAGAGTATAAAGATGAGAATCTCTCACAGAAGAAGAAACAGTTCCTCACCATGATTCACAACCGCTAGCAGCTCTGTTTGGGGAACACCTTTCCAGGTAACCCTGCGTGAGCGGTGGGAGGAGCTTAGCACGCTTCGCACAGACCTACGTTACTTTTTAAAACGACTCGTTTCAGCGTCTCTGAGTCGACTCTTTCTTGTAAAAGATAACGCGACACACAAATGCTTTTCATGACTAAAGCTCAAATTGGATGTTCCAGTTACCCACGACATCAAAGATTATTTTCTTAATACGCGCTTCTTTAAGTTGTAAAGCAAATGTAGACATTAAAAGTGTTATTTTATCTGTATTTAGTCAGTTTCTTTGTTACCCATTAAGTTACTCATCTCATCTAAGCAGAAGTTTACAACTTTTGCTTTTCAACATGACCTTTTTTAATTTATATTGTGAAAATGCTCAAGTAAATGAACAAATTCAATAATGTATTTTATCACTTTTAAGTTGAAAGTATATTCAAACAAATGGTGAAAACATACATTAAAAGCTGTATTACTGCTTGTATCTGCTTGGATTCTCAGGACTAGCGTCTGGAAAGCCTCGATCCAATTCCAATTTCAAAGTAAATTTTGCATCATAGGGGTCCTTTACTGCTAATGTGAGCCAAAATAACTGGAATTAGTATGCATTAATTAGGATTAGCATCAGCAATAGTTATTAGGACGAGGAGGAGCAGGAGGAGGATTAGGATTAGTAGGAGAATGAAGAGGAGGAGGAGCAGGAGGAAGAGGATCAGCAGGAGGATGATCGGAGAGTAAGAGGTGCGATATGATTATCAGTAGGAATGGGTATCATTAGTAGGAAGATTTCTATTATTATCATTACTGTTATTATTAGTATTATTATTATCATCATTCATATTATTATTATTATTATCATCATTAATATTATTATTAATGTTATCATTATTAATAATAATATTATTATTGTTATTATTATCATTATTATTATTATTTTATTTATTTTTTTATCTCTCCTAATGCAGATGTTGCTTTGGTTTCAGGTTCTGCTCTTCTCTGAAGTGACGACAAAAGAGGCCGAGGAAGACACCATCCTCCTCTCTCTCTCTCTCTCTCTCTCTCTCTCTCCTCATGGAGTCTCCTCTCCCCTCCCCTCCTCCACCTCCTCCTCCATCCCTCCCCTCCTCTCCTCCTCCGTCTCATCCCTCCATCCTAGCGCTGCCTCCCTCTGGAGAGCTGATCGTTCTGGCCCTGGGTCGAAGGAAGCAGCGTCTCCTGATCGCTCTCTCCATCTTTCCGGTCCTCTTCCTCTCGTTTCTCCTCTCGTCTGACCCGCTGCTCACTCTGGCCTCTCCGTTTCGCTGCGCCCGTCCCGGGCCGGGTGTCAAGCGGCTGAACAGCAGCAGGCGGGTGCAGGACGTGCCTCAGTGTAAGCAGTTTGTGTTCGTGAACGGCTCCGTTTCGGGTCTGACGGAGTGTGACGCCGGGTTTAACTTCACCGTCACCGAAGGTCTGGCCAGCAACATCGTCACCGAGGTGAGCGCCGACCCTCCCTTCACTTCCTAACAGCGTACTTTAACTTCCTGGTTCTTTACTTATTTCCATACTTCCTTCCTGCATTCGTTGCTTCTTTGCTCATTTTATTTCTGGTAGTTTCTTGCTTATTTTCTTCATTGCTTCCTCCGTTTCTTTTCTTCCTTTTATTCCCATCCTGTGTCCTTCCTTTCCTTTTTTCTTCTTCCTCTTCTTCCCCTCCCGTTCCTTCTTCATGTCTCCCTTCTTCACCTCTTTTACCCCTTGCTTCCTCCCTTTCTTTTCTTCCCTTTAATCCCTGCTTTCATCCTTCTTTCTTCCCTTTGTCTTACATCCTTTCCTTCTTCTTCTCTTCCCATTCCTTCTTCATTTCTCCCTTCTTCACCTCTTTTACCCCTTGCTTCCTCCCTTTCTTTTCTTCCCTTTAATCCCTGCTTTCATCCTTCTTTCTTCCCTTTGTCTTACATCCTTTCCTTCTTCTTCTCTTCCCATTCCTTCTTCATTTCTCCCTTCTTCACCTCTTTTACCCCTTGCTTCCTCCCTTTCTTTTCTTCCCTTTAATCCCTGCTTCATCCTTCTTTCTTCCCTTTGTCTTAATCCTTTCCTTCTTCTTCTCTTCCCATTCCTTCTTCATTTCTCCTTCTTCACCTCTTTTACCCTTGCTTCCTCCCTTTCTTTTCTTCCTTTAATCCCTGCTTTCATCCTTCTTTCTTCCCTTTGTCTTACATCCTTTCCTTCTTCTTCTCTTCCCATTCCTTCTTCATTTCTCCCTTCTTCACCTCTTTTACCCCTTGCTTCCTCCCTTTCTTTTCTTCCCTTTAATCCCTGCTTTCATCCTTCTTTCTTCCCTTTGTCTTACATCCTTTCCTTCTTCTTCTCTTCCCATTCCTTCTTCATTTCTCCCTTCTTCGCCTCTATTACCCCTTGCTTCCTCCCTTTCTTTTCTTCCAGTCCTTCTTATCTTCACTCCTTGCTTATAACTTTATTATTATGTTCAGCTGTTGACGCAATACCACTTATTTCATTGATGTTACTTCAGTGGCATAACATTTTAGTTAAGTGTTTAATAACACATGCACTTAATACATTTCAGTGAGTTCTCTGTTCAGTAACACTGTGCAGTTCTGATGAATTGGATCGTAAGGAAAATAAATGGAATTAGACTTCTTCTGCTGACTTTTATCAAGTTTTTGATATAATGCGTCACATATTCTAATACGATCTATTATAATGCATCACAACATTTAATGTTTCGCAATATATGGTGATCTTTATCACATCACAAGGGTCTACAAGTCTGATTATATTGTTTTTTGTTCAAACTGAAAAGTTTTGCTTGTACTAGAGGTAAAAATAAAATAGCTTAAAGTTTTGATTTTGTGAAAAAAAAAAACTTTATATAATTCTAATCATTAGGTGAACTGGCTCAGTTCTAGTTTTACCTACTCTGAATGGAGTACTTTTACTCTCAAAATTTTTTTTACTCTAGTTTTTCTTTCTTTCATACTTTCAGTATGGTTAGTATCCCCCCCTCCGTTTCCCCCCTAGTTAAGATCGTGATTCCACTCCTCCCGTTCGACCTGATTCTGGTGTTTCCACGCACCCTCGCACGCCTCAGACTTAACATCTGTGAAGCGAAGCAGCTCGATGTGGTTCAGGTGGTTCGAGCTTGACGTTGCTCCTCTGAATCTTGAGTCTCTGAAGCGATGCTGTTGCTCCTGACTGGCTCCTGAGCTCCTGTGTGTGCTGTGCAGTGGGACCTGGTGTGCTCGCGGTACTGGCTGGTTCCAGTGGAGGAGGTGTGCTTCATTCTGGGAACGCTCTCTGGATCGCTGGCCTTTGGCTTCATGGCTGACCGGTGAGAAACGGCTGCGGAGTTATCCCAGCTCCTCACTTTCTAACAGAAACAAGAACAATGATTTTTTTTTACTGGTTGTTTTTTTCTAAAGCGTGCTGTTATTTCTTTATTGACATTGTATGAAAATAGCTCTGTTGAAAAACAATTGATTTATTTTTTTCACCTTGTGAGAAGTTTAGTTATCCGTCTTTACCTTTTGATTGCTCTTTATAATTCCGAGTTGGGTTCGGTTGGATGCTGTGTTTCCAGGTTGGGCCGGCAGCGCTCTCTTGTGATCTCTCTGACGCTGGCCGTGGTGTTCGGTGTGCTGGTGTGCGTCTCTCCCTCCGCCTCCATCTTCATCTCCATGCGCTTCTGTCTGGCAGCGGCCAGCATCGGAGTCTACCTCACTCTCTACATCACACGTGAGGCTCACACGCGGGCTCTTCATCTCACTGCAGTGAAAATCATGATGATGAGCCTACTTTTATAAGCAGTGAAAGGTCCTGTCCATTAGTGGTGGGTGATAATTCAATATCGATACATAATGCTATAAAGGTTTGCTTGATAAGATGATTTATAGAGTGCCTGTGTTTCTAACTGAGCT
Source organism: Danionella dracula (assembly GCA_900490495.1). Taxonomy (NCBI): domain Eukaryota; kingdom Metazoa; phylum Chordata; class Actinopteri; order Cypriniformes; family Danionidae; genus Danionella; species Danionella dracula. The sequence goes on from UELW01000611.1 coordinate 237,987, forward strand.
TCAATGAGCTCCGGAGTCGCGTGAGATGAAAAGCTGCAGCTATTCCTGATCACAGATTAAAACAGCTGCACTTTTATCCTAGTTTTCTAAAAATAAAAATAAATTAAAAAGCTATATTTTCTTTATCTTTCGTCTTTTCCTGTTACATGTTACAACAGACCAGTGGTTCTCAAATAGTGGGGGGGGCGTTTTTGACCTCAGGGAACATGCTTTTTTATTTATTTTTTTTTTTTTACTGTTCTAGAATAAAGTGCAATACCACTCCACTACATTAGGAGACAGTGGCACTCTCGTTGTCAGAGTATGAAGTGTAGACAGGAAGTGTAGAAGACCGGTGGAGAGAGAAGGAGATAAAGAGACAAACGAAAGTCTCCTGAAAGCTGAGACCAGGAAATATGATGCGTATGTATCGCTTGGCTTCACTTTGACTGCGGTGGGAGACGAGGAGAGACAGGTGTGCTTACTGAGTCTTACTGAGCCGCTTGACAGCGGACAGCATGAAGCCAAATAAATAAAGGCGTCACTTAAAGACATTACACTCCAATCACGCTGATAAGCTGCTTGAGTTTTTTCAGCGAAAACGAGTGAATATTGGCAGCAATCACGATCAGTTAAACAATGTTTATAGTTTTATTAAGGATTTAATGTTTTTTTTTTACATTTCAGATGCACCTTAAATCTTTTCTGATACAGTTAATAAAGCTATTCTTTGTTGTAAGTTGCTCCATATTTCTTTATTTTTTCTCTTATACGTTAATAAGGATACTGTGTTATGCAGAGGTGTACTTATAACACATTTAAAGACAAATAATACTACTTATAGTTGCGTGGGGGGCGCGAGATGTTTTTTTTTTTTCAAGGGGTGGCGCGACAGAAAATAATCGAGAAACACTGCAATCCAAAGCCACGCTTCATTAGAAGGTAGAAAGTGATGCTTCTAATTGGTTTCAAGGACCAAGTTAATTGTCAGGTTTGTACACATTTCATTCCAGAGCAAAAACTAGCTTTTATTTGTTTAAAAAATTAAAATGTGATAATTACCGATGTCAACTAATATGAAAAAAATGTATCATAGTTTTTGGCCAAATTGACCTGCTCTACTGTCCACAAATACATGGTTATTTTGATCATTGAGGTTTTATGTGGTTACCCTGATCGCCCAAATGTAAACCGAGCAGATTTCAGTATAATCAGGTATTCTGGAAAACGCTGGCCAAGGTGGAGTTTAGTGAAGTCCAGGTACATCACTGCCGTCTCTGGTCTTGATGGCACACGCAGCAGAGGAAGAGCACATGTCACATGCATAGATTTTTTTAAGGCATAACGATACCATAAAACATGTAAGACACCCAGGTTCATAACACCCATAGGTTGTTACGAAGGTAAAAGAGGCTCTTAGGGAAACATCTACCAATCAAGTAAACAAACATAGAAAAGTCTCCAGCAGGGGGCGACACTTTGCTCAAATGTCTAAGGCTTTCTCACACAAGATTTTTTTTCAGAATGTCTGTTGAGTTATTGTGTGTTCTTCCAAATCTTAGTGAAGATTGTTTCTCTGAGACGTTCTATCGTTTGGATTGGCGAGGTAATATTTTGGTGTTCCGCAGGTCTGGAGCTGTGTGACCCATCGTTGCGTCTCCTGGCCTCAGTCTTCACTGGTTTTGTTTCGTTCTTTAGTGAACTGCTTCTGCTGGCTCTAGGTCTGGTCTGTGGCTCCTGGAGGGGCCTGATGGGGACCGGAGCGGCTCCTCTCGCACTCTTCCTCTGCTACGGGTCAGAACACCCACATTTATAGCTGTCTGTTGGTCTGTTTATCTATCTATCTATCTATCTATCTATCTATCTATCTATCTATCTATCTATCTATCTATCTATCTATTTATCTATCTATCTGTCTATTTATCTATCTATCGATCTATTTGTCTATTTATCTATCTGTCTGCTTGTCTGTCTATCTATCTATCTGTCTGTCTGGCTATCTATTTATCTTTCTGCTTGTCTGTCTGTTTATTTGTCTGTCTGTCTGTTTATTTATCTGTCTGTCAGTATCTATTTGTCGGTCTATCGATCTATTTGTCTATCTATCTATATGTCTTTGTCTATATATCTATCGTCTGTCTATCTATCTATCTGTCTATTTATCTGTCTGTCTGTCTATCTATCTATTTGTCGGTCTATCGATATATCTATCTAGCTGTCTATTTGTCTGTGTCTCTGTCTCTCTCTCTCTTATCTATCACCTTCTACATACTTCTCATTCAAAAAGTTTTCTTTATTTTTGAGACTATGAAAAGTGAAAAAGGTAGAATCACACTGAAGGCATCAACACTATGAATGAACGCGTGTGAAATTGTGTACATAACATAAACAAAGCGTGAAAATATGTGGTTCTAGCTTCTTCACAGCAGCCTCCTTCTGCTTCGCACACTTTTGGCGTTCTCTCGATGATCTTCAGAAGAAGGTCTCCTGAAACGCTCTTCTCTTCTCAGGAGAGCGCTGTCAGGTTTAATACGTTGAGTTCTCTCTTATAAATGGAGTCGGGAGCATCAGTGGAGTTGAGCAGAAGATGTTCTCTCGATGATCTTCAGAAGGAGGTCTCCTGAAACGCTCTTCTCTTCTCAGGAGAGCGCTGTCAGGTTTAATACGTTGAGTTCTCTCTTATAAATGGAGTCGGGAGCATCAGTAGAGTTGAGCAGAAGATGTTCTCTCGATGATCTTCAGGAGGTGGTCTCCTGAAATGTTCTTCTCTTCTCAGGAGAGCGCCGTCAGGTTTAATGCGTGGAGTTCTCTCTTATAAATGGAGTTGGGAGCATCAGTGGAGTTGAGCAGAAGATGTTCTCTCGATGATCTTCAGGAAGTGGTCTCCTGAAACGCTCTTCTCTTCTCAGGAGAGCGCTGTCAGGTTTAATGCGTGGAGTTCTCTCTTATAAATGGAGTCGGGAGCATCAGTGGAGTTGACAGATGTTCTCTCGATGATCTTCAGGAGGTGGTCTCCTGAAATGTTCTTCTCTTCTCAGGAGAGCGCCGTCAGGTTTAATGCGTGGAGTTCTCTCTTATAAATGGAGTCGGGAGCATCAGTGGAGTTGAGCAGAAGATGTTCTCTCGATGATCTTCAGGAGTGGTCTCCTGAAACGCTCTTCTCTTCTCAGGAGAGCGCTGTCAGGTTTAATGCGTGGAGTTCTCTCTTATAAATGGAGTCGGGAGCATCAGTGGAGTTGACAGATGTTCTCTCGATGATCTTCAGGAGGTGGTCTCCTGAAAGCTCTTCTCTTCTCAGGAGAGCGCTGTCAGGTTTAATACGTGGAGTTCTCTCTTATAAATGGAGTCGGGAGCATCAGTGGAGTTGAGCAGATGTTCTCTCGATGATCTTCAGGAGGTGGTCTCCTGAAATGCTCTTCTCTTCTCAGGAGAGCGCTGTCAGGTTTAATACGTGGAGTTCTCTCTTATAAATGGAGTCGGGAGCATCAGTGGAGTTGAGCAGAAGATGTTCTCTCGATGATCTTCAGGAGGTGGTCTCCTGAAACGCTCTTCTCTTCTCAGGAGAGCGCTGTCAGGTTTAATACGTGGAGTTCTCTCTTATAAATGGAGTCGGGAGCATCAGTGTAGTTGAGCAGAAGTCAGGAGGAGACGCAGCTGAGAGCTCCACTCAAGAGATCGTTAGAGTTTGTTTTATGGAGAGAAAAACGCAACGCAACTATGTAAAGAAGAAAAAGTGCTTGAAGAAATGAAGGTCAGTCAGTCCCAAAAGCTGAATGAGAAGGTGTTTCCAAACTTCTGGTCTGTTCTGTATATTCCTGTCATTAAAACTGAAAAATAGAACTTGCCTGCTTCTAAATTACAATCATAAAATAAGTTATTACCAGTTCAATTATAAAAGGATGAAGTATCCTCGACAAGTTCTTTCTGCGTTCTGCTTTGGGCTTCTAGGGCTTGAGGAATTCAAGCTCAACTGTCTGAACACCAAAAATGAGATCAAATCACAATAAAGTAGAATATTTTACAGAAGTTTCACGGTAGAAAACGACTTTTCCCACCTTTCTGCTCGCTTCGCAGGGTCCCAGGGGTATTTCCGGAGTCTCAGCGCTGGCTTCTGCTCACCGAGAGGAATGCTGATACGCACTCTTTCTGCGAGCGCAGCGACCGGCAGAGAGACGACGACAGCTTCAGCGGTCAGTTCAGAAACAGCGAGAAGAGAAAAGTTAGTCTATAGACGAGTAACTCTAACACACGTCTGTAGCAGATGTAACAGAGAAGATTTGACGCGAGCACATGATGATGGTAAGCATGCTTCTGTGATCATGTCTCTGATTATCTCTCCTTCTCAGAGCTGGTGAGTGACGCAACCCCGTCTCCCGCTCGTCCTCCGCTCTCCTTCACCGAGCTGCTCCACTCCAGAAACATCTGGAAGAACCTCTGTGTGCTGGGATTCACCTCGTAAGCCCTCTCACTGTGACACCATTTACACTACAAAAGATTGTATTAATAACCTTAACGAACTAACAATTTAAACACTTGAGTCATAATAATAATAATAATAAATCATGATAAAAATGATACTAATAAAAGACATCAAAACATTCTATGGATAACAAAAAGATTCTATGGATAAGCAATTGTAATCGGTTTAAATTGGCGTGTTGTGTTCAGGTTCATCTCTCACGGCATCAGCCACTGCTACAGCTCCTTCAGCGATGATGTCAGAGGCTCCCCGCCCAGCTTCTATTGGACCTTCCTGTTGTCTGTGTGCGCGGGGGGTGGGGCTTGGCTGTTGCTATGGGCAACGGTTGACCGCTTTGGTCGCCGAGGGATTCTGCTTCTGTCCATGACAATGACCGGCCTGGCTTCCCTCATCCTGCTCGGACTCATGGACTGTAAGAATTTATTTGAGTGCGGTTTCAGCCGGAAACCAAGAGCACATTTGGTAGCACTTTAATATAACTATGAATCACACTATGAATTTTTCATTAAGTGCTAGCGAATAGTTCATTTATATTTACTAAAACATTGTTTCTACATACTCCTTTTGTAAGCAGTTTATAAATATAACTAAGCGCTTTATTCTTGGTTTATAGATATCTATATTATATGTTTAATAACATCAAATGCATGCTTTACTGAGGATCAGCTAATCACTTATGAATTAAACTCTTCACAATTCAAAAACCAGTTACTTATTAGTTGTACGAGATTGAATTTTATCTTTTTAAATGTGAGAATGTTGAGATGCATGCGCGGCCTGAGAGATGAGCCTCCTCTGTGTTTGTTTCCTCCTCCTCCACAGATCTGAGTGACGGAGCAATGAAGGTGTTCTCCATCTTGGGCTTGTTTTCGTCTCAAGCTGCCGCCTCTCTCTCCATTCTGTTCAGCGCTGAGGTCATGCCCACCATCATCAGGTTAGATCATCACAAATAAAACTAGGGATGCACCGATGCCTGTCTCGGTACTTATGCTCGTAAAGTGCTCCGATGCCAGCACACCTGATACCACTGTATGACCGTGGGATTGGTGTTGAGCAATATTAAAAATGGCTGCAACAATGTCTGCTGTCTGGAAATATTGTAACATCAATGCTGGCGACAAAAGCAAAGCCGAAGGAAAATTTTATCTGCAAAGCTCTTGCGCAGCAATCTGATAAAATATGTAAAAAAATAAAAAAAAAAAGAAGAAAAAATCAGCTTAACTTTAAGAGCGTTATAAGAAAACTTTGCTGCAAAGAGGAAAAACTGTTTCAGGGCAAGCCTTACCCAATTGATGGCGCTTGATGATAAGTCACTCTCTAATGTGGATAATATTGGATTTAACCGTCTGGTCTGTGCACTCAACGCGAGGTACGAGATCAATCCACAGCATTTAAAGGAGACCCCAGATGCCTTTTTAACACAAGTTAATTTGGTTCTTTAGGCTATGTAGAAGGGTTGGGTCAATAGATGATGCCATCGTCCATCAATAGCAGATAGACATTGCGATGCTGGTTCGTCATCGACGATCCTCCGGCTCTTCTCTCGCTCTCGCGGGGCCTGTGACGGAATCGCACGGGACCAGGTGACGGACTCATCATTTCAGCAGCCAGTTTTTGTGGCGCTCAGGCCTGTAGCTCGGGGGGCTTCATGTGATCTTGTCTGGATCTTGGGTCAAGCAAGGCTGCTCTGCGTCTCATCCTCACAGTGGAGTTACTGCTATTTGCCTTCGATCTGCTCTCCAAACCACGTCAGACGTGTCTCGTAGCTGTCTGCTTTTGTTCGTTATAAAGCTAAAGTAATGGCAGATAAGTGAACGTATTCCTTTTTTACCAACTAAAACCGTAGACGCCATTATAATGACACATCACTCTGTTAGTTCACGAAGAGTCCGTGGACAAAGTGATTGACAGGTGGTAATTTCTGTGTAACTTATATTTATTTATTGGATGTTTGTGCTATCGCTAAAACAAAGACCTAGCGGGCAGGCTTCAAATAATTAATTCGTTATGATAACAACCCCCCTTCGTACCTAGAGATGAGTCCATCACCCACCGGCGTTGTTTCTCATTAGACATCGCTGATGCCAAATTGGACAGCATCGCCCAACCTTACTATGTTCTTTTTCTGAACGCAATTTTTACCTCAACAAAACAGCTTATGTCAAAATCAAGCTGATTTTGCCGCGGTGCCAAATGACTCCTCATTCCGCCCCTCCCAGCGTGTTCAGTTCCCTTGTGTTTTCGTAATGTACATTTGGTGGAAGCATGCGAGAGCAGTATAATTCTAATATTAAAGAAAATAATGCAATGTATGTGTTTCTTCATGAGGAATGCCTAGCAGCAGGATCCTCAAACGATCTCACGGAGAATGGAAATTCAGAATGGAAATAGACGTCTATGAACGAGTCAATCTTTGTCAGTTTAGCAAGAAATTACATTTATTACATTTCCAGTACTAAGACTGCTATTGTGAGATCGTTTAGGTAGTTATGTATGTATGTATGTATGTATGTATTTATTTAATTAATTTAAGATAATGCACTTACTGGAGTTGTACCACATAGAGTTGGTACAGATCCAAGTTTCAGTCTCAACTTCATTGCAGATGCTGTTTTGTTCTGACCATCGTTCAAAAACAGTCTGGAGAAAACTGTCTTTAGCAAACAAACATGTGTCGGAGCATTTCCTCCAGAAATAGAAGTTCTTAAAGGTTGCTCTTGATGGAAGTAAATGAGCACAGCTGTTAATTCTTTACGTCCAAAACATTGCAGACCTTAGAAGCCAGGGCTACCCACGAGCAAAATGAAGGTCGATTGTGTTTACAACCAGACGCAGAAGGGGCGGAGATTATAGTAATTGATTGGGAGGGACTCAGTGCATTTGGCATCATTAACTGTGAGTTTCATGTGAGAATAAAGATTGTGATTAAAACAAACTTCTTGGAGAGATTTTTAGTATTTATCATTGGTCTGAGGTCTCCTTTAGTTAAGCAGCAGAATATTTTATATTCTTGTCATTAGGTTTTGGTGTTTCGTTGTTGCATATACTAATTGTTCCTATGTGATGAGTACTTCATCTTCAAACTTTTTATGATTATATTTAAAGGAATTCCTCCAAGTTCCTAAAAAACCAACACACAAATCTATGTTTAACTCCTCAGGACGTTTTATCTTGCTGTATCATTAACGCTGCACTCTTCTCCTCCTCAGAGGCAGCGGTGTGGGTTGCGTCATGGCTCTGGGTTGCGTGGGTCGTCTGAGTTCACCTCTCATGGATCTGAGAAACCATTACGGGTACTTCCTGCACCACGTGGTCTACTCCTCGTTGGCCTTATTAGCTGTTCTGTCCATCCTGCTTCTGCCGGAGAGCAAGCGCAAACCTCTTCCTCAGACGCTATCAGACGGAGAACAGTATCGGCGCCCCCCGCTGGCCAGACAGAGGAGGGATAACGTTCCTCTTTTAGCCACTCCGAACCCAGAAACTTAGTTTTATTGGCAGGTTGACTTCCTGTCGGACGTGTAGCACTAGTTTTATTCCTCAGTTTGAGGACACGGTGTAAAAGGATGGTCATGATTTGAGAGCGCGAGGCTAATTAAAACGATTTCTCTCAGAGTAGATTGAGATCTTAACTCTTGAGCTTAAAAAACCCTAGCCTATGCTGGTCAGATCTTCCTCTGTGTGAAAATCTGGTCACATGAGATGCACGTTTAAGGTTCTTATGATTAAATCTAGAACCTTTGCTCACTGCTTCAGTGATGTCAGATAATTAATTGTCTTTGCATGCTTTTTTTTCCACATTACATTAGAGGAAATTCTGGATGAAGTCTTACCTCCGAAAATCTATTTGTTCTTGGTTTTTTTGGATTCTAGAAAATAAACTACCTTTAAAACTGCAAAGAGCCAAGAACGTATTAAACTCCTCGAATAGTACTCTAAATGTTTTAATATGAGTGGACTGCAAAACGAAGCAGCAACCCCCCTCTTTCTCTCCAAGTATGTAACAGCAAGTGACTGAAGTTGGAATTCCTTGACTGACCACTGGCTAGTCTTGCGAAGTTAGCAGATTCCCATTGTTAACTATGTTTATATTCACATCCTAAATAGTCATATCTAATCCCTAGTAGCAAGAGGTTTTAAATATATATCAAGTTACCCTCTAAACTTCATCCATGTCTGTTTTTTTTTTAAACGATGCCAGAGCCGTCAGCTAACACCCCTTCATGTTTTTGCTCGCATTCACGTCTGTTTTGGAGTGAAAGTACTGTGTGAATGATGTTCAAGCATCTGCTTATTCCTGTTCTCAAATAGTTAGTGATTAGTTTCGGGTCAGTTGTCTAACGAGAGATAAACGTGTAAATTTCCTGTTACAGTGAACATCATGGCTGATGTCCCTTTCCCAGGCTGCTTTTGGCTGAAAGGTCTAAGAGATATATAAATATATATATATATATCAATGCCCCACGAATTCAAAAATTTTTTATCAATCAGGATCTTGCTCGGACATGGCAGAGATTCTGGCCCACCTGAGCAGAGATTATGATCAAGCAGGTGGTTCACCCAATGCTAGCCACTGATCTAGTCTTCTATTTGCTGTTTATGGACATGTCCTCCTAGAGAGATTTGGAACATCCTAAAACATATTTAAGATGTAACATTCTTTGATGTTTTAATGCTTAAATGCAAGGATTTTTTCCCTAATTCATTAGGAGCTCAGAAACGGATGGTAAATTTACTAGCTAGGTTCTAATAGCACTGAAATCTATTTAACTATTTTAAATATATCAATCTATTTTATTCTACTTTGCCAGTGGCTTAGTGGTGGACTTGATTGTTCTGTAACTGGAGGTTTGGCAGTTCGATACCCACATTGCTTTGTATGGATGTGAGTGACTGGTGGGGTGTGTTTGGTGGATGTGAGGGACTGGTGGGGGGTGTTTGGTGGATGTGAGGGACTGGTGGGGGGTGTTTGGGGGATTTGAGTGACTGATGGAGTGTGTTTGGTGGATGTGAGTGATTGGTGGAGTGTGTTTGGTGGATGTGAGGGACTGGTGGGGGGTGTTTGGTGGATGTGAGGGACTGGTGGGGGGTGTTTGGTGGATGTGAGGGACTGGTGGAGGGTGTTTGGGGGATGTGAGTGACTGATGGAATGTGTTTGGTGGATGTGAGTGATTGGTGGAGTGTGTTTGGTGGATGAGCGTGACTGGTGGGGGGTGTTGGTGGATGTGTGTGACTGGTGGGGGTGTTTGGTGGATGTGAGTGACTGGTGGGGGGTGTTTGGTAGATGTGAGTGACTGGTGGGGGGTGTTTGGTGGATGTGAGTGACTGGTGGGGGTGTTTGGTAGATGTGAGTGACTGGTGGGGGGTGTTTGGTTGATGTGAGTGACTGGTGGGGGTGTTTGGTAGATGTGAGTGACTGGTGGGGGTTGTTTGGTAGATGTGAGTGACCGGTGGGGGGTGTTTGGTGGATGTGAGTAACTGGTGAGGGGTTTTTGGTGGATGTGAGTGACTGGTGGGGGGTGTTTGGTGGATGTGAGTGACTGGTGGGGGTGTTTGGTAGATGTGAGTGACTGGTGGGGGGTGCTTGGTGGATGTGAGTGACTGGTGGGGGGTGTTTGGTAGATGTGAGTGACTGGTGGGGGGTGTTTGGTAAATGTGAGTGACTGGTGGGGGGTGTTTGGTGGATGTGAGTGACTGGTGGGGGGTGTTTGGTGGATGTGAATGACTGGTGAGGGGTGTTTGGTGGATGTGAGTGACTGGTGAGGGGTGTTTGGTGGATGTGAATGACTGGGGGGATGTTTGGTGGATGTGAGTGACTGGTGAGGGGTGTTTGGTGGATGTGAGTGACTGGTGGGGGGTGTTTGGTGGATGTGAGTGATTGGTGGAGGGTGTTTGGTGGATGTGAGGGACTGGTGGGGGGTGTTTGGTGGATGTGAGTGACTGATGGAGTGTGTTTGGTGGATGTAAGTGATTGGTGGAGTGTGTTTGGTGGATGAGTGTGACTGGTGGGGGGTGTTTGGTGGATGAGTGTGACTGGTGGGGGGGTGTTTGGTGGATATGTGTGACTGGTGGGGGTGTTTGGTGGATGTGAGTGACTGGTGGGGGGTGTTTGGTAGATATGAGTGACTGGTGGGGGGTGTTTGGTAGATGTGAGTGACTGGTGGGGGGTGTTTGGTAGATGTGAGTGACTGGTGGGAGGTGTTTGGTGGATGTGAGTGACTGGTGGGTGCGTTTGGTGGATGTGAATGACTGTAGGAGTGTGTTTGGTGGATGTGAATGACTGGGGGGATGTTTGGTGGATGTGAGTGACTGGTGGGTGTGTTTGGTGGATGTGAGTGACTGTAGGAGTGTGTTTGGTGGATGTGAATGACTGGGGGGATGTTTGGTGGATGTGAGTGACTGGTGGGGGGTGTTTGGTGGATGTGAGTGACTGGTGGGGGGTGTTTGGTGGATATGTGTGACTGGTGGGGGTGTTTGGTGGATGAGTGTGACTGGTGGGGGGGTGTTTGGTGGATATGTGTGACTGGTGGGGGTGTTTGGTGGATGTGAGTGACTGGTGGGGGGTGTTTGGTAGATGTGAGTGACTGGTGGGGGGTGTTTGGTAGATGTGAGTGACTGGTGGGGTGTTTGGTGGATGTGAGTGACTGGTGGGAGGTGTTTGGTGGATGTGAGTGACTGGTGGGTGCGTTTGGTGGATGTGAATGACTGTAGGAGTGTGTTTGGTGGATGTGAATGACTGGGGGGATGTTTGGTGGATGTGAGTGACTGGTGGGTGTGTTTGGTGGATGTGAGTGACTGTAGGAGTGTGTTTGGTGGATGTGAATGACTGGGGGGATGTTTGGTGGATGTGAGTGACTGTAGGAGTGTGTTTGGTGGATGTGAGTGACTGTAGGAGTATGTTTGGTGGATGTGAATGACAGGGGGGATGTTTGGTGGATGTGAGTGACTGGTGAGGGGTGTTTGGTGGATGTGAATGACTGGGGGGATGTTTGGTGGATGTGAGTGACTGGTGGAGGGTGTTTGTAGATGTGAGTGATTGGTGGAGGGTGTTTGGTGGATGTGAGTGATTGGTGGAGGGTGTTTGGTGGATGTGAGTGACTGGTGGGGGGTGTTTGGTGGATGTGAGTGATTGGTGGAGTGTGACTGGTGAGGGATGTTTGGTGGATGTGAGTGACTGGTGGGGGGTGTTTGGTGGATGTGAGTGACTGGTGGGGGGTGTTTGTAGATGTGAGTGTTTGGTGGAGGGTGTTTGGTGGATGTGAGAGACTGGTGGGGGGTGTTTGGTGGATGTGAGTGACTGATGGAGTGTGTTTGGTGGTTGTGAGTGATTGGTGGAGTGTGACTGGTGAGGGATGTTTGGTGGATGTGAGTGACTGGTGGGGGTGTTTGGTGGATGTGAGTGACTGGTGGGGGTGTTTGGTGGATGTGAGTGACTGGTGGGGGTGTTTGGTGGATGTGAGTGACTGGTGGGGGTGTTTGGTAGATGTGTGTGACTGGTGGGGGGTGTTTGGTAGATGTGAGTGACTGATGGGGGGTGTTTGGTGGATGTGAGTGACTGGTGGGTGTGTTTGGTGGATGTAAGTGACTGTAGGAGTGTGTTTGGTGGATTGAGTGACTGGTGGGGGTGTTTGGTAGATGTGAGTGACTGGTGGGTGTGTTTGGTGGATGTGAGTGACTGGTGGTGTGTGTTTGGTGAATGTGAGTGACTGGTGGGTGTGTTTGGTGGATGTGAGTGACTGTAGGAGTGTGTTTGTTGGATATGAATGACTGGTGGGGGTGTTTGGTGGATGTGAATGACTGGAGGGATGTTTGGTGGATGTGAGGGACTGGTGGGTGTGTTTGGTGGATGTGAGTGACTGTAGGAGTGTGTTTGGTGGATGTGAATGACTGGGGGGATGTTTGGTGGATGTGAGTTACTGGTGGGTGTGTTTGGTGGATGTGATGCCTGTAGGAGTGTGTTTGGTGGATGTGAATGACTGGGGGGATGTTTGGTGGATGTGAGTGACTGTAGGAGTGTGTTTGGTGGATGTGAGTGACTGTAGGAGTATGTTTGGTGGATGTGAATGACAGGGGGGATGTTTGGTGGATGTGAGTGACTGGTGAGGGGTGTTTGGTGGGTGAATGACTGGGGGGATTTTGGTGGATGTAGTGACTGGTGGAGGGTGTTTGTAGATGTGAGTGATTGGTGGAGGGTGTTTGGTGGATGTGAGTGATTGGTGGAGGTGTTTTGGTGGATGTGAGGACTGGGTGGGGGGGTTTGGTGGATGTGAGTGATTGGTGGAGTGTGACTGGTGAGGGATGTTTGGTGGATGTGAGTGACTGGTGGGGGGTGTTTGGTGGATGTGAGTGACTGGTGGGGGGTGTTTGTAGATGTGAGTGTTTGGTGGATGTGAGTGACTGGTGGGGGGTGTTTGTAGATGTGAGTGTTTGGTGGAGGGTGTTTGGTGGATGTGAGAGACTGGTGGGGGGTGTTTGGTGGATGTGAGTGACTGATGGAGTGTGTTTGGTGGTTGTGAGTGATTGGTGGAGTGTGACTGGTGAGGGATGTTTTGGTGGATGTGAGTGACTGGTGGGGTGTTTGGTGGATGTGAGTGACTGGTGGGGGTGTTTGGTGGATGTGAGTGACTGGTGGGGTGTTTGTGGATGTGAGTGACTGGTGGGGGTGTTTATGTAGATGTGAGTGACTGGTGGGGGTGTTTTGGTAGATGTGAGTGACTGATGGGGGGTGTTTGGTGGATGTGAGTGACTGGTGGGTGTGTTTGGTGGATGTAAGTGACTGTAGGATTGTGTTTGGTGGATGTGAGTGACTGGTGGGGGGTGTTTGGTAGATGTGAGTGACTGGTGGGTGTGTTTGGTGGATGTGAGTGACTGGTGGGTGTGTTTGGTGGATGTGAGTGACTGTAGGAGTGTGTTTGTTGGATATGAATGACTGGTGGGGGTGTTTGGTGGATGTGAATGACTGGGGGGATGTTTGGTGGATGTGAGTGACTGTAGGAGTGTGTTTGGTGGATGTGAATGACTGGGGGGATGTTTGGTGGATGTGAGTGACTAGTGGGTGTGTTTGGTGGATGTGAGTGACTGGTGGGGGGTGTTTGGTGGATGTGAGTGACTGGTGGGGGTTTTTGGTGGATGTGAGTGACTGGTGGGGGGTGTTTGGTGGATGTGAGTGACTGGTGGGGGGTGTTTGGTGTATGTGAGTGACTGGTGGGGTGTGTTTGTTGGTGGTCAGGAGGTCGTAGGCACAGCTGAGGGCTACAAAGGTAGCTTATCACCAGCAGAGAGTGAATGTGAAGTGAATAAATAATGATCTGATAATTTAAAGCGTCTTTGTGTGTCTAGAAAAGCACTATATTAAAGGCATTCTTTTTATTATTATTATTATTATTATTTATCATTGTTAAATGAGCAGATTGAACAAAAACAAAAGTTCCCCTACCAAACCTACCCTATCATTTTCTTCTCACCACCATTAACCGGCTGATCTTGTAGCTTCTTTCCTCAAGCTGCGAGTGCGTTGTTAGAATCTGTTAAAATCAAGGTGGTTTGCTTCTCCTGGAGACTTTGTTGGTTTGTTGGCTTAAATTTTTGCAAACACACTTTAAGCAGTCAAAAAAGCACTGGGAGCTCAGAATCTGATACAAAATCTACAAATCAGCCTCTTAAAACACTGAAATCTATTTAAATTAGTAGCTTTTTTTTTGTTAGCCCAGTTTGTGTCGCATCAGTGTTCATTTCTGATGGTGGCTTGTTTGAGATTAGTAGTCTCAGGATAAAGTCTGCGTAAATATGGACGTCTTGGAAGAACCCAAAGGAACCTTTTCATTCACTGGTCATTTCTGATAGCTCACGTACAACATTGAGTTGAGTTTGATGGAACAAGAGAAGTGTTTGGAGGTCCTGGACCATCTCCTGGCTGATACACCTCTTGTTTTCATGACTGAACATGTTCTGGTCATACACGGCCTCCAGGTTTTTCCGTATCGACTGAGCTGTTGTGCATGGACTCTGTTCCGTGTGAATATCTCAACCACGGAGACCCTGGAGCGAACTCTTCATCTTGTTTGACTGTATTGACGTTCTGGGAGACCAGGGCTGACACTCAGGCTGTTTTTCTCCTCCTGAAGCAGGTTTATGTTCTCTGGTGGGATCTGGTTCCCTTGGTTTGTTCAACTCGTTGCTGCTTTCAGCTCCAGAGGATCTGAAGGACAGACGGTCTCTTGCACTTTCACTGACGAGGTTTTGCTACACTCTGTGCTGCTCGTTCTTATGTTCTGGTCGATCATCGTTGAAGTTTTTGGGATCTAAACTTAGTGTCACTGAAGTCCATGTAAAGCTGTTCCTGTCTCATAGAGGCATCAAAGTTATTTAATGGAACACTTGATTTTTGGTACAAATATGTGTTTTGTTGCCTGAAGGAAACACTCGTGCACATCTTTTTTTCATAATAATAGTCTTTAAATGCTTTGAGAGGAATCGATGGGGATGATTATCAGGGTTTGATTGGGAAAACGGGAAGGTGAAAGTTATTGAAACATGGCTGTAGTCACTATTGATGTTTATTCACAAATAAAAGGTTATACTTTGTTGAAAAAGTGTATTTTGACATACATTTATGCCTCTTGATTGGGTCATAAAAAAAATATAAATTATTCACATTTTGTGATTGCTGGTAAATATGAAAAATTATATTCATGTCAAACTAAAACTCAAACTTGTTTTTTTTACACCATTTGTTTAATGTTACAGTTTTGTTCCTTAGCTTTACAGTATTATGCTCTATTATTTAAACGTCTCACACTTATTTCTGCATTAGTCTAAGCTTGAAAGTGAACAGTGTTTCTCTTCAGAAAGTAAAAGTTCAGAAAGTTTCAATGCAGAAATTATTTTTTCCAAGTTTTATCATTTTTCTTAAAAAGAAAGAATGAAAACTGAATCAAATTACCTAGTTTACCTGTTTTGAAAATCATGAATAGTTGCCCAGAAGTGCTTCTTTAATGATCCTTTTAAATTGACTCAACAACATAAAATAATGTCTACATACAGAACACATAATAGCCAGATTCACATTTACATTCACATAAAAGAAGAACTGGAAAACAGTAAACAAAATACTTGCATACATTTGTCAGACAGTTACAGTGATAAAGGATTAGAAGAGATTTATCTTAAGTATAAAAACATTTATACTTAACTACATTTATATAAAAACTATATTTATTTGTAGTTTAAAGATGTGCATGAATTCAATCCTGTTTGGGGTTTTATTCTGGAGATTAACATGAATTTGGTTCATTTTGGGGGGAAAAGTCTGTACTCTCTATGCACCCCTCTACACAGCGGTGCATCATGGGCGTGTGGTCTCCTGAACAAGTGATCAGCCGCAGCCACGCCCCCTGAGCCTCGCAGGGGATCTTATTGGACAGCATCCGCTCTCTGTTTAACCGTCACCTAGCCTCCCTTGCTAGCTAAGTCCTTGAAAGACATTAAAATTGTAAGCACACAGTTTAAAACAAATCCATGTTAAAAATTAAATTCATATTTTTACAATTACATAACAGTAAACTTTCTTTAACAGCTGTGTAAATGATATGGCTGCATCGAAGACTCTGATTGGTGCTGAGAGAGCGTTGATTTCTTGTTCATCCAATCAGGTACGCTGATACTAACTCCC
Organism: Danionella dracula; assembly: GCA_900490495.1. NCBI lineage: Eukaryota > Metazoa > Chordata > Actinopteri > Cypriniformes > Danionidae > Danionella > Danionella dracula. Next base: position 254,114 of record UELW01000611.1, read on the forward strand.
GCCACGCTGACCGAGAGAAGACGGGCTGCAGGTGTTTGTAATTGATCACCTCGCGGTGGAGAGTTCAGTCTAACAAACTTTATCACCGTTTCAGAGCAAATAAAAGGTTTCTAGTTCAGGAAAGTAGTGTTAGGGCTTGAGTTTAGTTTCAGACGCTCGGGTTTAACGAGATATCGCGGACGTTTGACTCGTTACTTGAAGCTGAAATCCTTTCGGAGACCAAAAGGTGGCGCTGCAAACTCACACTTGATCAGGTGAATAACCCAAGTTAACGGCTAATATCTTTTATCACTGTTTTAGCTAGTATCATGTTGAAAATGTAATATTTCACGCGAAAACTTGTGAAGCGTGTGTATACACTGGGATCATATCTTTCTGCAAAGACAAGGCTGCGTTAACGCATGAGCTTACCAGGGTTCAAGCCCGGGGGCCTACCATCCAAGTGCAAAGAAGCACACAAAAAATTTCCTCTCTCTGCCTTTTCTATCTTTTTCACCCCTCTCCTTCATTTTTCTCCCATTTCTCGCTCCTCTGTCTCTCTCTTTTTCTTTCTTCTCTCTCTGTCTGCCTCTCTTTCTTTCTCTCTCTCTCTTTCTTTCTCTCACTGTCTTTTTCTCTGTCTCTCTCCCTCTCTCTTTTTTTGTCGCTTTTTGTCTGTCTCTCGGTCTCTTTCTCTTCTGAATTCAATTATTGTTATTTAAGAATAAAGTCAGAAGAAAGAAACAAATCTTGAACAAAAGCTATCTGGTCAGAGTGTAATTAGATGTCTTGTTATACTTTGTTGTTATAATTCCGCTAATAAATAAAAATAGCATTTAGAGTGATTGTATATATTTTTGTTCAGACCTAGTGAGGGGCCTTAAACAAAGTTACAGTACTGGGGCCCGTGGGACCTTAAAACAGCCATGCGTAATGTGTTAAAAAAAAAAAAAAAAAAAAAATATATATATATATCCGCGTAAAGCGTATCCTCGGATGTCTGTCAACCTGTTGATGGAGACTCCCGAAAACTAAATAATAAACCTGTAAAAATCCCAATAGCACCTGTTAAGTGTCCTGTTTTGGTCGTATTTTACCCCTCTCTCCTGTATCAGTATTTTCCCATAAATGTTCCATATTTTATAATTACAGGGATTTCTCACGCTTAGCGCAAATACTTTATTGTCAAAATGACAATATTAAAATAATATCACTATATTTGAACGCTATTGAGCATGTGGATACTAGCAAACACTGAGTATTCCACACCACTCATATTTGCAGGGTAACGGCCAGCACGATGGTAAGAAATTGCGCGTTTGATATAAAGGTACCCAATCAAACACAATCCATATCAACAAAAAACTAGAAGCTAACAAGCAAAGGATTGTTTTTTCTG